>JANHMN010000028.1:2638827-2677541 GCA_030674055.1 Rhabdomys pumilio | reverse complement strand
GACCTGTGAGACAGGAGCCACTGTTGCACACTGACCTGTGAGACAGGGGCCACTGTTGCACACTGACCTGTGAGATGGGCCACCATGTGAGCCATGAATGCTCTGTTTCCCTGGCTATGGTCTTGGGACATCTGTCAGTTTCTGTATGTAAAATTCTGGCAGGATAATTTGTCAGCTTCCAAGTATGACAGACAGTGTCTTAGAGCCTTCATGGTTTCTGACTTCACACTGGGAAGACAACATCATGGCTCACATACTTCTGTGTGGTGAAACATCAAATGTGGCCCCTGATACACAAGTTCTCAGAATTTCCCAGCAGACGGGAGTAGGGAAGAAAATGATGGAGCCAAAATGTCCATAGTCTGTCACATAAGCACCTGTATTCTTAAAGGTGTGAGAAATGCAGATTAAAACCTAGGAAACATCACCTCACATTGCCAAAAATGAAAATACTGGGCATTTCAAGCAATGCAGGAAAGTGGGTCAGAGAGCACTGACTGCACGCTTCCAGTGAAAGTGCAAAGCAGGGAAACTACCGGAAGAGAAATGTCAGGGGGATGGGGAGATGGCTCACTGTGTAAGAGGGCATGGTCTGCAAGTGTGAGGACCTGAGTTTGAATCCCCAGTACCCACACAAAAAGCCAGAGATGGCCATGTGTGCCTGTAATCCCAGCTTTGTGACCCTGAAGGCTTGCTGGCCAGCTGGCTCAGAACTTCCAAGTCAGTGAAAGACCCCATCTCAAGACAATAAGGTGGGTAGGGAGTGCACAGTGTGTACACCTACAGAAACCTTCCCACTATGTGCATCTCTCACACACACCTACACCTACGTACTATGTGCATGTGTCACACACACCCCTATACACTATGTCCAGTACTGCACACACACCTACAAACTATGTGCATATGTTACATATACCTACAGAAACTTACACACTATGTGCATATGTTACACACATACCCCTATACACTATGTCCAATGTTATACACACACCTACACACTATGTGCATGTGTTACATACCTATAGAAACCTACACACTATGTGCATGTGTTACATACCTATAGAAACCTACACACTATGTGCATGTGTTACATATACCTACAGAAACCTGCATACTATGTGCATGTGTTATACACACACATCCACACACCTATACTGTGCATGTATTGTATATACAACACACATATCTACACACTATGTGCATGTGTTACACACATATACACACTATGTGCATGTGTTACACCTGTACACACACCTACACACTGTGCATGTGTTACGTATACCTACACACTATATGCATGTATTTCACATACCCACAGATATTTACATACTATGTGCATGTGTTACACACACACATACACACACATACACACACACTATGTGCATGTATTGCATACACAGCACACACACAGTTCAATGCACAAAAACTAAGTGAATGAATAAAACAGAGCATAAAATAAGAGTAATTTATAAATAATATTAAAGCTGTGGACAGAAAGTCCAGAAATTCCAAACCTATGTGTGTTTCTAGAGAAGCTCAGGCACATGTTACATATATACAAATACCCATTTAAAAGTATTGTAAGAACCTTGGACATATAAGTCAGTGTTATTTCCTCTATTATGATCAACTAACTACTTCTCTTAAAATTTTTATTACTTTTTTATTGTGTGCATAAGAGAGTACAGGTTTGCCACAGTGGAGGTCGGAGGATTCTATAGAAACTTTGCTTTTCCCTTCCACCCAGTGAGTTCCTGGGATTAATCCAGGTTGTCAGGCCTTGAACCTGCTCACCCACCTCATAGACCCTCCTGTTGCTTCTTTGTCAATGACGCTATAGACAGATGATTCTTAGAACTGATTTTCATCGTCCAAAACGTCCACAGAGATAACAGCGAGCATGGAGAGGGTGGGGGAGTCCGAGGTGGCTGGGGAATGAGGAATGCATGAGTTTCAAAGGCTAAGGACATTGGTTTGTGTGGGAAGAGAAGAAAGATGCAGATAGTCCTTAGAAATACATACATACCATACATACACATACACACACATACATACATATATATGCCCTCCCCATATATATATGTGAGTGTATAAATAAATAAATAAATATGTATTTAAATATGTCTTTATTTATTTATAAACAAGGTGACCACAGTTCTTTCCTTCCCTTTAGTCTACTGGGACAGCCTAGTAATTAAACAAAAAAAGTACATACTGAGAAGTAGCTTATATAGATAAATGCCTAGAAAACATCATTCATTGGTCCAGTTTCTTGTATAAATCAAAAAGAACAAAAGTTATGAAGAGATAGTTAAACGTTTATGGAAATGGTTAGGAACAATTTAGCTTTACATTTCATTCCTCATCATACTCAAAACAGAACCTGGTTAAAACACTCATTTGCATAAACACTATCAATGGCTTAGTTGCTGTCTTAGTCAGGGTTCATATTCCTGCAAAGCATCATGACCAAGAAGCAAGTTGGGGAGGAAAGGGTTTATTCAGCTTACACTTCCCATTGCTGTTCATCACCAAAGGAAGTCAGGACAGGAACTCACACAAGGTAGGAACTTGGAGGCAGGAGTGGATGCAGAAGCCATGGAGGTTGTTGCTTACTGGCTTGCTCAGCTTGCTTTCTTATAGAACCCAGGAACACCAGCCCAGGGATGGTACCACCCACAATGCTCCCACCCCCATCACTAACTGAGAAAATGTCTTACAGCTGGATCTCATGGAGGCATCCCCTCAAGGGAGGTTCCTTTCTCTGTGATAACTCCAGCTGTGTCAAGTTGACACACAAAACAGGCAGTACAGTTGCCTTGGGGTTTGAACTCATCCTGGCGTTTGTGAATGAGTATACAACAAAGGCTTAGAGGAAGGTATTCTTTAAGGAACTACTTCCTGAAATCAAAGTATGGTGAGTGAGAGAGAGACACAGGAGGGAGACACAAATCAAGGGTGTGTTGCTCAGTAGATTACCATTGTGGGAAACTGCATTGTCTACCTCTGAGGAACAGCCTAGAATGTTTGGAGAATATACCTTAGGTTGTCAAGAGCTATGTGCATCTTTTGACCCTCATACCACATTTACCAAGGGAAACCTTAGAGAGTGCCATACCCCTGGCGTAGCTGGGCAGGCTTCAGTTCTCATAACCGGCAGAGAAGTCCAGGACCCAAAACAAGGTGGCATACGACAACTGAAGAAGGTGCTGTCAAGACCTACATGGTTGTTACCCCAACAGCTAGAGCAAGGAGAAGGGCCATGGGGATCCATCCTGGTGGGGAAGTTGAGGCAGCAGGAGGCCAAGCAGCTGGCCACATTGCATCCACACTGAAGGACAAGAGAGCAAATGAGTGTGCACTGCTATGCCTCTTCGTCTCTCTGTTGATAGGATCTAGGATCCCATCCGGGGAATGGCACCAACTCAATCAATGGATTACCAAGATAATTCTGATTAGGCATGCCCAGAGACCCATCTCCATGTGAGACGGGGTGCTGACTTATGTGAAGCCAGTTGTCTTCAGACAGTTTACATTTCTGTCTTCTGTACGGAATAGAGAGGCTCCATCAGGTTTCCTCATGGTTGCTAAAGACTTCCTAAGTTCCTCTTTGTAACCGACTTGTTCTGAGACAATAATAGTTGACAAATAGGAAGATTCTAGGAGAGGAATCAGTATTGAGAGAATGGTAGTCTCTCTTTTGCACAGATGGAGACTTGCCTATAAGACCTCTGACCCCGGTAAGGATATAAACTTCTCAGATGAAGTTAGCGACAGCCACATGACTGGCCTCGCCCTCGCCAGCTTAACTGGGCTCAGAGCACGTTCAGCCAAAGGCAGATGAAACCAATGCAGGAATTTTGAGGCCTCCAAAAAAGTTACTGTTGAGGTGACCCAGCCTTTTGATTGGTGTCATTGAGAAATAAATGCAGTGACATCCATGAGCTGGGTGAATTCTTCCTATGATATGCACTTGCTTTCAAGTGACTTTGGCATTTTTGACATAAACCACTCCTTGCTTTCCTCCCAGGTTTGAGCTCTGGGCATTCTTTGGAAGCATCAGCCAAAAGCAATCTTGATATGAGCAGTGTATCACACTGTAGCTCACAGGGTGGACACAAGCAGTGTTTGCTCAGATGCCATAATGATATAAGGCCAATAAAGTGGCGATAATGGATTGATGATCCTAAGCAGAATTCTACCATCTCTTGAGTTCTCATTCAAGAGATTTACAGTTGAGGTATGGACTTCCATCCTGGGACCCTGAGAATGGCCATCTTCCCTTCTCCAGGCCTCACTGACTCCGCACTGCTGGGTTCTGGCGCATTCGTTCTCAGGGCTACATTCACGCTGAGAACTCTTGAAGAAGATTTTGTTCTGTCCTGATGAAAGATCTAAGTGTATGGGAAGGTAAGAATGGTCGCCCAAAAGGTAAAACAAACAACACAAAACAAAACCTGAATCCGAGAAGCGATGACCTCTGTATGTCAACAAGGCATAGGCAGCTGACCACCAGTCTGAGGCCTCAGCAGCTCCAGAAGTGGCCTCCAACACCCCACACACTCTCCTGCTTCCCGCTCCCTTACTCAGTGCTTGAAAAGGCAGTGTATGGGGTGTTGCAAAGAAGTAATGATGGCTGAACTCTGGGCTGAGTACCAGCTGCATGCCAGGCACGATTCCAAGGATTTCATCACTAATGCCTCTAAGCCTGATGACAGTCTCACCAGATGTGCCTTCTTATCAAGTAGGAGACACAGGGAGCTAAAGTAGTGTGTACCCTCCCTCTTAGTCACTATTCTCTTTGAGATCAGCGAGGAACCTACTAAGGAGAGGATGCTTATTAATTAATCAATTTTTATTTGACAGGGTCTTATATAGCTAATGGTGGACATGAAGTTGGTGTGTATGAGCGTGACCTTTCCTCCTGACCTCTTGTCACCACATCCGAAGTGCTGGGACTACAGGCATGTACCTTGTTAAAGAGTGACTGTTTATACCCTTTCTTTGCCAAGTGGAAATGCATGACAAGAGATGGCTCATCAGTTAAGAACACATGAGTGTACACACACACACTCACACACACACACACACACACACACACACACACACACACACACAACTTTACAATACAATAAAGCTTCTTAGCCAAGTTCCTAGGAAAGCATAAATGGTCCTAGAAAGCCAAATGTCCAGGATGGTCACCCTAAACACATCCTTATCTCAACCCAACTATGTGGCTGCGTGAACACTTTCAGCTCTTAGAGGCCACATCTTGCCAGTCATCTGTATTACCAGGAGGTCCTGAGAGAAGACCCCAGGCATTCCAGATAGTAACTTTATGGAGCAGGTGATTCTAGTGTGTCTTTGACTTGAAAGAAAGACTCATGACGTTGTCTTCCCACTCTGAACCTGGAGATGACTCTCCATGGGCTAAAAGAGCTCCCCTGAGCCTTTGCTATCTTCTCTATCCACAGAACAAATGTGCACAAATGTGCAAATGTAAGAGGTCCCATCCTCAGTATGACCTTGACATGACCTTCTGATGAGTTTGCCAAGTAGAGTGCTTGACTTACGGCAGTCCACAGTCGATTGTCCCTCGGGAGACCTTCTGGCCACCCCACTATGAGACACCTGAGTGGTTCTCCTCAGCTTTCTTTGGAGCCCTTCTCAAAGGGCATAGCAGAATGTAGTCAATTTGAGCCTCTTGTTCAGGGATTGTGCTGCCTACAGAGCTGCAGCATGTAGAGGGAACGGTGCAGGTCCAAGCTCCTGGCCTGTCTGCCTCATGTGTGTACTTTCTGTATTTGGGAGGAGGCAGCCCCACACCATAAAAACTTCCCTGAAAGCCACAGAGCTACCTCTCGGAAACTGTAATGGACTTTACTGAAAGCCCAGCTTTGACGGATGTGAGGTCTGGGAGTCTACCAAGGTAAGGATTCAGACATCAAGGAGACAGAAGAAGCTGATGACCCAGAGTAGGGCCAAGCTGTTTACCAGCAGGTGTGTGTTTTAGAAAATCTCCCTTAACTGGTCATGGCAGCGGAAAATATCCTGCTGTTAAACGCATCTGCAATCTGCTGCTTTCCCAGTCCACCTACAAAAATTTTGACCTTTAAAGAAATGATGGAGAAACTGGTGATTTTTTTTTCCCTTGGCATTGAAGCTCAGCCTATTTCAGGCTCCTGGGCAATTGCAGCCCTCTCTGCTCCCAATCTCACCTCACTTTTAAGCCTCGTTCCAGACACTGTGAACCCTTCAGCACTTCCAGCTCTGCAATCACGCAAGTTAAGATCTGTGATGTGTGATTTGCAGATGACACATACATTTCCTGGCTGATGGTCGCTGAAGCCATTTGCAGGCCCGAGGTAGGGAAAGGCAGAAGATCCTATTGCAGCTGCAGCTCTGTAAGGCCAACCCTACGTTTCTAGTCTCCTGCAGATAGGTAACTGCTTTCTTGTTATTTTGATTGAGAAGGTAGCTCAATATTCCTATTGGTATGGATTACCATATTCATGTTTGATAACCAACCAATTGACTTATTTCTATTGCTTGTTGTTTCTGTTGTTTCGGGCACTTTATGAACTCAGATGTGGAGGAGGCAGAGTGTTAATAACCCAACCCCCTCTCTCCCATGCACAAACACAAAATGGAAATTATAGGTTGCTGTAATAACGGTCTGTTTCAGGGATGTATGGGGCATTAATAGGCTTCTTGAGCATTAGAGCAATGATAGTTGCATTCTGGGCTGTCTTTCATTGAACTCTCTACAAAATATGCAAATGAGCAAATCTTGGTGAAAAGTTATTTTGGTGTCATTTGTGGAAAGATTCACTGACTCAGAAAAGACCATCTTAATGAAAGCTAGCCTTATTTGACTTTTTAAGTAGACATGATACGTATATGAATGTAATATGATTTGAAAGACACATTAATGAGACAGCAGTCAGAAGGATTACGGAGGGGCCGTGTTCAGACACCGAGGAAAGCCAAATGGGTGTATCAAACACCCATTCCTAATCTTCACTAGCAAATTTATTGAAGTGTCTCAATTTTGCCACACACCCTGACATCTGCATATGGGCCCAGGCTCTTAATCCTGTCACACTCTGCAGCTGTAGATTAAGCGAATGTATTACCAATGCCCCTGTCGCCCCCCATAAACATAGGCTGCCAAGTCAAGTGTGGCTTTATGCAGGAACCCCTTGCCTTAAGCAGATTTTGCAGTAACTACTGCTCAAACTCCGAAAAATTAAAACAAAATAAAACCCCCAGTGATGGCCTCTGGTACTTTCTTGCTTTAATCTAATTAGAGACAATTTATCTGTGGGAAGAAACTGTTTCAGAAGCAAAGGGAAAGACTGCAGATAGAAGACCCTGCCATGCGTCAGACACAGGACTAGGTGTTTAGCGTGCTCAGTCTCCTTTAACATTATAGAGAGGGGTCCACTGAGTGTTCTGAGCTGAGAGTCTATCCAGTGCTTCAGCATTTAATGTCTTCGTCTTTTGTTCCTTGCTAATGCTCTTTTGCCGGTGTTTGAGCAAGTATCTCTTGAGAATGCTTCTGAAGGAGTCAGAGAACTTTGCAAGTCCCCCACATCTGCCACCTTCTACAAGAGAACCAGTAGAGAATGAAGTCCTTAGTATCCAGTCACATGATTAGCTGGCCACCTAGTGCCAGCACCTCAGACTCATGCCTCAGCAACCTTACAAATTATTTCATGCTGTGGACTTTCAGGGTCACTTAAGAACATTAAAAACAATGAATGTTAAATCTACAGTCATCAAAGGCTTATTGTATGTCATCTGTGAGCCTGGCACTCAATTCTTATTTCTAGTGACAATAAAATCATTTCCATTTAAATTACTCTCTACAAGCCTTCATAGGATTTCAAACTTCTGATTAATCTTTATTGTATTTTGCTTTTTGAGTTTCATTTGCTTGAAGTCAATAGAAGATAAAACCACAATGTTATGATCACAGCTTCTCTGAAAAATTGCAGAAAAACCACTAAAGGAGAATTCCTTTCCCAAAGTCCTAGTGACAGGTTGGGTATGCGTTCCTGCAATGTCCCAGAATTAGGAAAAAAAAAATTCTAGACTGTAAGAAATATCATTGAGTTTTTAAAAGTGCACAAAATGATCTATTTAAACTGACAGATATGTCACAGTTGTGTGGATTGTGGCACGGGATTAACAGCCTGAAAATCTCCATCAGTACAGAGCTTGGTCCCTCTGAATCGCCTTTCTCATGCAGCAGCTTACTTGGCTTCATCTCCTTTGCTTCCCTGCAAGAAAGTCTGTGTTTGTGTCATCTTTTTTGGTGAATTTGCAGCTGTTTGCAACATAGTTTTTTAAACTGCTAATTCAGCTGTTTCCATCTTTGACTGGAAGACTTGACTTTTCAGTAGCAGTGCTAATACAAAACTAACAGTCAAACTATAGGTCTCTTTCTGTGTCCCAGGAGAAGTCTCTCAGAGGAACATTTTCAACAACTCTGTATCTCTGTTGGTTTCTTCCCTTTTCTATCCTTTCCTCTTGTTTCTTCACGTGGGTCTGAACTCCTAGGAGGAATCCTACATGATCCCAGGCTAGGAAAACCAACCAGCTGTCAGGCTTCAGAACCAGACAGTGACCGCTGAGCCTGGAGCCACACCTAACAGCACCCTGGCTCCGCCCACATTCAGAATTCCACTGTTTCACAACTCAGCACATTGGCAGAGCAGGTAACAAGGGAAACATGCTTCCTGATTCTGCGGAGGTTGGAAGATGCTGGTTCATCTGCCCCAGGCCCCCCCATCACCCACCATCAATGGAGACAGGCTGCTCCGACATTTATGTTTGGTTGATGTAGGGCTGAGATGATTTGCTATAGTGGGGCTGAGAGTTTGAATAGTTTGCTTAAAATAACAGAAATGGAAGAGAAAAACCAGCCTTGGCACCAGTCTGGTTCCAGCACCACGTTCTTCCTAGAATTAACACAAACTGCTTCCAGGGTTGTTTGAAGGGCACAGCCGAGTGACTAGGCCTTTCAGTAATTGAAAACCTCCTCTCTTCCTGTGCTTCTACCTGTGTATCCTTTGCTATTAAAGTTAGAGTTTTAAAAGTCCACTTTCATGTGACCAAGTTCATGTATGTAATCCCTAAATCTATCTTCCTCTCAAGAAGACACACACAGGCTCAGGGAAGTGACGTGCATAGAAGCAAATGCAAGAAAGTTGCAAGGTAGCAAGCTGCAGGTGCCTGGTCTTCTAAGGATGGAAATGAACAGGATCTCACAGACAGTATTTCTGCCCTTAGCTAGCGTCCCTAACTGGCAAATGGGACTACTCTCCTCTAGATTAACCAGTGTTTGCCTTGCATCCTAGTTACATTCTTCTGGTGGAATCGCAACTGCATTGAGAGAATGTGTTTCACTAAAAGACAGTTCCATCAAATGTACAAAATGGGATTGTGTAGGCAGAGATTTAGACAGCCCCGAGTTGGACAGAAGTTTGCTTATCCATGTGAGTTCTTCTGGGTGTCAGGCTTGTGGGCCTGGATTCATTTGCATGGTCACTTTTATCTAATTTTGAGGTCTACCTCCACGGAAAGTTAGATTAAAAAACCTCCCAGTTTCAAGTTCCATTTTCTTCTAGAAATAATGAATCTCAGAAGAGTTGCCCCAAGTTAAACAAATGTAGCCAAATGTGCTTGCACTTCCTACAACTGTGAGTGGTCTGGTGATGCCCAGGAAGCAGCACTTCCTACAACTGTGAGTGGTCTGGTGATGCCCAGGAAGCAATTACACTTTAATTGGCATCAAATAATAGAATATTAGTTTCATGGTAAATATTCATTCTCTCTGCGATCGGTTATTTGCATTAGAGAAGCGACATTTAACCTGCTCGAATAAACTCAATTTCACTTGCTTTTATAAAGCAGTTTAATTGAGGATTAAGCACCAATTCTTTATGAAGGTTGCAGAAGAATATTGCTGTTTTAATCAGATAACACCAAAACAAAAGCAAACATCACTCTCTTTAACCTTAACACCCTCTGATTAAAAATTAGCTTCAATTGTTCAAGCATCAAAACTCTATAGTGGCAACAACAAACACAAACATCCTGAGTGAGCTCATTTAAAAAATGGTAGAGTCCTTTAAAGAGGGTTTTTTTTTTTTTTTTAAATATATGCTTTTCCTTAAATAATACCACCAACTTGGTCACTTGAGTTCACAGTTTATAAATCTCTCTTGTGGATCTGTCTCAGCAGGCTCAGTGGGCAGTTTTAATTTTGAACTTCTATGTTTACAGCTGGGACCGAAGTCATCTGAGGAGGGGACTGAGTAGGAGTCTGGGATAAATTCTTGATTGCCAGGTTTGGTTCCTTGCTTAATAGCTGAGGCTGGCAGGATCTCAGTCTTCCCCTTCCCCCCATAGCTAGTTTCAGTTACTCCAAAGTATTGAGGTTTCAGGACAATTAGATTCTGATCAGTGTTGATTTCTCTCAGAAGGACATTGTAATTGTGTGGCTGAAGTTGTGGGACATCTTAGGAGCCTGTCTTAGAGTATCACCTCTACAACACATAACCAGACGACATAGGCAGAGGCTCGCTCTGGTTCAACAGTGTTGAGGTCAATTTCATCTCCGGCTGAAGGAAGAGTGTGTTCACATAAGAAGGGAGGGCTCAGCGGCGGGCATCTTGAGACAAACTGTCACACGCCCATCACGTTTCCGTGTCTAACCACTGGCTTTGGAGGATGTTCTCACATGCTAAATACAACGTGTGGATAGAGTTGTGCAGATTCACTGGCGAAGGCCAAGAGTTGGGGAAACTCTATAGCTGCAGGCTCCTGCATAGGGACAGCTGTCTCCTCTCTCTCAGGAGGAAATAAGAAAGTGTGAACTCATAGTGAACTCACGCAGTCCTGTCCTAGGGAGGGAAGTGACTGATCTGTGAAGGACCCTTGGAGGAAGTGGTTGTGTTGGTGATGGTGTCTGCTGACTTCCCTCAGAGAAAACTCCTCAGGAGGCTCGAGTTCACTGAGCCCTATGGCAGGATCTGTAGTTTGGGTCAGCCAAAAACTGAAAGGCTTGTATACCTAATTCAGTTTGGGGATATTGGAAAGTCTACTCGGGCCAGTCATGTGATAGAGAATGGATAATCCTCATATCAAGTTTCTCAACTGGCTCACACGCTTCCACTGTTACTTGATTGGATCTCCTAGAATCATCTAGGAGAGTGTTTCCAGAGAGGTTTATCTGAGGAGGGAAGAATTTGGATGGCGTCCTGTAGGATGAGAGTCCAGACTGAGTAAAGAGAAGGGAGAAAGCTAAGTGAGCATCAGCGTCCATCTGTGTCTGCCTCTGACTGAGGGTGCAGTGTGACCAGCCACTGCCTGCTCCTACAGCCATGCTTTCCACACCATGATGGACTGCGTCCCCTCAGACTCTGAGCTCCAAATAAACCAACCTCCCTCCCTCTCTCTCCCCCTCTTTCCTTCCCTCCTTCTCTCCTTGCCTGCCTGCCTTCCTTCCTTCCTTCCTTCCTTCCTTCCTTCCTTCCTTCCTCCATTCCTCCATTCCTATCTACCTTCCTTCATTTCTTCTTTTTTACCTTTTCTCCCTTCCTCCTTCCTTCCTCTCTTTCCTCCATCCCTCCTTCCCTCCTTCCTCTCTCTCTCCCTCCCTCTCTCTTTCCCTTCCTCTTTCCCTCCTTTCTCCTCCCTCCCTTTCTCCCTCTCTCTCCTTCCCTTCCTCCTTCCCTCCTTTCCCCTCCTTCCCCCTCTTCCCTCCCTCTTTCCCTCCCTCCCTTTCTCCCTCTCTCTCCTTCCCTTCCTCCTTCCCTCCTTTCCCCTCCTTCCCCCTCTTCCCTCCCTCTTTCCCTCCCTCCCTTTCTCCCTCCTTCCCTCCTTCCCTCCCTCCTTGCTTCTTTCCATCAGATGTTTGGTCACAGCAATGAGAAATGTGACTTAGTATAATTCATATCCCCAAACACATATCCTTTCTGACCAATTTCTGAAGGTGATATTTCAATTGAAGAACATTTGTTTCCTTCTACTATTTATTAGGTGTTAATTTTGTGCCAGAAACTGGCCAGTATTTAACATTTTTAGCTCATTTACCCCTCAGAGAAATTTAGTATGGCATCTGTTTCCTATTCTTTAAGTTAGATTTCAAAGCCCTCTGTCACACAATGACCATGTGGTGAAAGTAGATTTTGAATCTGTTTCACCTTTAAACCAGTGCCCTTCACCTCGGTTACGACAGCCCCAGATATGCTTTTATTCATGAATATTTGGTAACAACACTCTCATGCGACTTTATCTCTGAAGGGCTTTTATACCAGATAGTGCTCTTATTGCTGGATGCCAGGCACTGTTCTAGAGCTTGCCAGGGATGAGCCTGCTTTGTATTGAAAGCTCTGCAGTGAGGTAGGTAGCTTTCTTGTTCTCACAAGGAGGTCAATGTGGACAGTATATACAAAGTCACACAGGAGGATGGTGTACTTTCTGGGCATTTGGGAAAGTTCTTCTGTGCTCCGGTATCTTTTCTTCTTGTTCATTGACATCTCATTTGTCTGAGTTAGATTGCATAGAGAGAAAACACCCTATACACTCAGAGGAGAGGGCTGGCTCAGCATCTTTTAATGGGTCTTAGGAATGTAGTCTTAAGGGTAGGCTCTGAAAGGGCAAGGCGTTCTGAGAGAGGGGAGCAGACACCCCTAACCTGGTATCATCACAAGGGAGACGAGGAAGGACAATTACCATTGAGACAACGGTTTCCTGCCATTGGCAACCTTCCACAGGCCGAGCTTTTCCTGTTAGTCTTAGCCAGTGACTCAGGCTTTCCCCAGAGCTCTTGAGATAGGAACTTTGAAAAGGCAGCCTGCCTGACAGTCTGTTTCCTGCTGTTTCCTGCTTCCAGAAGTGACTGAAGTTTACTTTTTGGTACTCCAGAGACCTAGCTTCTTCTTGCCTTCCTCCAATGTGGTCTATTTAATCTCCTGTCGTGTGGGAAATTATGTTCAAAGTCTCCGTGATCCTCTGTCCAGAGTAAGTTATGCATGTAGTGACAAGCACATGCCACAAGGTCTCAAGATTATATCTGCAATGTGTTGCCGCTGGCTGTTGATCAAGATAGGCTGCAAGAAAAACATTATTTTCAGGTGTGAAAAACCGTCACCTTTATCAAATAATTTTTCTTGCATTTTTCCCAAGACGTTGTAGCCTATTTAAACTTGGGAGGTTAAGTTTGCAGCATTCATTATTACTGAAAATTTAGTTCACACAACCGTGATGCTCGCTTTATTAGGTGTTACCGTTAAACAATATTAAAATAAACACAACGTGGCTGGCCTTTTGTAGGCTACATGGCATGTTTACTTCTTTGCCTGGTTTCTTAATTGCATTTATTCATCTTTCTGAATATTGATGTCACCACCACCCACGATACTTGCTATTTTAGAGTATGTGGTTTACATTTGATTTTGTCCAAGGATAGCATTTGATTAGGAGGATTTGAGTTGAGTATTTCATCGAGTTCTCTGTGTGGATGCTTGGTGGATGTTTGCCGAAGTCCCATTTTTATCTTTTTAAATGGAGGACGGTAGATCTAAGATTAAAATGTACTTAAGAATACCTTGATATGGGAGACAGGCCACACAGACAGACCGAAGCACAGCCCTTGACTTTTGCAGATTATGTGGACATCATGAAGATGATGAAAAGCACTGAATCTAAAATAAAGAGGCCAACCGAGTGAGTGAAGACCTAAGCCTGCTGTTAAAATAAACTAAATAAAAACAAGCTGATAGGCCAGCCCTCTTCCTGTCCTATATAATGGATCAAAGCAGAAATAGGAAGGGCCAATTTCAGGAGATAATGGAAGTGTATTTGCACCCTTACAATTTTATCTTGGGAGGGGAAGTACAAAAATCATATCAAAGACAGTTGAATGCCCCCTGTGTGCTGGTCTCTTTGTCCTGGTACAGGGCTGTACTGCCTTTCATAGCTGCAGTCAGAGTGTGTTCTATTCTTTATGACTTCACCATATCTCACACACCTGTATCAGAATTTGCCTGCTGCATCCTACCCCGGTGTTTTCCCAGGAGCGAACAGGTACGCATACATCACTTTTATTTTCTTTCGAAAGTTCTTCCATGTGTGAGGTTATTGGTCCTTCCCAAAGTTTGGCCACTAGGGTGGCCTTTAAAAATCTGCCATCTTGCTTCCCAAAACAACAGACAGGACATCTGCAGGCCAGCAACAAAATGGTAATTAGTTACAATATTTCGGAAAGCGCCTCTGTGTTATGTCTGTGTTTTTTCATTGTAATTGGAGCCTGTAAAGATTAATCAGGCTAGATTGTCTACAGGAACTGCTAAGAATGGACACTTGGGTATCTTAATTCTTGGGGAGCAACAAGCAAAGGAAGGAGCAGCTGAAAGACCACAGCATAATTTGTGTTCGCCAGAGTAGCCTCTGCTGGGTGAGAGAATTTTTCCTTTTTTCGAGTGGCGTATGACGTTTTCTGCCAAGGAGCAAACCAAGTATTCTTCAGGCCCCAGGCCAGGAAGACAGGCACAGCCTTGTCGGTGTCAAGGAAGAACATGGGTAGCAGGAGACCTGAGAGTGGATGAAAATTGAATTATCCTTACTTCTAGGACCTGCCTATTGAGACTCAGCAGCTGTGGCAAGCATTTACTACCAACAAGAGGCAGTTCCAAGAGAAGAATATAAAACACGCTCTGCTCAACCCCACGAAACTCGGAGTGTCTCACAATGGCCAATTTATTATTTTTACCCTGTCCAGTGACACGGAAGGATGCATCAGGGAGCTGCTAGCCTCTGCGATGAATAACTTAAGTCAGGCTGCAACATGTGAAGTAATTCAGCTGACCGGGATTTATAACGCTGGCTGGAGTTTTCTGCTTTCTTTGGGGTTCATGAAGCATAGTGTTCAAGAGACCACAGGAGTCCTGTGATGAGGTTACATATCTATTTCTCTTTCTACTTTTTTTATTTTTTTGGTATTTTCATATTATTTTATTGCCTAGTTCAAATGTCTTTCTAAGTAGGGTCCAGTCTCCCTGGGGACTTGTAGGTGTGGACTGAAAGTTGGAACTACCAGCAGATCAGGCCCCTGAACACTCTTGTTTTATTCCCTTTCACACAGATCTTGTCCCAGATGGCCTCACCTACCTCATGCCCCATGGACTGTGCTGGGCTGGAATTTCTGCTGCTTATTATTTATGTGTACCTGACCAAACTAGAGAGGCAGAAATGCGGGTGCGTGTGCCCAGGTCAGCCCACCCCTTCCCCATAGGCAGGCTGGAAGGATTGGAACAGAATGGCACAGGGCAGTCTGCTGCTGGAGTAAACATATTTCAGCAGCTACCTGGAGCAGGTGGACTTTCATGAAACTGAGCAGGGTCTAGATCTTTGCTCTCCCGGTGGGCTATGGAACACTCACTCATCTCAGACCTTGGATGCTGTATTTACAGAGCCTGAGGATGGAAATGACCTCAGAAGATGGTTGGAATTCTCATTTTTCAGAAGGACAATAATTTGTGTGTCCATTTTGTGTGTTAGCACTCCAGAGCAATGTTTAAAACAAATCCACTCCCACGTGATTGTGTAGTCTTCCTGGTTCCTATTTTAATCAGGAGGTTTAATGAGATCCCCCCAATCTGTTGAGAAAGAAGAAAAAGCACCCACAGGGTGAAGCTATGGCCTATGCCTGCAGCTCTCTGCGGACAAAGCATCCTTTGACTCTGTGATACCCTTAATGGAGGCCTAGCATCCTTCGAGGTTATTGCCTGACTACAGGTTAAATATCTTAGTATTTACTGATTGGGGAAAAGCACTATGAACAAATTTAATGTAAGGTCCGGGAACACCCAGGGCTTTGGTGACTATATAAAATGTAAATGCATTCTTTATTATCTCAAGTCACTGCACGCCCAAGTGGCTCTTTTGTAAGAAAAACAAAGCTTGCTGATAATGAGCATGTAAATTACTGAGGAATTGGTGGAGTAAATCTCTCAAATCTTTTCTCCCCACTCCCTCCCCTCATTTCCAATCTCTGATGTGACTTTGCTAATTTGAGTACAAGTCCCTGTCTAGATTTTACAGATAAACTGAAGGTTTATCATGGGACTTGGAAGTGGTGGGAATGACCAGCCTTAGTGATTTTCTTTCTAAATGTGTATCTTATATGTTGCTTGATTTTCTGGCTATGATGTATCTGCAAAGGAAATATTTTACGACCATTTTTTGGTGGGGAAATGTGGGTCCCTGTTCCGGAGGGTGTCCCACGATAATCTTCGGCCTGGTCTGGTGCGGGGTCTGGGCCAAGGGGACAGAGTGTGAGTAGGGAGGGGAGATTGCCTGCTTCGCTGCTGCCCCTGCTCACGTCTCTGCTGTCGCTGCCTGGTCACTCCCAGGTGCTGCACCTGTTTCTCCACGCCGCCGAGCCAATCAGGGCTGGGCTGATAAGAAGTCGGCTAGCTGGCAAGAAGGCAGCTTGGTGTCCCAGGCAGGTTCTGAAGAGCAGATCTCGTCCCAAGTGTTACATCTCTTGCAACAGAAACTCTCAGACATCAGGATGATTCTTGCACACTTTTTACGTCTCCCTTACATACACTTTCGGGGTGGGTTAGGGTCTGGCAGCAGATAATGCCTATTGGCTTGGTCTGAGAACTTGGAGATACCGCATCTGCATGTAGGAGAGCCTAAGGCACTGTTCCTTGTGATTGATGTCTCTGTGGGAGGGGCTGTGGAGGGCTGAAGCTGAATGAAAAGCACCAGGGCCTGGGAGCAGAGCCGAACACCTGCCGTCCAATAAAGGTCTGGGGTTCGAGGCCTATGCTCGACCAGGCACCCAGCTGCTCCTCACAGCCCACTGCCCCACAGGGAAATCGAAACCCAGCAGGTCCAGTGAGTTCCGGTTGGTCATTTGGCCTTCAAGTGGGAACTAAAGGCTGGACTCCAAATCCTCGGAGCAGCAAAGCAAAGCTCTGCTCAGGGTTTCAAGTGAGAACCCAGGGGTTCTCACTCTATGGGTTACGACCCCCTTGGTGGTTGGACGTGTCTTTCACAGGGGGTTGCATATCAGAAACCTACATGACCGTTTATAATAATAGCAATGTTACAGTTATGAAGGAGCAACAAACGTAATTTCAGTTGGAGGCCAGCACAGCATGAGGAACGCCATTACAGGGTCACAGCGTCAGGAAGGTTGAGAGCCTTTGTCCTCATCCTTAGCCCCTCACACTCTCACACAAAGCCTCTCCGATTTCTCTTTAAGGGAGTCATCTGGATGTTGCATTGCCCTGCTTGGCGAAGTAGTTCACTGGAGGTTTCTCTTCCACACTCCTTCCTTAATGTCACCTGCCTGGGAAGAGCCCACGGTGGGAAACATAGATTTGACTAGACTGCTGACAACAGCCTGCTAAGCATAAGAAAATCACCCATCCTGATCCTTTTCATGGGGTATCCGAGGAGATTCTTTTATCAACCACGCCTTGAGGGCCCACATCATGGCAGAGGGTGCTGAGTACCCAAGAGTTCTCTGGCTAGCTAAATATTCTTCTGTTGCCATCTTGAAGTTCTTAATGTTTGAACAGGTCTTTGAATTTTCATGTCTCTCCGAGTCTTGTCCTTCACTGCACTGCTGTTATCTGTGACCATGAGGGCTAGGAGGAATCAGGTGGCATTGTGTAGTTTAATCTTTGCATGTTACAAAGAACTGCATGGAGAACAGTCCCTAGTCACTGGCTAGATAGATATTGCTTTGAGAATGAGAGTAGAAGTTTCTAGAAGGGTTAGTCCTTGGGTTGACATAATCAATTACTAGGTTCTTCCTGCTTCCTCCTCTTGTGGGCTTCAGTTGTTTCTTTGACTTTAAGATGCCTTATTTGTAGAGAGCAGCGGCGAGCGGTGACAGCATTCGCCATTACAAGATGGCGCTGGCACCCGGCACTTCCATGGGTAAACAAGTAAATTGCGCATGTGCAAGTGGTGAAAGCGCGCCAAGTCACTGCCCAGCCCGGGGCGTCATACGGGGTTTTCAGCAAGCAGCCAATCAGATATGTCCATGCCACTCTAGGGTGTATATAAAGCAGCGCCATCTTGGGTCTCTCTCTCTTCCTCCTTTCATCGCAATAAATGCTTGCTGCAGAAGGATCCTGGTGCCCGCGTGCGTTCTTGCTGTGAGACGATTGCGTAGGGCACACTTACTGCTACAGAACTTTTAGGGTTTGTGTCTAGCAAGCTGAGGCCCAGCGAGAGAAAGGGCCAATTCTTCCTAGATGCTTTTGCTTTTAAAGTTACGGAGGGGAGTATTTCCAGAGTACCCCAGCAATAGCCTCTGCCAACTTGTTAGGACTGTGTCCCATGTCTACGCCATATGACTATGCCACAGTGTTTCCTGGAAAAGGGACAGAACCACAATGTTCTCAGTCAAGGTGTTAGCAAATATGGAGACAGTTTGTTGTTCACAGTGACAGGAGAGGGTGTTGGCATTTAGTGGTCTGTGTCCAAAAGTGTTAGACAGTTGTCATATTTAGATCAACATAGATGAATCATAATTTAGCCCTGAAGGTAGAGGGAGGAGCAAGTTAATTTTGTAAGGTTCTTCTCTAGGTGCATAATATTTGAGGGGGGTATAACATCCTTCATCAGAGTGTGGAGGTGGCTTCCTGTGCCCTGACCCTCTCTGTTCAGGTACTTATGAATGCCCCCTGTGATGGTTAATGCTGATTTCCACTTTGATGAGGTTTAAGCTCCTGTAGGGGACAAATCACTGAGCATATCTGTGAGCTGTTTCCAGAGAAGTTTAACACACGTGGGAAGGGGAAGATCTGTCCTGAAGGAAAGCACACTGCTGCATGAACCCGGCTCCCATACTCAGCAAGGAGGAAGAGGGAAATCGTGCACTTCATCTCTCTCTGCTGTCTCGCTGCAGACAGTGTGACCGGATGCTCCACACTTGTGCTACTGTGCCCTTCCCTTCCCTGCCACAGCTGGCTGGGCCTTCAAACCTAAGTTGCTTTTGGCAAGGATTTTGTCACGGCAGTGAGACAAGTAACTACCACATCACCGAGACTCTGGCACATCGGAGAAAGACTAAATTTGCTGACCAAGTCTGATAACCACCCCTTAGGTGTCTTCAGAGAGGAAGACCTTTATTAAGCCTTTATTCCTCTGAGTTCTAGCTGCAGAAAGGGAAAAAAGTATTACTGTGGAATTATAAACTCTGAAGTGATTTCCTGATAAGATGCTCTATCTGGCTCTTGTCAAGAAATGCTCAGAGGAAAATACCATACACCATAGACAAAACCTCTGCCTGGTGTGGAGTCAGACAGGGTGCACAGAGCCAGAGCAAAGCAGAAAGCAACACTTGGGGTGGCATTGGGTCAGCTGAGGAGTCGATGCACATTGTGAAGTCATGTCTGGTGAGGCAAGAGTAGTATTGGGAGCTAAATGTAAGGATTCCCACCTGTGATCTCGGCACCTGGGAGGCTGAGACAGGAGAATTGCCAAGAGTTGAGACTAGTGTGGGGTACATAATAAGGTACTGTCTCAAAAATCAAGAGACCGGAAGGACAGCTTTGGTAGCTTTTCTATTTGACCCACAGAGAGAGGACATGCAGGCGCAGAGATCTATGTCGGTAAATGGGGGAAGTGTTATGGATTTTATCCCCTGGTGAACAGAGCCAAACAGTTACAGATTTAAGGGATCCTGCAGAGGTTGGCAGGGAAGTCTGGACAACATGACTGGTGTCTGAGGTGCACCCAGCGACCAGTACTTGGATGCTTTTACGCCACAGAACTATAACTTTGAGTGTTCGCTCTTCACTGTAGTGGTTATCAGCACCACCATGCTTGCGGTGGCCTCAAAAAAAGACAGCAGAAAGACTAAAATGTGGAAGTTCAGCTAGTGTTCCTTCAGTGCTCAGAAAATAGACAAGGATGCTCGAAATGGGCTGGAGCACAGGTGTAGATTGCACCAGTTGTTTCCATCGAGTCGGAAGCTCTGCTAGGTGTGTCCAACTTTCTCCTTGGAAAAAGATGTCAGCAGTTTGTGCCCAAAAACTGTTCAGTGGCGTTACAAACAGACAAAACAAAACCGAACCCCCCCCCCAACCTCATATTTTAAGTAAGTTTATAACGTTATGTTAACTTGTATTTATAGCTCTCCTGGGGTGGAGGGGCTTGTGGTCCATAGGCTGCAGGTTGACATCCTAGACCCTGAAGGAAGCAAGACAGCTCTCCTCAAAGCTTCCTAACTTCAAATACTTCCCAGCATCCCACTGGTGTGTGAATGTTCATACCCGAGCTTGTTTTCATGAGCACGGCTTGAATTTCTTTTTGGAAGTAACCATGGCTGTATAAAAATCATACTTTTAAGGAAATGCAATCTGTTGATCCCCTCCTGATGGAGTCTGTATATCATTTACACCTCACTTCTCTGTGGGTGGAAAAGCTTTTTTCATGGTTTATTTAATGGGAAGTCATTTTGATCAGCAAGATGAGTAATACTTTACAGCTGTTTGCAATTACTGCTTCTGCTCTGCCAGGAGTTCTAACTATATCACACCAACCGAAAGACCAAATGGCGGGTGCTGGGTGGGAGAAGAGGGATGCATATTTCATGGTCCTGTTCAGGCCGTGAGGAACCATCCATCTCTTTATTCAGGTTTGTGCTTCTAGGTTAAAATATATCTGAAGGTAATTTCTAATTATTTTCTGACTTCAGAGGTTTCACACTGCTGTTGTTTGATTAGTGAGAGAGTATAACCTGTAATCCCTTGGCCAACCAGAGGCTAACTTACTTTAAATATCATATAGTGTTAAACCATTTTGGCTGGGAATACCAATACAGACATTACTCTGCTTCTATGTCTCTTCAATGATGTTTAGATAGCCTGGGAATAGTGACCCAAATCTTGGTAGGCCGAGGCAGGGTAGCCAGGGAGGTTCAAGACTACTTTAGGCCCTGTCTAAAAAACAAAACAAAACAAAACAAAACAAAACAAAACACCTGTCATAAAAAAGACAACGGGCAAAATATTTCATTCTTAGGAAAATAAAATAACTTGAATATGTTTCCTCTTCATACAGGACATAAATCTAGCTGGTTGATGAATCTCTGCAATGAGACAGTTACAATTTTTTGTAGTCTCCTAGGAAACAGTCTGTTGAGAATGAAAGCTGGGAGCTAGAAGGGACAGGCTGAGTTCAAACCCTGCCTCCCTTACTTACAAACTGGGCTCCTTCAGACAAGTTGCTGATCATATAAAGTGTGGCTAATGACAGTACAGCCTGCCCCGAGCCGCTGCTATGAGAATCAAAGACAGGAATTCCTGAAAAGCAATTAGCCTAGCTGCCTTCGACAGCTTGAAGTTTTTAAAATACATGGTAGCAATGGTGTTTCTTGAAATGATATTCTGTAGTCTCTTTCACATGTGTATGTTTACATGTGTGTGTGCGCCTGTGTGTGTATGTGTACACGTGTATACACACACGCCTGTGGAGCCTGACATTGGCTGGAGGCCTCTCCCTCTAGTTCTGCACAGTTTGATATATGAGTCAAGCTACTTATTGGCCTCCCTTTCAGCCTTATTTAGAGGAGCCCCCCCCCCATACACACACACTATGCAAGGGTGAGAGGAAGAGAGGAGTCTTGTCATCTGTCTGGTTAGTTACAGTTGTGTCTTATGCCTATCCCTGGACCAGAGGAATACTGCCGAGTGATGTGCTCCTTTGGAGTCACACTCAACTGTGAGAAAGGAGAAATGCTGTCTTAATGAGTGCACAGTGATTCAAGTAGGTCTTCTAGAAAAAAAATGGGAGCTCTTTTTCTAGATAAAAAAGTTGAATAGAATTGAAATGACTAAAAACATCAAATCTCCATTCTAGATGTACCCCATCCCCACCCCAGGCAGCTGCCCCCAGGGAATGTCGGGCACCCTGATCCAGACTGCACTGCTTTCTCTAAAGACAGAATGCCTATTCAGATTCCCCAACTCATATCAACAACAGTTTATAAAACCTGACTATATCCAAAAGCTAGGCGTTCTGGTGAAAGAGTAACGAGATGTATTATTAATTCACATTAAAATTTAGTGACTACTCTTAGGAATGCCTTGCTCTTTGCTTTGCAGAAGATTCCAGATGATAGACTAGCAATTGATCAAAAGGTTACAGGATCACGAGCAACCTTGTGATGTGGAAAGCACTGGAGAACAGCTGGGGATGTTGAAGGAATTTTCTGTACGTTATCAATAAAGCAAGATTTGGTTCCTAGACATTGACCCGAGCGTGTTCACACTGGCTTGTAGTTTTCCATTTATATTTAGCTTTCAGGATTTTTAAACAGAGGTTAATGCAAGGAGAAGACCCAAAAGTTAAGACAGATACCCTTGAAAGGCCTTGTGTACCTATGAGATGCACACGAGCCGAACATGTGGTAAAAAGAACTGTGGAAAATGTAGGATTCTAATAACTCCCGGTGCTAAAGCAAGACAGGGACAGGGACCTGGCCTCACTACTACCTTGCTTTTACGTGGGTATCCCAAGAAAGGCAGGAAACAAGCCAGGCACTGATGAACACTCAGGAGGATCCTAGGGGAAAGGTATCTTTTGGGAAACTGAACCCAGAAATTCAGGATGGTTAAATGGCTCAGTGGCTGTGCTGGGAGATGGTCTTCCAGCCCTGGCTCCTGTGTTTTTCTCCTCCCAAGATCATCCAGATCCAATCTATGGGAGTGCGTGTCTAGTGTAGAGTAGTCTTCCTGGTGAATGAGACGAGAGAGCTTCTAGGCAGAAGGAAGAACAATACAGAGATCCAGATCCGTGGTGTGACTCAACAAGGGCTGGCTCAGCACGGGGTCTGGCAGGTTACAGGAAAGGCAAGAGGGCCGCTGGCCTCGTGACCACTTTCACTGCCAGAAAACTTCATTTTTTTCTTGCATATTATTACACATCTTTCCCTTCCTCACTACATCATGATGAATTTCTATGTCAAACAAGGACTGAATTTTTCTGGAAGAGACATATTCCAGATTTCTAAATAATGGATCAAAATAATTGTTATGTTTTGTGTTGTCAGAGCCTTCCTGACACAGAGATCACAAGGGATAACAACATCTAGAATATTCTGTGGCAGTTATTTATAGAACAAAGCCAGAGAGGCTGTAGGTGCCCCATGGTTCATCCAGATATTATCTGCATTCATTCATTCACTCCTCCTACAGAAGCTGTCTGGCCTTGCTCAGGCTGCAGGGTGGGACAAATGTCCCCCCTCCCCCACAGATGTCAGGCTGCTTGGCAGTCCCCAGGAGGTGGCACCTCACGCTGTCCCATTAGAGAGGCGTGTGCGGCCTGCTTGTTGGACATGTTGGTGCAAGCTTGGGGAGGAGAACATAATTCACTTTTGCTAGTGACAGAAATCTTAGCACTTACTTGAAATAGCTGATAATCTGACACAGGAGAGTTAAAGGATTACTGTAATTCATTTGGCTAATAAGAAAAGCTGTTTAAAAGCTATATTAAAGGGACGTAACGTATGGAGATGGAGCATTGCTTTAATGTATTCTGCGTCGTGGGCTGTTGGAAGGCCTCTCTTCCCTTGTTAGGCTACCACAGATTTCTGCCTTTTTACACAAAAGAAAGCAATATCCATTCATGAAGATTTCCCAATGAAACATTCAGGTGTCAAGTACAGCTTGAATGCCTACTGGGTATCAGGCGACAGGCAATGCAGTTGGGATTCAAGAACAAAGGGCATGAAGTCTCCAGGCTCTGAACAGGATTTGGAAAAAAAAATCAATGGGACAAAACAGTAAGGAAGTGATGCAGTGTGTGGACATATGAGACAATCGGGCCACACTTTCCTTCAACCCCATTTCCATCGAGAAAGATGCTTGGCATTGGCAACCTGAAGGCAGACTGAAAGAGTGTCCCCTTCCTGAGATCTGCATCTGCTTCAAGGGGAGAGAGGATAGCAGGGATATCTCTCCAGGGCCTAGAACAGAGGCCAGCCATGTATCGGACAACCACAGTGAGAAGCTGGTCTGTGTATTGGGCTATGCAGTCCTATAGAGTAGTGAGACCTGAAGGTGGCTCGGCTGGGATCAGCCTGTGCCCTCCCAGGGGAGGTTCTGACCTTGGGAATAAAAGCATACTTTGGCCGTAGGGTTGAGAATGGTGTGTGTCTCCAAGGGCTGGCTGCTTCCTCCCAGCCATACTCTGTAGTCCTGGGGACCACACGCTCTCTTTGGAAGCTGGACGGTGGTGTCTTTGTGAGTGATAACAAATGCTGACACTTAGAACTCGCAGACACTGGTGCAGAGAAGGCTGCCAACACCGAGCGGCTCTCTAACGACTGTGGTACTGATGTAAACTCAGTAAGAGCGAGAACAGAATGTTCTGATGTTCAGACAGGGATATTGGAACAGGTACAAACCAGGTTCAGATTTAGCCAGAGGAGAGGATGACCATGAAACCAGGCTGCCCTTTCCCAGTCCCATACTCTGTATCACTGCTGGTCACTTCGAGTGATAAAGTTGCCCCAGTAGGTGACGTTGTGACATGATAATAAGGCTTTCTCACTACAATGAAGGCGAATCTAAAGTTCATGAACGGTCACAGCAGAAAAACAATCTCATCCGATTTACAGAACATCCATTCTCACTGCAGTTCAAGTGTTTTTAGTTTTAACAGTGTAGTGAAAACTCAGTTGAATAACCCCACCTGCTTTCTTTAGTCTTCACTTCTATAAAACATTTTAAAAACTTAATTTCATGTGTATGGGCATTTTGCTGTATGTATGTCCAATGCATCACATGCACGCTGAACTCACAAAACTTCCACACATGTGGAAAGGAAGGCATGCATCCTGAGCCCGGTGTCTCCACCATAGCAAAGTCTAAACAAATCGACTTTGACTTAGAAAACACAGCACCAAAGGTGTAATTGTTAAGGCCTTTGACATAGTGACAGTGGGCATTAAAAAAAACGTACTCTGTATTTTCATGGAGCCAGCTCTGCACACAGTGAGTGGAGCTTGTGGCCAATGTCATAACAAACATAGCATGTTAAATCTGAATGTATACTATGGGTCTTTGGATTTAGAAAACATCTCTAGTAAGAAAACTCACTTTTAGAGAAGTAAAGGCTTTAAGGGAAAAATATAATTATTAGGTTTGAAAATCAGAAATATTAATTTTAAAAAGTCTTATAAATATCATTCTACTGAAGAAACCAAATGATAAAAAACAAATACTGAATAAAGTCAATCAATATTATTCTAGATTACCCTTAATTTATAGTTCCCTTAGTCTTTGTCTTCAGGATCCTTTTACTTCAATAGGCTAGCCATCTGGTTTGCTTCTATACATGCTACCGCGCATTTCAATGTAAAAATAAATATTGATTAAAGAAAGCATGCATGTATGCAAGCATTTTCATGGCCAACTTTACCCTCCAACCAAATGCCCATGCTTATTTGATTTCATGGTGGAGTGTCCCTTCTCTGATGGCATCTCTAGTCCCTGTAATGGAGTCAGAGCCATGATGCTAGGACTAGCTGTGATGGCAGAGGCTCAGGGAGCCTGTCCTGCCCTCTACAGTCGAAGTGGGATCTGTCTCATCCTCCAGATGCCCTTGTCATGAGCCTGCTCACATCTGCACATGTTAATTCTGACTGAGGCTCCTGCTGCAGCCCCACTAAGAGCAGAGAGAGCTAGAGAGCCAAGGCTGAGAGAGTCTTGCTCCACGCTCATCTTTCTTTGAGACTGCAGGGCAAGACTTCTTCTTTGCCATCTCTCACCTCTCCCTTCTATTCCCAAACTCAGTTCCTCTCTTCTTTTTAGTTGAAAAGTTTTTTCTTATAAAATATATTTGGATCATGATTTTCTCCTCTCCCAATCCCTCCCAGATCCTTCCCACCTCCACACTGACCCAGTTTTATGTTTTTCTTTCATTTTTTTTGTAAGACCAATCAAACACCAAAGAAACACAAGCACCAAACTCCCCCACCCCCAAATAAAAAAACAGAAATGAAAATAAGCAACAGACAAAAAAAAGTCTAAACAAATTAAAAGGAAGCAAAAAGCTTACAACAGAGAAACCCTTGAGTTGATCAATTACCCCTGGGTCTGAGGACTGCCCTGAAAGGTTAATATACTCAGTGACACTCCATTACAAAAAAGTAGTTTTTCCTTGGACAGTAGGTATCAGTTGCAGAGAGCTTCTTGGCTAGCGTTAGAAGCCCGTGTCTACCTCAGTGCTGGGACCCCATCTGACTTGAACGTGTGTAAGCCCTGTGCTTGCTGCCACACTGTCTCACCCAGAGAGAGTTCATGTGTATGTCAGTCCTGTTGTATCTGGAAGACACCCGCCATCTTTATCTTCCATTCTTTCTGGCTCTGCATAGATCCATGAGCCTCTTGATAGGAGGGATTTGAGGAAGGCATCCCAACTAGGACTGGACACTCTCAAAGTAACCTCTGTGTGGTGTCCAGTTGTGGGTCTCTGTGTTACTTCCTGTCTACTGCAAGAAGCTTCTCTTAGGAACACTAATTGAGGCAGCAGGCATAATAAACAGTATGCCATTCAGAACCATTTCATTGCTATGTTCCTTTAGTGGGACAATAGCATTTGGTGTCTCCTAGGCCTATGGCCTATCTCATCTCAGGTTTGTGACCACTTTAGCACTTTCTCTTTTAAAAATGATTCCCTAAAACACTGGTTTGTCCTTCATATGTACTAAAAATCTGTGGCTAGTTTGCAGAGGTAATTTTGTGTTCGATTGATCTTTTCTTAAGGGAAACTTATGCTTACTAATGACCGCTACCTGTTTCTTTTTGTGAGGAGTGAATTCAGACGAGGTTAAGTTTCAGATTTTGGCTCTGTTCTTTTTGTACCAAAATGATTGACCTTTGGGAAATAGTTAGGCTCTCCCTGGGCATAGAATTCCTCAACATCCCTCAAATACAAATAATAATCTCCTTACAGACATGATAGCATGCTGTTGAATTCGAGGAGCAGATGGGGAAAAAAATGTCCCAACAACGAGATCCTATTTCTATAAATTTGTGTGTATGTATTAAAGATTTTTGTAAAGATTTATTTTATTTTTATTCGTGTGTGTGTGTGTGTGTGTGTGTGTGTGTGTGTGTGTGCACATGTGTGCCAGATGCTGGTGGAAACCAGATGAGGACACTGGATCCTTGAAGCTTGAGCTCTAGGCCTTTGTGAGCTGCCTGACGTGTGCTGGGAACCCAACGGTCCTCTTCTAAAGCAGCAAGTGTTCTGAACAGCTGAGCCCTCTCTCCAGACCCTGAGAGATTGTTTAAAACACTTATTTATTTATTTATTTATTTAGTGCATGCATGGTGGGGCAGGGAGGTATACACATGCCACAGTGTGCACATGGAGGTCAGGAAACAACTTTGGGGAGTTGTTTCTCACTTTGTGCCCAGGGATTGGGCTCAGATTGTTGAGGCTGGTAGCAGTTATGCAAGGAGCCATCCATGCTGTCTGTCTTTAGTGGATATTTACATTCCCCTTTTTGTTGTCCCAAGATTTGATATTTAGGCTAATTATTATGTTAGCAAATGAAATGTTGAAAAATATTTGAATGTTAAAAAGCAAAGCTCTAGACTTTAAAATGAAAAGAAAATCTCTGCATTTAATTCACACAAATATCACTTGACGTAAGAAGGTGCACTAAAGTTCTGCCAAATGCCAGGCGTGGCTCTGTGTTCTCTATCCCTGGTGCTTGACTTAATTCTCAGAACATATTAAGAGGCTGTATGGCTCCCCTTCTAGCACAGACTGCCTCCTCTGGTGAGGTCTGTGGGGTGGAGAGAAAGGCTCTCCTTTTGTGCTGTTTGGTTGTGTGGGGTTGTTTTTTATTTTATTCATATCGCCACACAGAAAAAAAAATACTGATCTGTTTTCAGTGCCCGGGGCACTAAATATTCCATTAAACACTGAGGGCTGTGTGTGTGTGTGTGATAAAGAGTTCCACACAGATATTTCACATGTAATTTGAGGGGAGAACTTCCCTACCTTAATATACATCTGAAGTCTGCCTCTAAAGATTTAGCTTCCTTGTTTTCTCGTGACTGCCTAGCTGGTTTTGTAGCAAGAACAATACGTGAGGTTCGCCTAAAACCGACATGTACTATCAATTGTTAGCGTTGGCCACATAAATATTAAGCAGGCTGTTTTCAGTTTATAAGGATGGTGGCAGGCCCTTAAACTGCGGCCACACAGATCAGAGGGGTGGGTGTGATCAGCCCGTTTCTAAGCCCCCTTCCAGGCACTAATTACCTAACTTCCAGAACCCAAAGATCAATAATTATTCACGACTGGGACCCATCAGCAGCCCGTAAGTGCTCTGTGCAATTTTCAATTCACTTTTGTAGTTTGAGATTTTTTTTTCCCTTCCTGCCACACGGAAATCCTTTTCTTCAGAGCATATGAGTGAACATTTCTCAGCTGTGCTCTGCAGGGGAGAGGCAATGCCACGAAGGGCAGAGGGAGAGATGGAGAGGGAGTTTCAACCTTTACAGATGAGAATTGTGTTTATTATTTCAAAAAAAAATAAACCTTTGAAAAAATATTTACAGAGAAAGAAAGTGCGGACTGTGGCAGCCACAGCTGAGGGCATCGGAAGCCTCCCCCGCGACCCAGGCAGCGGTAATGGGAGGTACAATTTCCATTGCTGAAGGGCAGAGTGGTCTGAAATGCCAGTGCAACTCCTGCACTGCCCTGATGCGCCTCTTCCCCACAATATAAGCACCGGATTGCTCTGAACTTAATTCAGCCTTCTTTAGAAGACGAGGCTCGGGGCCCAAGGGGAGATGTCGCAATTCTTATTGCTGTTGAATTGTTCTGTATTGATTACACATAAAAGCTATTTGGCAGATCCTCTCTGGTTTTTCCACCCACACCCACGCACGCCTCTGACATCCTCAGATGACCCAGTGGCACACAAGATGGAAGCTCTCAAGTATCTTAATTAAACTTTATTATAACTGCCCTCAGTCAGGGTTGCCCTAGGAAGGCCTTCCGACAGGGTGGGGAGATGAACAGACGAATTCGATAGCTAAGGTCTCTTGCCACACGCGGTCCTGGAGTTTTTGTTACTTGTGTTGAAGCTGCAGAAGGATCCTGTCATGTTTATGATTTAATTGATAAATACTGACAACATGTATGTTTAAGAAAAGGTTTTTTCAAGCTATAGAGTCCGCAGGTACCGTGAGGGGCATACATACATGTGTAAGACCTTGGACTGGGCTGCCTGGGCAACAGTCACTGTCAATCTGCAAGCCAGGTCTAGTCTACAAGCAAATGCTGAGTGTGAAGGTTGACACCACTCGTGAAAAACACACACTAGATGAACATCTTCGGTCAGTTTGTCGCCTTGGCTGGCTCTTTCCTCTTCAGTGTTGTCTTTGGAGGAGCCCATCTCCATGTCAACTGTGAGGAGAACGGCAGACACGAGAAAGGCACTGAGCAAGACAACAGACACAAAGAAGTCCTAACTTTTCCTGTGAGATGCAGTGTGCATCCGAAGTGACTGAGCATGTGTGTATAGGAACCATGGTAACGTCTGTGTGGGGATGTGGAGGCTGTAGGCTAGCCTCTGCTCATTCCTAAGGCTATATTTGGAGACAGATTCTTCTCTGACTTAGATCTCTCCCAGTAGACTAGGCTGGCCAGGGCGGGATTCCACACCGCCAGCTCCGAGAATAAGAGCATGTGCCATCTTATTCATATTTTTTCTATAAAAACCAAAACCAAAACATGGTGTCTGGTGATCAAACTTAGTTCTGCATACTTGGGAGGCAAGCATAGTATTGACTGAGCCATCTCCCAACCCCTGAAATGACTAATGAAAAGACTAATGACTAATGAGGCTTTTCATGTGTGTTCATGAACCTTACCATACTCAAGATACAGAACATCCTAATGACCCCAGAAGGCTCCCTCCAACTTCTTACTTGATTTCCCTTCCTGGAGAGATCACTCTTCTGATTTTCATAGGTTAGTGTGGCTTGGTCAGTTTCATAAATGTGGAATTAAAGAATAGATAGTATATACTCTTTGCTTTTCTGGATTTTCTCATACAATATTATACTATGAGATTTGTTGGTTTATTGCATATGAGGTATGATTTAAAAAGAAATAAGAATTTAAGAGATGATAAACATTGAATATCTTGCTTGAAATGGTCCCTTGAGGCTGTACCTGTTCCAGCTTGTTCTGAAGTCCACTCCAGAGTCTTCTTTCTAGATAATGGGTAAACAGTTGTATGTGCTATAGAGGAGTATATAGAGGAATACTCTAGAGGCATACTAAGTTTAAATTTACCCTAAGTGTCTTCCTATTGTTTCAATGTTATTATTTTAAGAATTCATCACATAGAGCTGCAATGTAATGTTGTTTGGACACAGGGCTGTGAGGGATTCAGGGATATGAGGAATTCAGGAATTTGAGGGATGCAGGGATGTGAGGGACCCAGGCTGTGAGGGACCCAGGCTGTGAGGGACCCAGGCTGTGAGGGACTCAGGCTGTGAGAGATGCAGGCTGTGAGGGATGCAGGCTGTGAGGGATGCAGGCTGTGAGGGACCCAGGCTGTGAGGGATTCAGGGATGTGAGGGATGCAGGCTGTGAGGGACCCAGGCTGTGAGGGATTCAGGCTGTGAGAGATGCAGGCTGTGAGGGATTCAGGCTGTGAGGGATTCAGGCTGTGAGGGATTCAGGGATGTGAGGGATGCAGGCTGTGAGGGATGCAGGCTGTGAGGGACCCAGGCTGTGAGGGATATGGGGGTGTGAGTGATATGGGGGGGGTGTGTGAGAGATCCAGGCTGTGAGAGATGCAGGCTGTGAGGGATGACCCTGAAAAGATGCTTGAGTCTTGAGGCTCTGCTCTCCTTGAGGTTCTGTTCCTCTCAAAGGGTTTGGTGGAGAGCACTGGGCTCTTTTACAATGTCAGGATAAAGTGTTACGGTGCCATCTTTTTAGCAGATGCTCATGATTGTTGGGAATATAGCCCAGTGGTAGAATAATTACTTAGTATGCTCAAGGTTCAGTTCTCAGCACCTCACCCCCCCCCCCAAAAAAAAAAACAGCCAATAAAATCTCAGGTCTTCATCAGATACTGAATCAATGCTGTTTCCTTTGATCTTGTCTACCTAGCAACTCTACGAAGACTTGGACATCCTTCTCTATCAGGCTTGTTGTAAGTAACTTGTAGAACAAATTTTGCCCCTTCCCGCCAGTGATAACTAATGTGTGCCACAGAGTGCTGCAGAGTAAATATCATGTAACCTTTGCAAGACATACCTTTTGTTTGTTTGTTTTGAGACAAGGTTTGTCCATGTAGCTGTGGCTGCCCACATTCTGTAGACCAGGTTGACCCTGAATTCAGGGATCTGCCTGTCTTTGCTTCCCAAGTTATGGGATTAAAGGCATGCACCACCACACCTGACATTCACTATTTTTAATATGAACCCATGTAAACAGAAGCTCACAGAGAATAAATAATTCACCCAAAAGTATATAGCCAGGAAATAGCTGAGTTAAGGTTTCAGAGCAAACCCAGCTCCATTATATAACCAGTGTCTTCTGTGTACACTAAGGTAAAATTTCTGCAACTTTTCCAGAAGTCAGTGAGTGCTGTCTAGATAATTACTTGAACTGCAAGATCATCTTTTCTCGTGAGGAGCCCAGAATTCATCTCTGTGTCTGTGGACTGGCTGGGCATTAACCACGGGGCTTACTGTGGCCAGAAGAGCACCCTGGGTGATATTAGCATGTGTATTATGGTTGAGTATGGCAAAGAAATTTGAACTAGGTTAATGTCATGGCTCTAACCCTTGCTAACCACTGTGATTTGGGGATGAGTATTTAACATTTCAGGGCCTTTTTCTGTTGTGTGTAAGATGGAAATGAATAATGATTCCTCTCTTATGAAGTTGTGTTAGCATTAAGTGATTCAAGTACTAACACACTGTCTGGAAATAGTTATCAATAATTAACTCTGCAGCTTTCTTCCACTCGATAGAAGAGAATGCCCGGTCTTGAGTGGAGCGTGGAGAACAGAACTTTATCAAGGTAATGTAGTGCCAAGGGAGAGAGTTAAGCTGGGTTGGTGGGAATGTTTATAAAAGTGAGAATCATTGACAGCCCAATATTGGCCACTCATGTGATCAGTTCATTTACGTCTCACAGCCAAAACACCGCCATTAAAAGGGTTTAGTCAGATGCCTCCCTCTCTCTGTATTGATTCCTTTTCAGTGAAAATATTGATAAGTTTGTATAGATCGGGACCTTAAAGTTACTTAATTATTGATTGAAACAGTTGCTCAGGCTGAGCAGGTGGGTTTTCACTATGTCTAACAACTAGAAGAAACAAGCAGATTTTCTGCAGGATAAAGTGGGCTCCAAAGCTGCTCCCCCCAAATGTGGGCTCCTTGCAGCAGCTTTAAGCCTCAGCTTTCTAAGCTGCAGCTGAAACAACTTTACCCAAGATGCTTCTCCCCACGCTATTTGTTTATCAGCAACTGGGAAGAAGGCAGATAAAGCAATGCTACCTATAGTGATTAGATGCAGTTTGGGGCGAGGCAGAAGCATGAATATAGATTTGAAGTCATTTTGGAGTCCATGTTTAAAAAATTATTTTTCAGTTTCACTTTTAAAGTGCATTGGTGTTTTGCTTGCATTCATGTCTTTGTGAGGGTGTTGGATCCCCTGGAACCAGAGAAACAGACAATTGTGAGCTGCCATGTGGGTGCTGGGAATTGAACTTGGGTCCTCAGGAAGAGCAGCCAGTGCTCTTAATAGCTGAGCTATCTCTCCAGCCCCTCTGAAGTATATTTTACGATCTATTTTGTCTACTTTTATTAGTATAGAAACCACCCAGCCAAGGTATGGCAGTAATTGAGGGACCCAAAAAGATAAAGATTAGTGAATCGTGTCCCTTAGCCTCAAGGGATGGAGAGAATAAGAACATCAGGTGGACACGGAGGGTGGGCATGGCGGGTGGGCATGGAGGGTGGGCATGGCAGGTGGGTGTGTTAGTCACTTTCCCAGCTGCCATTGTAGTTGCCCAGCAGACGAAAAAAACTTCAGCCACTTAGGAAAAAAGTGTCTTGGTTTCCAGTTTCATAAACTCTGCTGATCATAGCAGGGAGCATGTGGCAGCTGGCATAGGTTTTCCTCCAGTGTCGTTTCTGCCCATCTTTTAACTCTAGCCAACTCTGTTGCCTTCTCATCGATGTACGCTAAGCTGTATATGTGTCGATGCACAAGTTGCTAACTTTTAGCATCTGCACACACTTGTGACTCCGTCTTGATAATGAAGGTAATGAGCACAGCTATCACCCGCAACGGAGCCGGTGTCCCCCTTCCTGCTTCCTCCTTGTATGCTCCTCCACCCATCACTGGTCCCCAGGCAACAGCTGACCTGCTTTCTGTCTCTGCAGATCAGTTTGTGCTTTGTAGAATTCTCTGTACACCAGGGCATCTGTGCTTAACCGTTGTCCAACTTCTCTTACTTAGGGTGGTATTTAGAACGCTGTACGTTACGTGCTGATCACCAGTTCATCCCCTGTTGTTGATGGGTAATATACCACATATGGATTTATCATTCATTTGATTAATTTGCCTTTGCATCTGTTCTTAAACCATTGAGTTGTTTCCAGCTTGGATCTACTGTAGACAACATTGTGGACACTTGTGCACAAGCTTTCATGTGGACACATAATTTTATCTATCTTAGAGCAGGGTATCTGAATCATTGTATTTATGCATGTTTTTAAGACACCGTAAACCATTTTCCAAAGTGGTTGTACTATTTTATTGCTGCTGACAGTGGCTGAGGCTGTCTGTTACTCTATGTTCTTTATTAATATTTAGTAGGATTTTTTCCTACTCCAAAGGCTGTGGTTTTAAACTGTACCTCCGTGGTCACTAATAATGATAACCATCTCTTCATACATTAATTTATCTACTGTAAATTGCTGAGTAGACCTTTTACTGATTCTTTTTTTCTCATATATTTTCTCAGTTGTTTTTCATTCTTTTAACAGGATTTCCTGAGGAAGAGAAATACAGTTCTGACTTTATACACGTGTGTTGTTTTCTGATGTAGCATGCTTTGGGCATTGCGTTCTTCCCTTTGGGAACCCCAGTCACGTATATATTAGGTTGCTGACTTTTTCCAGCAGTTTATTTTCTGTGTATTTTAGTTTGGATAGACAGTATTGCTGTGCCAAGTTTAGTCATCTTTTGTTTTAATTCTGAATTTGCTGTTATATATAGTGAAAGTAGGTTTGTCACAGAGATGGTCATTTTCAATTCCTGAAGACCAATTTTGGCTCCCCTCTCTCTCTAATCTCCTCTTTCATCTTTCTGCACTTTGCTCCCTTCCTTTCTTTTCTCTTCTTTCTCTCCCTTCTTTTTCCCTTTCCTTTCCTCCCCTTTGTCTTTCTTTCCCTTTCTCTCTTCTCCTTTCCTCCCCTTTCCCTCTACTCTCTTTCTCTCCTTCCCTTCCTTCCCTTTTTTCTTCTTTCTTTCCTTCCCCCCTTCTCTCCCTTTCCCTTTCCTTTATCACTGTACCTTAGATGTTCAGTCTCCTACCTTGGCAAATAGGTGGAGTGGAAGGGACTCAGACATATGGCACCATGGACAGTCACATTTTGGTGTAACTGTAATAGGTAGTTCCAGAGGTTCAGTGATGAAGTCTTACCTCTCAAGAGTTAGAACTAGAGAAGGGATAAGGACAAGTGATGAGTGGGGTCCTGGTCATGGCCAATGTTGGCCTCGAAGGCTGCTGTCCATCTTGGTCATGGCCAATGTCAACCAGAACAAGGCTCAAGCTTGAGATCTCTAGGAACCATGTAGGGAGACACATGGACTTTCTATGCAAGCACATGCAGAGAGGTTTTAACAACGACAGGTGAAATATGACTCAGAATCTGCGTTGCAGCAGGAATGCCAAATTACTCTGTTTGAGGTTCACAGTCAAGAGCAAAAGCACCAATCTTGCTGTAATACTTGGTCAGATGCCATGAAATCATTGAGAAAAAAACCATTGTTGAGTCTAAGCTGACAATGAAGATTATAACTAGTAACTAGATATTTATCTGATGCATTTCTGGTAAACAAACAAAAATAATCAATGTCTGGATAAATGAATGAATGTATACAAGCATTTGTTTATAAGGTTCAATTATAATACTAATATTAACTGATATAGGTATGATTAGTGCCATTGCTTTATTTGTTAAAATAAACCACATTTGCTTGTATATGACAATCTTGTTGGACTATAAAACAGCTTAGCAAGTCTTTTTAAAATTAATTAAAATGCAAACTTCAATCTAATACAAGAAATATACTTATGGATTTGGCTTTAGAAATATAGAAACTATTGAAGCTTCTCTGGGTTTGTGAATGTTTGAACAAAAGGGGAAAACACCAGCTAAAGAGAAATTTAGCACCTGTGGTCAGTTGTAAATAGCTATGCTTTATGATGTGTCCTGTTTCTTCAAGTATTCCCTTTGATGTACAACAGCAAACACACAGCTGACAGAATCCGAAGGTGCTGACGATGCTCACTTCACTTTGACAATTTTATTCAGTGTTAACGATGAAACTGCTCTGGTCCAAAGAGAGACATACAGCAGAGAAGAAGGGAAAGGACGATAGGAAAAAAGGGGGCTGGGAAAGTGGGAGAAGAGAGGGAAAGGAAGGGGAGGGGAGGGCAGGGAAGAAGAGAGGAGAGGGAGGGGAAAGGAGAGGAGGGGAGAGGAAGGAAGAAGGGAGGGAAGAGGAGATCAGGGGAGGGCAGGGAAGCAGAGGGCACTGGAGGGGAGGAGAAAGGAGATGGGAGAGGAGAGGGAAGGGAAAGGGAGGGGAGAGCAGAGGAGGAGAGGGCAGGGCAGGGAAAGGCAGGGGAGGGGAATGGAGAGCAGAGGAGGGGAGAGGAAAGGGGAGGGGAGTAGAGGGAAGAGGAGAAGAGAGAAGGGAGGGAAGAGAAGATGAGAGGAGGATAGGGCAGGGTAGGGCAGGGCAGAGGAGCAGAGGGCACCAGAGAAGAGGGGGAAGGAGAGAGGAGAGGAGAGGGAAGGGAGTAAAATTGTCTTCAGGAGTTTCAGACTACCATGTCTGGGCTAAATATACGTTAAAAAAAATTGACACTAAAAGCTGGATGATTTTTACTTAAATGACTTTAAAATATTTATTATTGTTTTTGTTGTTAGGGTGGATGAGTATGTATATATGGTGTGTGTGTGTGTGTGTGTGTGTACACAGTTATGTGGAGGTCAGAGAACCATTTGGGGAGTTGGTTTTCTTCTTCCACTGTGAGTTCTGAGGATGAAACTCAGGTCAACAGGCTTGTGCTGCGAGCACTTTTACTCACTGAACTGAGCCATTTCACTGGCTCTGAAATGGCGTTTTACTCATTTCTGAATCCATAGCACCTGGCAAAAGGCCAAGCTTGCACACATGAGTATATATTTTATGTATTTTTGCATGTACACAGACACACGGGGCACACATAGACATACAGCCAATATATGCAGATATACACACACAACACTTATGCACAGACGCACACACAGACAATACACACACAAGACACATGCACATACACTTATGACACACACACAGACACACACCCATTGCATGCAGAGATATAGACATACACACAACACAGACATTCCTCACATATGCAGAGACACACACACATGCACAGAACACACAATACATGGTCAATACACATTCTCACACACACACCACTATGCAGAAATACAGACACACCACACATTAATAAATGACAGTACTGCAAAGATTTGTTTTTTATTTCCCTTTAAATATAACCAATTGCCCTGTTACTTTTATTGGCTAGTACATCAAACAATATACTTCCCTTACTTTGCAGCTCCACCTCTTTGCTGGTGGACTCTCTGAATGTGCACACATCTGTCTAGGTCTCTGTTCTGCTCCACCCATCTATCCCCTCAACAGCAGTACGACAATAGCTATAGCCTCAAGCAAGTCTCTGTAAGGAGTAAGCCCCCTCTTCATCTGTGTTAAGACTTTCATTGACAATACATTTAAATTTATAAATAAAATTTGGTGGGGAGCACTATATTTCTGTTATTATGTATTTCTCCATTTATTTGTCTTCTTTAATTTCTTTAAATAAGAATATTACATTTCCCATAAAAATATTATGCATTCAAATGTATGGATTTTATTGGTAGGCATTATATATATGTTTGTGTTGCCATAATAAATGAAGAGATTTATTGATTTAAAATATTTACTAAGTGGTACTAGGTAAATTATTTATTCTGGTGGGAAATATGAAAATAACTTTTTACATTATCCCCTTCAGAATCATTATTTTCAAATAAAGACTTAAAACTATAGCATAAAACTTGAGAAGAAAATATAGGAACATAGCATTTTTACCTACCTGTTGGTCTATCTATTATATAACCATTATATATAAATATATGCATTGCCTTAAGACTGTTTACTGAAGTATAAGTTGGGATGTGCCAATCAATAGCATGAATGGATGTAAGGCTGCATTCTGACGTGTGTGTACACCCGTGGGGCTATGTAAGGTCACAGTCCAGGCTGTCCCAGTGCCTGTCACCTCCAGCCTTTGCTCTGCCTCTTCAATCACTTGGCTCTCAATCCCATTGCCAGAGGAAATTATCCTGCTTTCAGTGGCTTGAACAACAGACATGGATTGTGTTGCAGCTCTAAAGATTGGAAGCATTGAGAACCTGTTGCAGTGGGCTAGCTCAAGGCATCGGTAAGGCTGCTTTGTTTTAGGGGTGTAGCGGGAGGCATTCTGTCTGCCTTTGCTGTGTGCCCTCTGTGTTCTCTGCTTCATGACCCTTCCTCTTCTGTGGCCACCTGGTTCACGCCTCTTGGCCTCCTGACCCGTCTTATGAATGTGCTGTTGGTTATACTGGGCCCTCGGGGACACACCAGGACAACCTCCCCCAGTGTTTGTTGCCATAACCTTTACACACACCTGGAGGTTGGCTTGTGGTTTGGCTGGTCTGTCCCTTACATTTTCATGGAAATTTTAGAATACATTTGTGATTTCTTTTTTTAAAAAAGTCTTGCTAATATTTTGACTGAGGTTGCAATGAGTCTACATCATTTTAGAGAACATTAACAAATGAATAATTGTCTTTACCCCCAAACTAAATCTCTAATTTTCTCCTAGGGCTCAATAGTGTCCAGTGCACACAGCTCTACATCCTTGGACAGGTCTGCTCTCATGAGGCATAGAACTTACTACTTTGAGTCCAGCTTCTGTATATTTATTAGAAACTGATTTTAATATAGTACCATTAGATTCAGCGTTTATCCATGACCTTAGTCTTCCTTTCTTCCTTCCTTCCTTCCTTCCTTCCTTCCTTCCTTCCTTCCTTCCTTCCTTTCATGTCTACTTCATGACCATGTTGTTTGTAAGCTTGGCTGTTTTACTTATTCCTGTTCAAGATGAATGGCTTTCTCCTTCCTTCCTCCCTTCTTCCTCTCCCTCTGCCTCCCTCCTTCCTCTCTCCTTTCTCTCCTTCTGTGTTCCCCTTCCTCTCTCTTTCCTCTTTGTCTCCCCCTTTCTCCTTCCCCTCTCCCTATTTCCTCTTCTTCCTTCCTTCCCCTCTCCC
>JANHMN010000028.1:2597721-2631471 GCA_030674055.1 Rhabdomys pumilio | reverse complement strand
GCAGGACAGTACTGTGAATGGCACAAACCTTTAAAGCTGGACCCCAGTGACACATCTCCTCCCACAAGATCACACTTCCTCCCACAAGGCCACACCTCCTAATCCTTCCCAAAGAGTTCCACTAACTGAGGACCAAGTATGCCAACATGTGAGCCTAAAAGGCTATTCTCTTTCAAACCACCACATGTGTTTTACACTATCACTACAGGGTGATAGTGTGCTTGCTATAAGCACATAAAGCTTGTTTTCCTGTGTCCTTACACTTCTCTCCACATTTGTTAAAAATTGGTTTATATCTTCTGTGTTCATTTAGGACCAAGTGAGATGGGGCTATAATTTTTGTTTTGACCATCATATATCATTGAGAAACTGTAGTAGAGGATATAAATATGGTTGTGTTTCTCCCATTATTGTGTAATACAAGGATCTAAACATGTGTCCCCATACTTGCACGTTCAGTATTTTGCCCAATGATCTCTTTCCCCAAACTACCCATATTTTATTTTCATGAATAGCCCATATTTTTTACTTGCTTAAAGTATGTTGATAATTTTGCTGAAGTTTTTTACTGTGTCCACTTTAAAAGTTCAGAAACTCACTGTCTCTAAGTGTGGGCAGTGATTGATCTTCTTTGCTATTCGGTTTGATGTCTATCTCATTCTTCGTTTAACAAACAATTTTTAGCCAAAAATGTAAGCAATTTTATTATCATAAGATTCCAGATCCCCCTAAGCTTCTATTGTCTTAGCTCTTTCTTCTGACATCACGCTGGTGAATTAGGGGACCCAATAGATGACTACCATGTAACTGAGATTAATGGAAGTTTAAAGCTTGTTTTCAAGCAAACACAGAAGTTTTTATGGTGCTAAGGGGCTAACGTTTAGACCATTCATTTGTCTTCCATCAGTGCTGAAGGCTGAGAGAGAAATGGGGCAGTTCTTGATATGAACAAATGGATGTGAGGTCATGGGTTTTCACTAGACCATCATGGTATCTTCCTGAGACTCTACCTGTCTTTTTTTCTCATTGAAGGACCTTTTCTTCTTCTGTCCATATTTTTTAAAAGACTGTAGCTATCTTCAGATACACACCAGAAGAGGGCATCAGATCCTATTACAGATGGTTGTGAGCCACCATGTTGTTGCTTGGAATTGAACTCAGGACCTTTGGAAGAGCAGTCAGTGCTCTTAACGACTGTACCAACTCTCCAGCCCTGTGTCTACATTTTAAAATCATGTGTACCAACAACTTTGATTAGGAAAACTCTTCTTGCACGTTTAGTTTTAAGACCTATGTCTGCCTGCTTTAACCCCCAAATACTCTTTCTTCTTTACAGATGTGGTCTGGCTCTTCTCTTTATATTTCAAGATTTTTCCAGTTCTAATAGAGACTCTAAGAGAGACATATCACTCCTAGCAGTTATGAAATAGCTCGCTCTGTTTACTAAACATCGTCTTCTTTCTCAGGATGCTCTGCCGACTTCCTGTATTTGCTAACGTAAGGATTAGAGTTGGTTTTCTAGTTTTAGGGTGAAATATCATAGACACTCCATTCAGAAGATCTTGAGATAGCCATAGAATGCTAGGATGCTGCCTAGGAAATTCAAGGGGTAAAGATGGATTTTTTACAGCTGTAATTTTATATCCCAGATATAAGCAGAGTTGGTAGGATGTTATCTTCACCTGCACAGAATACAGAGCTTGGCTATGCCATATGTGGGGTTCACCTTCCTGTCACGGAGGGACCAAGTAGACAGGGCTTCTGCTGGTCGAAGTTAGCAGTCGGAAGAGGAGAGACAGGCATGGAAATACCAAAGATATTAAGTTTAAGGGGCATGAAGAGGAAATACCATAGGAACACAAGGAACAACCAACTCCTCTGGGGGTGGGGGTTGAGGAATATATGCTCTCTGGCTCCCTTTTGTGTTTTGAAGGGAGAAAATTTCATGCGATCATGTCTCATGGAGTAGGTAGTGGATTTAAAAAGCTTGAATCTCTTTTGAAATATAGAGTCTGTATTTTGCCAGGTAAAGAGAAGTAAATCATACATTAATAGAACCAGCATTTTCAGGGAGTTAGCCACAGGCACCCTGAGCGCGGACCCAGCAAAGAGATAGGAAAGGTGAGCATGTGGGTTACATGGAATGTGGAAAGTAACCTTTTAAACTTTTATGCTCCTCTCTAGGGCAAAAAATGCTATTCTTTAAAAGGTTAGTCTACAACTACCAAAAAAAGAAGGAAAGAAGGCAAGAAAAAAAAAAGGCAGCTTCATGTTTCATTCTAGAATCAATTTTTCTATTAAAAATAAATTGCACTTTAAGTAACTTGTGATGTGTTGAGCTAGAGCTAGTGGCTACAAGAAACTTTTATGTCTGCCGTCCTGGTGATGCAGGGATGGCTGAATCACTAAGAGCAGAATGAGAATGCTTCTGATCTCCTGAAACCTGGATGACCTCATCTAACCATGATTCTTACTCACAGAGTTTCAAGGCTGTTTGATACTGTGGGGTGGTACAAGGCCCCCAGTGATGGCTCTGTGCCCAGTGTTGTGTGATCATTGGCAAACTTTAGAGTTCCCCCTTTTTATATCCACAGATGGAGGGTCTCTCTGCTCTCGCAGAGCTTTGAGTCCATTCTAGAGGGTCCCAGCAACATGAAGCAACTAGCAAATGGCTCCTAGGCAAGATGTCAGTGAGTGCAGACCTGCAACACCTCTGGGTCCTGCGGCTCTTCACAGAGGAGGCCAGCATAGAGCCAGACTCTGAAGGAGGACATTTTGGAGGAGGAAAGATTGAGCTTCGTCTGGGGTGAGAGAAGCTTAGCCCCATCTCTGGGGATGCAGTTTTATTTGAGAAAGAAAAGAACTTAGGGTCATGAGGAAAGTCAAATCTAGAGACACTTGGGACTCAAAATGACAAACAGCTAACCATGCCTGTCACCTTTTATCTATCTTGCTCATTGCCTTTACACATTATAAGGGAAATCTCAGTACTGTGGGGTGCCACAAGCCACTAGATGGATGTTCTTGGACCAAACATTCATCTGATACTTGACTCTCTGTAGCAAACAATATGCCCCATCCAGGGATTTATCCAGCAGAAGCATGTACCAAGTGTTACCTTTCTTTTTTAAAAGAAAGATAAAAGGATAAAATCTGTCACTTCCTGCTAGATTTTGTGAGTTGCCCAATGGAGCAACATCAATGAGCAGGCGACCATAGTGTGCAGGTATCTAGGGTCTGATTGGCCTCAAATAATGGACTTTCTAGGTATCTCTGTCATATTATAACATGTTGGATCTACTGAAGTTTGAAAACCTGTAAAGATTTGATTTTGGTTTAAACTCTTTTTCTTTGAGTGTATTTGTCATTTCTCTTGGCTTTGAATAACATACCGAACTTCTGAGACGTAACTGATATAGTTAATAAAAAAAAAATAAGTAGAGTCAAGGTGATGGGAAGGCCCTTCGGGGTCATGGGAAGAGACAGTTATCTTGACAACCAGTCCACTTACAAAGCTACAGGTGGACCAGAGGCTAATCGAGGATGTACAACCCAGAGAGAGAGGTGGCTACGGGGGCTGGGAGAACCATGAAGAGGAGAGTTCTCCCACTGCCCCTGAAGACACAGATGTTCTCAGAACAGGTGGCTGCTACTCACTGAGAATTATCTTATAATTCTCAGGAGAGAATAAGCAGGTCTCAGGTATCATGAGCACAGTAGTATCACCAAGAGTTTACATGTGAGGAAGTAGTAGCTTAGACCAGTATTTCTCAATGTTACTAATGCTTTGACCTCAAGTTGTGGTGACCTCCAACCATAGCAATATTTTTGTTCCTACTTTATAAATGCGATTTTGCTACTGTTATGAATCATAATGTAAATATTTCAAATGCAGGATATCTGATATGCAGCGCCAGAGAACCACTGGCTTAGAGAGATCAAATCACCTGTCAAGTGTCATAAAGTAGAAGAAGGAGGGACAAGTTTACAATTTGAATTTATTTCATTCTAAGTCATGGACTCGGAATCACAGAATTACTGCAAGGTGCAGGCAGCCCTTTGGAGACATAACCGGAGAGCTCCTAGGTGTTCCCTGGAAGCCTTAGGGTTGTTAGTTTGTCTACTGAGTTCTGACTGTGTGAATAAAGGACCTCTGCCTCTTAATTTTGATTCTGTTCAGACTGTGTGCTTTCCAATTAGAAATTTTGCTACTAGAATGTCTTTGCTCTCACATGAAAAGTCTTAAACTGTGTGACTAGAAATAACTCCAACTCAATCAACATTTGAAGAAACATTTCACAAAAAGAGTTCATGTGGGAAAAACCATAATATCCCAGGGAATGATGGGAAGTTATGAACTACTTATAACTTGCTTTCCTGATCAAGTTTCTACCTGGATGAAAGCTTTGAAAAGAGGAGATTGGCCCAGGGACAATCCCTCTCCCTGTCCCTGTCCCTGTCCCTGTCCGTCCCCCTCCTCCCTCCCCCTCCCTCTCTCCCTCCCCCCTCCCTCTCCCTGTACTTCCTCCTCTCCCTCCCCCTCCCCCCTCCCCCCTCTACTCTCCCCCCTCTCTCCTTCCCTCACATCTAAGTGTCTTCTGTTGCAGAGATGAACTTCATCTCTTTCAATCCTAAGTGTAAGTCTGAGCTCCTTCCAGGCTTCATGTTCACATGAACATAGATTCCCCCAACAGCATAGAAATGAAATAATAGTTTCAAGACAGTATGGCTAAGCCCCAAATCCTGTGGCTTTCCCGTAACCGACCCCTTCTTGTGGAAACCCCTAATTCCTTTGTCTTCTCAGCACCACCACTCTGGTAATGTGGATAGGATGTTATATAAACTGGTAATAGGATAGGATGTTATATAAACTAAAGAGTGATGCCTAACTGTGAAACCATTAGGTCAGGTCCAGGCCCAGAGGGGGAAATGTCACTCGGGTTGCTAATGGTGATATGGTGGTAAGGATGCCCAGCATCCCCTACTTAAAGAGGATGCTGTATAATCTACTACAGCTTCTTTATTCTTCTTAGTCTTGGGACTATTATTATATTCCTGGAAGAAAATGAGGTAATAAAAATGCGTATTTAGGATATTTGAGTCTGATTTCCATGTCCCGTTAACTAGCATTAGGAACTCAAATTTTTTGAGTCTTAGTGTCTCATTTTCAAAATGATAAGCCTGTAGCCACAAGAGCCCCAATGCAAGACACTTCAATTCTCGATTTTACACCTATGTCATGAACACACTGCATTAGCATATGAAGTGAGGGAGGAGACGATGTCTGAACCAGAGCTTGACTTCCAAGGAACGGTACTTTTGTTTTTGTTTACAAACAAAAATGGCGCTTTCCTTGTCACTGGGGTTTTGATTGTCTTAGGAGGTCATGTCATTTACTGTGCAAATCAGAACGTGGTAGAGAGTGACAACTGATGTGTTTCCTAACTGCAGGAGAGCGGTAGGCAGAACTGGAAGCTCCCACATCACCTCTGCCAGCGCACACTCCTGGCTCCCTTCCCTGTTCTTTCTCCTCCCCTTTCTCTTTCTTGGGTGTCAACAGGAGCAAAGGTGCCATGAATGGAGGTGTTAGTTCCCTCAGCTGCTTAATGGAGTGTTAGGTTCAAAGCCAAGGTGTGACCATTTAAATGCTAACACTTTTAAGTTGGTTGTCTGCAGCAGAGACACTGAGGGTTTGTTCCCCTTCCCATTTGAGACCATTTTGCATTGTTTACACCTGCTTTGTTCAACCAGTAACTGGCCACCAGCTCCTTTCTGGGCTGCATCATTCGGAACAACTATGTAGAATTGTAACTATGGCTTAGAGAACATCAGAGGGACCCAACCCTGGACCTAAACCAAGGGAAAGCCTTAAGCCATTTTCTGGAATCTATCTCCCTGTGTCCTGTAGGCTGCTGTCTGGATGCTCTGAGAAATGCTGGTTTGGGGGAAATCAAGAAGCAACTAAATTCCAGATGATTTCATGATAAAGATAGCTGAAATGTTTTTGAGGAAAAGTACCAGCTTGAGCTCCCACTGCCGCCTGCTTCCTACCTAGGCTATCGATCAGGGGTCACCCCTTTCCAGGTCTGGCTGAATCATGGTCTAGATGCTTACTCTAAAAGTATTATTAGAAATAAGAAAATGAAACCCGTTTCAGTTGTTAACATTGTGAAGAATGTAGTGTCAAGAGCTCTATCTCAGGAGCAGACAGGCATGTCTGTGTCATTCCACGATGTCAGGAGTCGTGGGATAACAGTAAATTCACACGAAATATGGCTTCACTGGCAGCTACTTGCCAGGTATTTCTGCTTTCCTTGATAATGTGGACTGAGGCAAAACCATGTTTTTTTTTTTTTCTATTCCGATCTTAATTACTGATATTAACTTTCAGATTACACACCACACAGTGAGCACCCCCTCTATGTGTGTCGATTACAGAATGGACATTGAGGGTTTTGAGGCCACAGCAGAGTTGAACTTTCAGAAGTTAGCTACAAACCCTTCATCTACAGTGGTGTCCTGGTTGCAAGATACACTAATGCAATAGGGCTGCAAAGCTTGTGGGAGTAACCAGTCAATCTCTGATTTGTCTTAAGACCCACTCCAAGGGATGGAACCCATACCCAAGATTGCTTGGGTGGCTAAGAACTGGAGACTAGATAACCCAGGGACTTAGGGGAAAGCCTACTGCTACTATTCTAAAGAGGAAAACAGCAATTAAATCACTCCTAATGACATTCTGTTATAGTCATAGATCAATGCCTGGCTCAGACATCATCAGAGAAGCTTCCTCCTGCAACAGTAGAGAACAGATACAGAGACCCTCAGTCAGACAGTATGCAGAGAGTGAAAGACCTTAGAGCACTCAGCCCTAAATGGTATATCTCCATCAGACCTCTGCAGGAGCAGAGGTAGAAAGACTGTAAGAGCCAGAGGGGAAGAGGGGATGGAAGACACCAAAGAAACCAGGCTCCCCTGAACACAGCAGGACTGACACACATAGAAACTCACAGAGACTGAGGCAATATGCACAGGGTCTGCACAGGTCTGCAAGGGGCCTTAGAGCTGAAAGGAAAGTAGATAGACGCCCCCATCCCTAACCCAGAAGGCTACAATTGATAACCACTGCCAGTGAAAAATTAGGTTTTCCAGGGAAGTCTCACTGGTGAAACAAACCACTATTAAGGGTAGGCTCCCTGCCCCTGTGGTAGATGAACAACAGAAACAAATTCAACAGCGTCTTTGGAGGGTCTTTGTCTCGTAATGTCATGTCAGGGCATTTCTATTTTTATTTTTATTTTATTTTATCATACAAGTTTTATGTATATGTTATAGTGTCTGATTTTGCATTTTTATGGGATTCTTGAAGGTGTGAACACTTGTCATTTTGCACTTATATCTGATTTTTTGTTTATTTTGTCCTATTATGGTTTCTCTGTTTTTTAATTTATCTTTATATTTTAGCTTATTATTCTCCCTTAGAAGCCTGACTTTTTTTCCCCCTTTGTTTCTGTTATCTTTTTCTTTTATAACAAGAATCAGAAAGTCAGAAAGGATGGATGTGGACTGAGGGGAGGGGAGGAGGACCTGGGAGGAGTAGAGAGAGGGGAATCCATAATCAGAACATATTGCATGATAAAAATCTCTATGTCCACTAAAAGAAAAAAAACATAGGCTGATAGAGGTGTCAATAGATCCGTACTGATGAGATAATGAACCCAACCCACACTGTAGGAAAGAAGGCGAAGACTCAGCAATGGTTCCAAGTGTGATAGCTTTGCAAGTGAATCGGGGCTGCAGAGATGGCTCAGCGGTTAAGAGCACCAGCTGCTCTTCCAGAGGTCCCGAGTTCAATTCCCAGTGACCACACGGTGGCTCACAACCATCTGTGATGCGAGTGAAGCTGAAGGAGCAAGTCCCACTGCAGAGGAAAAGGGCAGGTCTGGAGAAAGGAATGGGTAGGCAGATGGATGAAGTCCAGGTGGACAAGCCGAGTGTCCGGAGGAAGACTTCAGAAAGAAAGGAAGCCCAAAATGTTAGCAAAAGCATGCTTAGAAAAGAGAAAGAAAGAAAAGAAAAAATATGCTCAAAAAGCAGGCAGACTTACACAGCTGTACAACTACACTGTACAAGACTGTTACAGGAAGGAAACCTCGGAAGGAAAAGAACATTTTCTCATTAAATCGTGCAAATACAAACATATCATTAACATACGTATACATCTGTATCTATGGCCTGTAAAGGAAAACATCCATATCAAAATCCATGTGTATGTCACTAACTTTATAGTTTGATGATAAAGAAAGACCGTTAGCCTGCCTTTCTCTTCAGCATGGCCTAAGATGAATAAGCCTTGCTAAAGGCAGGCCCACCCAGCTATATGAGAGAGAGAGAGAGAGAGAGAGAGAGAGAGAGAGAGAGAGAGGTGGAGTATGCACATATGTGTAGGTGAGTCATGTACTTGTGCATGCACATGTGGAAGCCACAAGTGCTATGTGCTCATGCTTGTGCTGGCCATGATGCATCCTGTAAACGAGATTTTTAGCACCCCTCCCATCGCTGGCTTGTAAACTCTTTCTGTTCTCTCTTCTGTGACGTTCCCTGGTTCTTGGGAGTGGTAATACAGCTGGCTGTCTCTTTTAGGGACTCAATAGTCCATAATTACTACTCAATAAGCAGTTATTCTCAGTGTGGAAAGCAAGGAAAGTTGGGGTTTGAATCCCCGCCCTGCCTATCATCTTGAGAACTGATTGATATCTGTGTGCTTAATTATCCATCCAAGTCAGGAATAGAAAATTAAATGAGATACTTGTAAAATGTTCTCAGAACAGCACTAACATGGTAGATACTTTGCTACTGCTAGAAAGTTGATTCCAGGGGAATTCTTATAGAGTTATAGAGGATTTCAAAGGCAGGCGTTGGGGGACTAATCCATCCCTCTAACTTAGTGCCATTATATTTGGTCCACAACTCACGGTGTTAAATTGTAAATGTGACCCAAATTCTCTGGCTCTAGCTATCTCTGTGGGAGCTAAGGGTGCAGAGCACAGCTGGGGAATTTCCAGGTCCCAATGTCTTCTTCCAACTCATCTTCATTTCTTAGCAGATATGTTCACAAATTAGATTCACACAAGAAAGTCTTGGCTTCTTTTTTTCATGCTCAGTTTTAGCACACGTTCTCAAACACACCCTGTACAGGATCTCGGAGCCAGGCTCATGACCAGACTGTGCAAAGCCTGATGCCTGCAGGTAGGAACTGTTGCTTGTCTGGGATGTCAGCAATTGACTTCCATTTGTTCAATAAAGGTTTATAAGGCATTTGCCATTCAGCTTTGTTTAGGGGACTTACTAGTTAAGAAGGAGGCATTGCATTCTGTTTGGGAAGACAGACAAGACAGCAAGAAAGAAAAGAGAAGAGAAAGACAAGGCAGAAGTTAGGCTGTCAAAGGCTACTCAGAGAGTAAGATTTGACTATGAAGTATGCTGGATGTCTCTTCTAAGACCGAGCTCTGGAACTAGAGGATATGCAGAGATGAGCGTGGGTAATGTTCTAGACAATGGCTCCACAGTGCAGAGACTCCCACCAGTGTGATATCCTGGGGGCCACATCCCTCTTTGATAGGAGAGTCTGGCATCAATGTTGGGGGCATGACAGCAAGTATGTTTGAGACAGGATAAGGAGCTTGCAGTGCTTGCTAATGGTGGCGATGGGGACAGTAGAGGGGTGTAAGCACTGGGAAGTGCTTTGAATTAGGTCACTTGGGGCACGGTTTGAGAATGGAACAAGAACACAAGCAGGAGACTGATGGAGCTCCCCAGACCAGAGTGCCAGTTACCTGGTGTCTTAGTCAGTGTTGCTGTGAGGACACACCATGGCTACAGCAAGGGAAACATTTAATTGGGTCTGACTTTAGAGTTTTAGTTTGTTACTGTCATGGCAGGAAGCATGGCAGACATGGTGCTGGGGAAGGAGCTGAGAGTTTATGTCTGAATTCACACACACACACACACACACACACAGAGAGAGAGAGAGAGAGAGAGAGAGAGAGAGAGAGAGAGAAAGAGAAAGAGAGAGAGAGACTGGCCTGGTTTGGGCTTTTGAAATCTCAAAGCCCACCCCCAGTGACACACTTCTTCCAACAAGGCCACACCCCCTAATCCTTCTCAAGTAGAGCCACTCCCAGCTGACTGAGCATTCAAATATGTGAGCCTATGGGATCCATTCTCATTCAAACCATTCCACCAGCAATCCTTGCAGCAAGATTCTGGACTGTGAAGCTATTAGGAGCTTTCTAGATTCTCTGGTGGGCTGGTTCTGTAAGAGGAGAGAGAGGAATCGAGGGTAATGCCTGTGTTCTCTGTCCAAGCCTCTGGGCAGACAGTGCTCTATTCAGATAGTGGGTGACAAGAGGAGGACTTGGTCTGTGAGGGAGGCCCTGCCTGCATGGGTCCCATGTTAGTGTCCCAGCAACTTGGCAGTCACTGCTTTGTGCTCCTGCATTTTACCTTGAAGTCACTGTGGAGCAGAAGACACCCCAGACTGGAAAACAGTAGCTATGTACAGCCTTTAGGTAAGGTGGCAAATTGGAAAGAAACCAAGAATACCTGTGGTCTCATCACTTTGAAGGGAGAAATAAAAGGATCTGGGGTTCAAGACCATTGTCAGCTGCACGTGCAATTTGAGGCCAACCTTGGATATGAGAAACTTGTTTCAAAAGATAAAATATGAAAAGAAATCATAAAATGAAATTTTTGTTAGAAGTCAATTTCCAGCCAGGTACTGTGATGCATTTCTGTAGTCCTAGTACTAAGAAGGCAAACGGAGGCAGGCTGGAGTCTGAGCTCCATAGCCTGCCTGCGCATGTCAGAGACCTTGTGTCGAACAACAAACGACTTCCATTCTTACAGTGCCTGAGGTGCAGTTCAAGACACACTTTGAATGAGTCAGCTATAGGAGTGTGTGTGTGTGTGTGTGTGTGTGTGTGTGTGTGTGTGTGTATGCATGTACATGTGTGTATGTGTGCATGTGTGTATGTGTGTACATGTGTGTATGTGCATGTATGTGTATGTGCATGTATGTATGTGCACATGTGTGTACGTGTGCATGTGTGTATGTGAGTGTACATATGTGTATGTGCATGTGTGTGTATGCATGTGTATATGTGTATGTATGTGTATATGTGTGTGTGTGTGTGTGTGTGTGTGTGTGTATGTGTATATATATATAAATGTGAACATCTATTATGTAGGCCAGCTGTGATGGCACACACTTTTAAACCTCAGCACTTGAGAGGCAGATGGAGGAGGATCTCTGTGAGTCTAAGCCCATCCTATCCTAAATAATGACCTCCAGGTCAGCCAGCACTATATAGAGAGACCCTGTTTCAAACACAAACAAATACTTATTTATGAAAGATAATTGTAAAAACATGCACTTATGTCAAATACATATTTCTGAAAATTTTGTATATGTAAATATCATAGCACCTACTCCCTTTAAACATTATTGTGGCTCACTAATATTAAAAGCAGTTTTGTCTTTGGTGAACTTAGACAAGCTAGTAGCGAAGGAGGGAAGCGTCAGACAGATGAAGATTATGCACATTTTCTTTCTTCCATTAAGTTGTGGGGTAATGGATGTTTTTTATTTTATATTTGTCTTACTGGTTCTATAGAAAAACTGCATCTGGCTTGGGTACTCATGCTCTCTTTTAGCTCACTTGATCTGGTTCAAACTAGTTGCCATGTCCCAAGCTTTCATGAAGCCCACATGATGAGGAAATAAAGCTTGCAGCAAACAGCCAGTCAGGAACTGAGGACTCTGGTCAAAAACCATGCAAGTGGCTTATAGGAAAGTCTTCCAGGCTCACTCAAGCTCTCCCATAATGTACAATTAAAAAGACTGGGACCCCAAATCTGAGAAGCCTCTCTCGGATTCCTGTCACCTAGAAACTGGGACAGTAAGTGTTATGGCCTTGAGTTGCTAAATTATTTCATGACATTAGACACCTGATACAGAGGTAGAGGAGTGTGAACCAGGGACAGTTATAGGCACCACACACCTATCTCTATGGGCTCAACAAGGCCAGCCTGCTGAAGTTCTGTCAAGCTTTCGTTGCTTCTCTCTGAGGTAGATTGGTAATGTCTTGGGGGTGGGGGCTGGGTAGATTATCAAAATGGTTGAACAGTAATGCTTTTAATGATCTCCTATAGCAACTGTAATCGTGATGATAGCAACCCCCCCCCCCCCACACACACACACAGGACCTCAGAATACCCTGTGTTAGGATGGGGTAACTGTTGTACGTTTCCCATCACTTTTCAAGATTAGCTACCACCACCACCACAACAACAAAAAAACCCAACCAAACAACCAAAAACAAACCAAAACCAAAAAATCAGAACAAACAAAAAGCCTCAAGAGTGGAGCACGCACTGCTACCTCCCAGGACACAGGAAACGAGTGTGCTGTTCGTTTCCGCCTGTAATGTGAATTGACAGAGCCACTTTAGTCTGTTAGCACCTTCTCTCCGAAATAGAACCCTGACACCTTCCAGTGCCCTTAGCGGCAAATGACTTATGCCAAAGCTGATTCTCCTTCTGTAGATGGAAACTCAACTGACACCTGGTATGTCGTCTCTTCGATGAAGACAACTTCATATAAGATGGAGAGCCAGGAGCTTCACCAGCCAGAAGGCAGTCAAGCTGTAGCCTTACCTTCTGGCAGCCGAGGAGAAATTCTTGGTGGTCAGGAGACTAGTTTGGAATGCCTGGATTTCTCCCGTAGGAGAACCAACCAACTTTGGCAAATCACCTTTGCCAACTGAAAGGCTCCTTTACAGGCCTACAGGTATGACTTCATTAGTGCCGAGCTATTTTTAAAAGGGCTTTAATAACTGTCAGTCTAGTTCTAGTCCCGGTCACACATTAAGGGCTTTGATTAGGCAATTGCTTTTTCCCTCTTCTCTTCCATCTCTTCGAAAGAGCACAGAGTTTGAGCATGAGGTTAAAGGATTACCACTGCGTCCTGAGGGGACCAACACCGCACTAGCTGTCTGTCATTTCCTGGAGTGGTTACTTATCTGTCAATATTTCTTCCCTTTTTTCCCAAGTCCCAGGCCTACTTGATCTTGTCCGCTTGGCTCAGCTGGTGGAGGAATAACAAGGGTCTTCCCATCATGCACCATTCTGGGATACATCATGACAGAGAAATCTCAAAGCCCAGGTCAATTATAACAGAAGATGTGTACAGCCTCTTGCCCCTGAGTGTCTTCTGGGGCTGCAGTTGTTTAAGACTAAGTCACCTGAAAATGCAGGGGAGAGTGTGTCTGCTGCTGCCTGCCTTCCTGGTTGTTCAGCAGAGTAGAAATTGTGACTGACTCGGGCTCCCTTTGTGTGGTTTGTGCTTGGGAAAAGGGAGTGAAGTTGGCAGCTCACTCCTTGTGTGGTAATTATGTTTTAATTAGAATCCATCAGATACAGATGGATCCTTCCTGTTCCTTTACCCACGGATGCTGTTAATATTCCCACACCAGATATTACAGGGCAGTGGCAAGCAGTGAATTACACAAAACAAGCCCCGTAGCTGGTAGTGACTCAGAAAGTAACCAGCGTAGCTGTTTGTCTTAGATGAAAACCGGTCTCACACCCTTTTGTGAATTCTGTTGCTGGTTTGTTGATATAATATTTGTTTATTCTTGTACCCACGAGGGGGGGGGGAGAGAATCCCAGATCTTGTACCAAGTTACTATAACTGACTGGAACATTTTTATTTTAAATAATATGCCGTCATTATTTTTTTTCCTGGTGACACTGATAAACTTACAGGATTTTTCATTTTCTCCCTCCCCTAATGAGTGACCTGCATTCAAACACCAGTGGAGCATGCAGGCTTGTGTTCTAGCGTACCATGGCTCTACACATTCTAATCGTAACCCAGTTTGAACCTGAATCGCTGCTTGCTGCGTTTTTACACAAATAAGAAGTAATTTCCATAGTTTTTGCTCCAGGGTTTCTCTCTAGCAAACTGGCACAGGATTCATTTCTGAAGTCACACTTAGTAACACTCCTCTTACAAACTGCCACACCCAAGTTCAACAGTGGATCTGAAATTACTCTTGCAAGGGTTCGTGCGATATACCGAAACAACATGATTTATTCTAATGTAATAATGGCATAGATTTATAAAGCTTGACGACGCCAATGCCTCTCGTTACAGCTGTAAAATATTTGTGGCCGCAGAGGGATTTTTCTGGATCATTATTTTAAAAAAGGAAAAACCCATTTTGACAGATGAACTGGGGCCATTCTGAGCAAATCACAGATACTTCATATAACAAGGCCTCCAAAGAGGGGAGGATACACTTATTACTATGGCAACCCAGATCAAAACACTATTTTAGTGGAGAGCTTCCAGTTTTACAATGCAATGATGATTGTTTATAGTACCGTTGAAACCAGATGCAGCCGAGCTTTAAGAAATGAGCTGACTAGCAGAGAGTCGTTACGGATAAGCTGGGGGACACCTGAATGGCACAGTATGGCATCTGTCATTATTTGATCAAACACTGGAATTTATTGCCCAGGACAATAGAAATAACAGCCGAGGAAATGATGGAATAGTCTGAAGTTTTTCCTGTTACCATCCTTTGCAACTTGAGTTAAGACACTGAGTGCAAGGAATTGTCTGTCTGTCTGTCTGTCTGTCTGTTTGTCTGTCTGTCTGTCTGTCTTTTAAACTACACACCTCTGAAATCCCTTAGTTTCCTGCCCTCCTAACACATCCCATTTGACAGACTGCAACATGGCAAACCTCAAGAACTCTCTGCCCATCACACAGGGCTCTGTGCTTGAACACGTTGACATGAAGTGACAGCTGGCTGTGGCCTTGCTCAGTGATTTCTCTATACATAGAATTTTTATACAGCAAGAAAAAAAATTGTCAGCCTCATGTGGTGTCCTTGTTTCTGGATCTATCTTGAGGGATCTAAGCTTCTACTTGGTGGGCGGGGTATGCTGAAGGGACAGATTAAATAATCAATTATTTAGTAAGCAGGTATTGAGCATGTGTCATGTGCCCATTGAGTGTGGACATTCAACAGGGAACCACTCGAAGTGGAGCTTGCCTTTGGGGGGAGGGAGGGAGGGAGAGAGAGAGAAAGAGAGAGAGAGAGAGAGAGAGAGAGAGAGAGAGAGAACATTTAAACTGGTCCCCAAATTTGTTGAATGAAGAGTTTCCCAGTGTTGAAGGTTAAAGTATACCCACATGTATTAAATGTCTGCTCTGTGCAAAACTCCATATACGGAATTCTATAAATATAATGACCTAATGTAAACCTCAGGGCAGTTTTGAGCAACTATACCCAAATAAGTCTGGTCTGGTGCCTAAGGAGACTGGACTCAGAAAAATTAGATCCAAGTTCTCAAGCTTATTAAACTAACGTGTACCCATCAGTAAGTTCATGGCAGGCACCTCACCATGGTTTCTGTACTAACTCATTGAACCCTTAATGGTAACCACTTACTTCAGAAGAAAATCTGTGTCTAAGTCTTTGGACTTTCCTGTTCTTTCCCAGTTCTGGCTTCCTCAGGTATCTGCTTCACTCTCCCCTTTCAGTATTTCTGCTTGCTCCTCTGTAATGTACAAGTATTGATGTTCCTTATGTAACCCATGTGGTGTTTTCTGTGTGTATGGGTTTTAAGATCAACTTTGTGGTGCCACTGGAACTTAGTTCTAGGTTATTCTGTGAAATGAAGCTCTTTCGCTAACTCCTGCTGGTACATGAAATGCAAGAGCCCTTAAGCACATCTTCCATCCTCTTCCAGAATCTTTATCTCCAAAGAAATTGCATTCCTAAACAGTACGCTAATTGAACTCCTGGGTCTTTGCCTTGTCTCTGGGATTTTCTTCTCTGTGGCTCTAACTACCATTGACTCCATGGATCATGACTTTTAAGTCTGTTTTCTTTTGTTTTGTTTTATTTTACCTTGTGTCTCAGGTTTGCTCTTCTTTAGCGTGATCCATGATTTTCTTCAACTTCTCCTTGGTTATTAGATGCCCACTCTCTTACTTACAGAATATATGCCTGCTCACAGAGAAATTGTGCAGCCACTCCTTGCCCCTTACAAAGTTCAGAGATTGGCATACAATACTAGCAAATAGTATTCCTATTAACTGTAATTATTACCAGCTAAGGACAGTGATTACGCTGACAAGAGGGAAGAAGGGCCAGTGTGGGAGTCTCCTCCAGAGTCACATGTTATAACATGTTACAAGTAGCTGAAGGACAGAGGTTATGTCCACATGACTCTGGACACTAGAAAGTTCGTGACTAAGGTGCTGTCCGATCTGGTTTCTATTGAAAATTGCGTTTGTCACTGACAGATGGCTGGCTGCCTTCCTCACTGTGTTTGAACAGGAAAGGAAGGAGGAGCAGGAAGACAGGAAAGATTCTCTCCTGATAAGGGGACTAAGTCTATCACAAGGACCCCATCTTTATAACTTCATTCAAATCTAATTATATACAAAGACCCTGATCTTCGATTACTATTACATTGGCTATTACGGCTTCAGTGAGGTGGGCTTGGGTGTGGTAGGATGCCTTTCATAGCACACAGCAGTTCCGGCTGAATATGACTAGAGAGCAGAGTGGGTTAGGTTAGCAGTACGCACAACATAATAGCATCACAATGCCAAAGGAGAGTGATAGCAGCAGCTCAATGTTTACTGCGTAACTTTATCAGAAGCCTTTTAGATACATCATTTAATCCTTATGAGTTTCCTATGGGGCAGATGATATGAATGTGGCCATCTATAGAAGAGAAAGTAGAGGTAGAACTTTTGAAGATTAACTCAATAAAACAAATAACTCCTTCATAAAAAGGAATCCATTATAGATCTAAATGACTCAGCACCCAGGGCTAGGCATAGAGGTCACCTTGAAATGATACTACCTGAGGCAGTCTCATATCACCAATGAAATGTTTTAGTCCAAGAGAAACGAGTTTCTTTTGCTCTGAGACTGAGGTCCAGACTGGTCCGTGGCTCTTGCCTAATGTCTAGGAGTGGGTCAGAGCTTTCTATGAACAGAAGGAAATCCCAATGCCATTCACTCCCGGGTTACAAATATAGCAACCTCCTTCCTGAATCCCTGGTCCAGAGTGCCTGTTCTCAGGTCTGCAGTTTTCCCTCAGGTCCTCTTTAATCCTTTGGGTATCCAGCACAAACACCATAAGGTCAGAATGGCACCCAGCAGTGTGCTGCTTCCCACAGCCCGAGACAACTGCAGCAGAAGGCAGCTGCTTAGCTCTGACCGTGTTCCTACTTGCTGTGTGTTGTGTTTTAAAAAAGACATGGTTTTTTTAAAGGATATGTTTTGTAAAGCTCCTTATGTTGAGTTGGGAGGGGTACCTTGGCGTGCCCGTGCTGAGGCATATCTTCCCTCTGATGTACCAGCCATAGGACCGCAGGTATCGTGTAGAATTGAGTTTATTGGGGGCATAGGAAGGGGAGTTGAGAAGGGAATAGAGACAGAGAAAGAGAGGGGACAGAGAAGGCCGGGGGTGGGGTTGGGGGTGAAGGAGGAGGAGAGGAGGGATGGAGGAGGAGAGGAAGGATAGAGGAGGAGAGGAGGGGAGAAGAAGGGAGGAGAGGAAAGGGACAGGGACTTAGAGAGGAGGGGCCAAAAAGCCCCATTTATAGCCAGGCCTCCCTGGCTATTGCCAGGTAACTTGGGGGGAGCCTAGAGGGAATGAGGGTTTTATAAAAGCTTGGGGTTCTTTGGGAATAAGCACGAGCAGGCAGAAGATGGAGGAGGATGCTTCTCAGCTAGAGGTGAAGAGTATCTCGCCAGTGCTGCTCTGTACTCGCCCCTGCAGTCCTTCATGGAAAGCAGGGGTTCTTTTACATTTCACACGCCCTGATAATGCTGGGGTTCATGCTGCCTTTCTGGGCTACTTTCTCCATCAAAGATGCCCATGATCTCCACTGCAGCTGAATTTCAGGTAATTATTTCATATAATGTCATATAACTGTGTGGTTGGGGCTGAGGCAGACCTCAGGATTGATGAGAAAACCAGATTAATTTGTTTCAGTCTCCGTTTTTATCCCTCGCCCAAGATCAACATGCTGTCAAAGCGCGAGTCTCGCAGCCACACATGTTACACTGGTTTCTCCCAGGCCCTGAAGAGCAGCTAACAGAATGAGTAACCTTTCTCTAATTGTGAATGAGCTGACATAACTGCCAAGAATCCACGGAGGGCATGGGATGGAGGTATTGGGCTTGTTTGCCAAGAGAACCCCCAGGGTGCCACTGAAGGAGTTACAAAGAAAGCTGGGAAAGTTGTGATTGTCTAGACCTTCCATGTCTGAGGCTTTGAAACGGGGCACAGCTACTGCAAAATATCTGTTCAAAGTGGCAGCTTCTGGGTCTGCAGACTGTGCACCTGTGTGGCTCTGTCCCCAGGGGCTCTCTCCCTCTCCCCTCCCCCCCAAAAGACACTGTCATTGTAGAGGTCTAAGTTTATCAAGACTTTTTCCTTCTTGTGCTGGCCTCAGAGTCTTGGGCACTGAGTACAATCTCCAGACTCACAGTTTAGCTCTTGACTATTCATAACCCTGCTACTAACCCTGGTCAACATGTACTGTGTGTTCCTGTGTCCTGGAAACAATGTAACATACCTCATATTGTATTGTGTTTTCCTACACAATTGCAAATAGAAATGTTACCATTTTACAGCTGAAATGACTGTGGCTAACAGGGCTGGATGCACAGCTCTGGATGCTGGCTGAGCAGGAGTTTGCATATAATGGGCCTGCCACTGAGGTGGAATCCTGGTCCACTCTGATGTACCACCCCCACCTTTCTTACCCTCCCTCATCCCTGAACCCCGCCTACTGCAGAAACACAGCCTGTTTCCTTGCTGCTAGCCCAAGTGTTAAATCTCTGGCTCAGGCTGTGACTAGGCCAAAAGTGATATATTATTGCACAGTGCCCTGTGCCTGAAAGCCTTGGGGCCAAGAGCATGCCAAGAAACAAGAAACACTGAGAGGTGGCAGGAAGGAAAGAAGACAACACAAGGCAGTGTCTGTGTGTTGTCAGTTATTAGAACAGGCCAGTTAATTCAAGCTGTAAAAGTATGGAGTTTCAGTGTGCACTTAACCAATGTGGAGGTAGTTCTCAGCACTTGTCTGTTCCTGTTCTATCAAATGCAGCTTGTTTGATGGCACCAGGGACACTGGGAGTCACCTAAGTATGCAAGTTTCAGTACCAGCCGCCCCCTCTTACTTATCCATCCCCAGATTCCCCAGAAAAACAAAGGTTGCTAAGTCTGCAGAAAGCAGATGTCACTATCTATTGATTGTATTGATACTTGAAAACAAGCTGCCTAGTTTCCGGGACTTTTTTTTTTTTATTTTGATGTTTCTTGACTTTTCATTTCATTTCTCAGTGTGTGCACCCCCTCCACCACCACCAATACCCGTCAACCTCAGGCACCACCTTATCTTTTGAGGTAGCATCTTTCACTGGCCTGGAGTTGTCCCTGATTAGGATAGACTGGCTAGCTGTAGCGGGAAGTATTGAGAAAAAGCAGTGTGGCCTGGCTCCAGCTATCTCCCTGGCTGCTGCCATGTTCCCATTCTATGTTTCCATACTAATGGTGGCTGAGGTGTCAGCTTGGGTTCCATGAGACATTAGTGTGGCTGCTGTCTCTGCCAGTCAGCTCTGTGGAGTCTATGGCTCTAAGCACAGGGAATAACCGCCATGCACATGTGGTAGATATAAAAATTCTAGTATCCAGTAGAAATGAGAATAAGAATTGCTTAAGGTTATCCAATAGATTTATATATCAGCAAATGCTCAATACACAAGATGCCCGCACAATCAGAATTGATAGCCCAATACCTAATCTTTTGATATGAATAACTACCCTAGACTTCTAGAGACACGTGTGTCTGCCTTCATCTTACTTCTCCTCCTCCTCCTTCCTCTCCTCCTCTTGTTCCTTCTTCCAACTCTTCTCTCCACCCAGCTCTTCTACTGCCCAATCACCAAGCTCCACCGCAACTACAATAGGCAGGACAAATCCTGTAATAGCTAGCCAATGAGTGTTATGTTTTATAAAAGATAAGCAGAGAAGGAATATGTTGGTAGATGTGCACTCAGGTATGGGGAAGGGGAGGCCTCTGCAGGCCCCTGAGGGACCAGCCACAGGATAGGACAGGACAGGACAGGACAGGACAGGACAGGACAGGACAGGACAGAGTTTATTTAGGGCTTTGGCAGGAAAGTTGAGAGAGGAGAGAGAGAGAATAGAGGAATAGAGGCCAGCCATGAGCACATGGAGAGAGAGCGGGGAGGGGAATGGGGGGAGAGGAGGAGCAGGAGCAAGAGGATGGAGCAAGAGCAAGAAGGCAAGAGAGAGAAGAGGGAACAAGCAGACCCTTTTAAAGTGAGTCAAGCACACCTGGTTGTTACCAGGTAACTGGGGCAGAGCCTAGACAAAATGCCAGCAATGAGCCCCAGAGATCTTCCCGTTCCCACCTCCCTGTGTAAGTGGGTACCACCACAGCACAGTTGGTTTTGTTTGTTTGTTTGTTTGGTTGGTTTGTTTGTTTTAATGTTGGTTCTAGGGATCAAACCCAAGCCCTCGTGTTTCATGATAAGCATTACACCGACTGAGCTGACTCCCAGCTCTTGCCAGGATGATTTTATTCACATTATAGGTCTAGGAGATTATTACCAAATGAATATAAGCTGTATGGCAAGGGGAGTGGCTATCAGCAGGTGATAGTGACATTGAAGCTGGAGCCAGTGGGGAGGATGAATGGTAATCACATGGCAAAGACACTGAGGTCAAGGAGGGCAAGGAGGGTGGGCCTCTTGTTGTAGGCAACAGGGAGTCCAAGAGAAGGAGGGATGCGTTCAAAATAGTTATGCTGTGTTCACTCTGGAGCAGTTGTTCCATTTGGGGAGTAACTGCTGCAGTGTGGACTCAGACATTCTTTAATTAGGTACTACTATCTTTTATTCAGGAACAATGATGCAGCGAGTTGGTCTAGTGTGCGACTAGACCACATTTAACTCTAAGGGCAGGAAGTTGGGATGAGAGACCGGATCTGGATTTCCGGATCTGGATCATTTCAATGAGGGTCGTGGGATATCAGGTAGAAAAGGTCCCAGGAACATCTGGAGTTGCCAAATCCAAATGATGAAGCAAAACGTGGTGAAAGTCCTTAACCAGAACCACGTAGAACACTGGAGAAGCAATACTAGCCCACTGTCTTCTGCCCACTTTGGATTAACTGCTTGCCCAGCAGCATGTAAGCATTTGGAAAGAGGAAGTTAGGAGGCGGGCCCTGACTGTGGGCGGAACTTGAGAAGGGATGAAGGGCTGCACATTTGTGCACCCATTCTCCGTTTGATTTAGAATTCTTTGAAATATGCAAATGAGAAAGCACCCCAGTCGGTCCTTATAATTCCTGAGACTCATTTATTTCTACAAAACATTTAGGGACAAGCTGTCCATTATCAGAAAGAAGACATCTTAGAGAATTCTTTAGGAGAATTCTCTTCATCGATTTTTACCCCTTATGGAAACTAAATAGTTATACAGGATTTTTTTCCTAGGAAATAAACCTTACATAGTTACATTAAAGGGAGTGACAAAATTATGGGTCCCCTGGGAGAGTACGAAGTGGAGGGTGAGAGTAGGGTGGCTTTATGCAGTTATTCACTCAGCCCAATGAACAGGTAGCCTTCAAATACGAACTCCAGTCCCCTTCAAGATATATTGATTCAATAAATATTTGCTGGATGATTCCATCCTCCACTGAGTAAAAAGTGAGAAAGGAAACAGATGCTTCCCTGGTTTTAGGACGTGCGCAGTCCAGTGGGGAGACCAAAGCCACCTATGCCCAGGGGTCGGGATAGGCGGCCGCTGCTAAACTCTGCGGCAATAACAAGTGACTGTCAGCTCCTTCAGGAAGGGTCACCGCTTGCTTCCTCTGTGTCTGCTGCTTTCCTTCTGCTCACTCTGCCTGTAAACAAAATAGATGCCATTGGGGGTGGTTTAAAATACCACTGCCCAATCTTCATCCTCAAAGAGAATGGGCTGATAAGAAATGGCCATGCGTGGTTTTGAGCGTGTAACAAAAATATACCAAAAAAGACAAATACCATGTGTTTAAGAGAGAGACTGGGAACTGTGTCGGAGGAGCAGAGGTTCAGGCTTTCCTGAGTACCCCAAGTCAATAGGCTTTTCCAGGGTGCCGTAATTCAGAATCTGCTTCACTAAAGCCTTTGTCCTGTTTTTGGAAATAAGACCACTTCAGCCGCTGTTGAAACAAAAGGAAATCCAGCTTCATCTGGAGAAAGGGAAGGAGGGAGAGAGCAAGGAGGAGAGGGAAGAGGGGGAATGACACTGAGATCCAGAGGAGGAAGGAAACTGGGAAGGGGTGAGAGACAGAGTGCTTCCTGCTGGCAGCCCCTTGTTTTTAAGGAAAACTAGAGGTAGGCAAGGGCTGCCCTGCAGGTCTCTGAAGAGAAGCCCCGTGCACAATAGAGGCTGGTAACTAAGTGGGCGGAGCTGTTTCCCAGCTCCCAGAAGGGTCTTCTGACCTGCACAGCAGAGCGGGAGGGGCAGTTTGCCAGAGTCTGGTAACACTGCTATGCAAATGAGGGCCTCTTATGAAAAGTGGTTCTTTCCTTCCACTTCTGCTTCAGAGCCCACCTCCGTGCCCCTTTGTCTCCCCCCACCTAGGAGTGGAGGGAGATGCTGGGGCACAGGGGTGAAGGGTTAGACAGGCTCCAGGTGGTCTTGTGTTGATGCTTTTGGGGGGCGGCACTGGCTTCATCTACTGGATGACAAAACACTGTTAATGGCACCAATAAAGAAGTGTGAATGTAATTTTCTCCTCCTCGTTATTTCCCCAGTATTTGGCATATTATTTAACAGATCAACTGGCCAGTCATGATCCCTTCTGAAGCCAAGTCTTTCTTTTTGTGTTGGAAGATTCTGAAAATACAGTGTCACTGTGGCTCAAATTTAAGCCAAAGATTTCAGTCCAAAGCAGCCCACATACTTCCCCCACCTTCCACCCTAACCAACTCACTCCCCACATCCCCCAAGCACGGCTTCACCCTGCTCTCTGGGCAGGAGAGGGAGTGAACCAGTGGAGAAGTGATTGACAGACACACCAAGTTTTGAAAGCTTTGGGGAAACACTAGGAAAAGAGCACCCTGGGAGAAAATGTATGCCCTCACTTTGTCTGCCACAGTAAACCCTGTGTGTATGTGGGACTGGAGGAGACTATACGCTCTCAGAAGAAAGGCAATCATGATGCTTCAGGGCAGGCAGACTTACCTCCCTTTTATGGAAGGGTTGGTTCCCATGATTCAGGCACTGCATACTTTGTACATTAACACACCCTCCCCCGACAAGCCTGTGAGAAGCAATGGTATCATGAAGGTCTAGCAGGTAAGCGATCTAGAGACATAGCTTGTGACTTCAACACTTCTCCTGTAACCATCTAGCACAGGGTTTAAAACACACATATATTCACACATACGTGAAAGGAGAGGGGGAAACTTGGCTGGGACACATATCTGACTACATCCATGAATAAAAGGAGCCATGAGGGACATACACATCTGTATTCATGGCCATTCTCTGGAAGGAAAGAACAAACCAGCACACGTCAGTTTTTCCCATACTCACCCCAACCCTCTGAAGTTACGTTTTTACTGCTTCTAGTATTTTACTTTTCATTGCATATGTTCAGTATACACAGCACATCACATCATTTACACAAGTATATATTATACCTCGAGCATGTTTGCACGCCCCTTTCACACCCTCCAACTCTCCCTTTGCCCTCCTACCTTCTCCCTTCAGTCCCTTATCTTCCTAAACAGTTTTGTTTCTACTTTAATGTTATATATATATGTGCATATATATGTACATATATGTGTGTATATGTATATACATATGTATACATATATATAATTTTATGTCTATATAAAATTAAAGAAACTAGTTCTTTCTCTTTCTCTCATTCTTCCCCTTTCTCTCTCTGTCTTTCTCTGTCTCTCTCTGTCTGTCTCTCTATATATAGCGTGTATATATATAGAGAGAGTGTATATATATAGAATATATATCTGTATCATCTCTCTCTCTCTCTCTCTCTCTCTCTCTCTATATATATATATATATATATATATATATATATATATATATATATATATGCACATACTATGAATGGTACTACATTTTCTTTGTCCATTCCTTGTTGACGGACACCTACGTTTTGTTCTAGAACTATACTGTAACTATTGTGAGTAGTGCTATAGTAAACATTTGTGTGCTGGGATCCTTAAACTCCTCTGGTGCGTTATCCAGAGTGGTATAGCTGACTCAGACAGTAGATCTAATTGTAGTTTTTTGAGGGATCTCCATACTCATTTTCATAGTGTCTGGACTAGAGAAAAACACTTACCTTTTCCAGATAAGAACGGATTGTGAAGAATGAGGGGGCTTTTTATCTTACAGTTCTGCCAAGTTTCACCTTTTAACCAGGACCCTGCCTCAACTTTGTTACTGCCTCAAACCTTATTATAAAAACATTTTGAGAGGCCAAAGACATGACTAGGTGGATTCGGCTTCTATGGAAGACCCACATGAAGCTCCTAGCACCCACAATTAGTTGTCTAGAGCCAGGGACTCTACACTGTCTTCTGGCCTCCTTAGGTGCCTACATTTATGAGCATCCCCACCACACACATGTACACGCACACGCACACGCACACGAACATCATTTTTAAAGCAGATTTAACTTCTTAATTTTCACTCATTTACCAGGCCATACATGACTGGAGGGTTGTTGATTAATTTTCAGTGGAAAAATATACTTGAAAAGATTTGCTGAGGCAGCTATTGCCAGACTGCTCATTTTTAAGCAACCAACATGGAGGGTGCAGTCCCCAGGGCAGAGGTTATGATTTGAAGTTTCAGGGTTGCCTGTTTATTAATTTCTCAGGGAGTAGAAAGAAAATATTCAAATGTCAGTTCTCAAAGCTTTAGGATGTCTGCCCTTTGTTGTTCTCTGTGTTCTGAGTCCAGCCCTTTGGTTTTAGTTTGACTTAGGATGATGATGATGATGATGATGATGATGATGATGATGATGATGATGGTGTGTGTGTGTATGTGTGTGTGTGTGAAAGAGAGATAGAAAGAGAGAGGAAAGTATATGTACATTTTATTTAAGGAATTCTGTTTGGTAACTTTAAGAATTGAAAATGTCTGTAACTTTAGAAACATGATGCATGCATACACAATCAAATGCTGTAGAAACAAACCTAGGCAGAACAATTTCCCAGAAATGTCAGGAAAGCAATATAAAAATGAGGACTTTTCAAAAATGTATGTTATCCGTCTGACCCAATGCAATTTCAGCCAGGGCATGGTTGGGTCTCTCTGATTTGCACCTTCCTTCATCTTTGAGATCAGTCCTCCCCACCCCCCACCCCCATTAACCTGTGCTGGGCTAGCTGGAGACCTGAACAATTAGACAGCTTAATTTGACAGTTCTTTAAAACTTGGCTTAAATGACGAGGCAGTTCTGACTTGTTTCAGCGCTAGGGAATTTCCCCAAGTATGTACTTGATTTGTGAATTCCCAGGGTGACACTGGTGACTGTAGTGTTGAGTTGGGCTGAGTGATAATTCAAATTTGTTTCGAGAGACAAGAATTGCTATTGGTTTTAGATCATTCTAAGCCAACCTAAGAGTTAAATGCACAAATTATCACTTAATTGTTCCAAAATCAACACAACCAACAAATTTGCTCCCATGTTCCTCATTAGAAAGCTAGGTTTGGTACCAAATGTTTAATGCATTCTTAAAATGAAATAAATTAACTTTCACTTTCTTATTCTACTCGGTCATTTATAGCTCCAATATTTGCTGAGATGCTGTGGTTGAGGACACATAGTTTCAGCTATTGGATCTGCAAGAACTACCAGTCAGTAAGCGCCCTCCCCAGGTGTGTGCTCACGTGTTATGGATATGGGGTCTGGAGTGTGGAGGAAGAGTGGTTTCTTCCCGAGGGCCAGCAGCTCTGCTGGAGTCTTTAACTGGGATCTCATTTCATCAACCCCATAACTCAGGTAAGTGGGTTTTGCCTTCCCATTTTATAGACTCATAGAAACAACTTCCCGACAGATCACAGCTGGAGCCAGGATTTGAACCCAACACTGGCTTCCCCATCAGCATCTTTCTGAACAGAAGGTCACTTCTAATAATGTCAGAACTCTTTCAGCTCATGACGCCCTTTGCCTTGGCTGTTTGTGCAAGGGCTTGTAATTTACACTCTGCTGATGAAGCTAGGGCAGGGGGAGGTGGGCAGGAGGATTGGGGGGTGAGACAGTGATTCAGGTCCTGGTCAGCCAGTCAGAAGAACACATATGGAAGCAGAAGGAAACCCTTGGGCGTTCTCCTGTCAGGTTTTCCTGAGCGCTGGGATCTGGATGTGGTGGTGAGCTGAGCCTGGACTCCCTCCCCAAAGCAAAGATGAGAAACTCTCTGTCTGGATCTACAATACCCATTGGGAGTAAGATTTAGCAGCATCCCTGTTAGCTAAAAGCTGTGTTTCGTAAGTGCTGCACCGTACTGGAGGGCCTTCCTAGCGTGCATTGCACATTTATACAGTGAAAAGGGGGTGAGGTGGTAGGTGACTAGGGTCAAGAAGGACAAAGCGCCAGAACGTGTGAGCCGAATGCTTCCTGCCCTCGAGCTAATGTCATGACTTTGCCCCTCCCCTCCGTGTGACCTTGAACAGGTCTCTTACCTTCCTCATCTGTCTCAGCTAGGAAAAGTGTTTCCTGGGATGCACGTGAGTATGTGTGTGCACATGCGTGTGTGCCGACATGCATCACCATTTGGGGTAGATGTCACCATATATCAAATGCTGTGGCTGAAGTGAGCTCCTCGGGGAAAACGTATCGCATCTCCTTGCCCCCACCGGACGGATTTTTCTCACAGTGTGGTGAAAGGTGCCACTTTTTAATAACATCATTGGAATAGCAGCGTCTTGCAAAATACAGTGGGGACAAACCTCAGTGTGGCATCCTGTGACATGATAAAAGAAGAGAGTCCTGCGTGAGCTCCTGGGCAATGACCCTTAAGCTGGGCTGGTCCTTTTGGGTCATGTGAACGGGGTGCAGGCAACTGGCAGGAGGAGTATGCTGGGAAGAGCCTCGCAGAGCAGAGCACGTACAGCCCTCTTGCAGGATGAAAAGTCTTCCCTCTCCATACCTTGGGGTGTGTTTTTACTCTTTCTCTTTGAATTATCCCAGTGGTCATCAGAAAGGTGGGGGAGCACACCAATTGCTGCTGTGGCCAGCTACCTCCTTTCTTCCCTCCGAGCACTGTCACTGTGATTCAAACAGAGAGAGGCCCACCATGGAGGAGAGCAGGGCTTTGTGTACGTGTCCTCCTTCCCTATAGGCAGCAATAGTATCTGATATCTAGGTTGCAAGGTAGGCGTTGTTACCGTGGCTATCATGCCCAGTTAGCAACCCCTGTGCCAGCTACTCACAGAGGTCAGAACAGCAGGGACAGGGCCTGGAAGGGAGCTGGTGTGTGAGCCATCTGCCCCAGAAGGCCCCACGGAAATGCTCATCTTTCTATAGGCAGTTTGGTATGATGGATAAATAGCATGAGCCCACTGTGAAAAACCTGCTTTTAAGTCCTAGCCTGAGAGAGGAAGAACCAGGGAATGGGGCTGTCATCTCTTGGTATTGAACCTCCAAGGGCTGGTGTGCTCCAATAAGCAGATAGTGCGTGAGCCAGAGGTGGGTTGGAAGGAGGAAGAAGACCTCCTGACAAAGAAGGGTCATTTCTCCCTCCAGGAGTTGCCCCTCCTTTCCACTTCTCCCTCCAGGGTAGTCCCTCCCCCTGAAGGATCCCCTCTCCCCCAAGTCCTGCCCAGTTTTAAAGATTATTTCTCAGGACTCTCAGGGCTCTCAGGACAGAAATGCTGTCTCTCTACTGTTCTCTGGGCCTGTTTCTGTTGGGAGCCGACTTTAAGCAGAAAGCGGCTAGAAAGCAGCTATCAGCTTTGCAGCCATCTTGAGCCATATACCCTAACATGAGACTTGGTTTTTCAGCAGCCTACAACAGCTGAGCACACTCTAACAAATATCTTGTTTATCCCACATAGCTTGTTTTGCTGTTTAGTGACCCCAGCTGCATAGTACATGTGGTAAAATGTTTTCACCTGTGTTCTCCTGCTTGTGCTTATAAATACCCAGGATTTCCTTGTAGTGGTGTAGTAGTAGTAGGTGTAGTGGTGTGTGTATGGTGGAGACAGTAAAGAAGACTTTACTACAGATCCTCTGGCTCGTCTCTATTCTTCGAGGCTCTTCCCCTTCTTCCCCCCACTCTCTCTCTTGCTAGACCCTGACCTGCGGAACAGAGCGGGCCGCTATAGTTTGGCCCCCAAACGTGGGCCACAGTGGTCCTTTACAGTTTGGCCCCTAAGGTGGGGCAGCTCGGGTCTTTTACATGTTTCCTCAGTGTTCCATCTTGTAGGTATGTAATCACATAAGACGGTGATGTGCCAATGCCTGAAAATGTTGAAAGGTGCAGATTCTCAGTGTGTTTCTGACATATGAGGAAATGGAATGTCACAAACAAATTTCTGAGCTTTACCTAGAAATTTCATTGACCTCTTAGCAGATCCCATTGAGGTAGACATCATTCTCTGCAGCTGAGGAGACTGAAGCATGAGGTGGGGGGTGGGGGGTGGGGGTTGCGGCAGGAAGTGGAAGGTGGTTAGTATTCAAAGTCACCCAGCTGATAGGAAAAAAAAGGTTTTGGAATCTCAGACTGAGTCCTGTGTTTTTCCTACTAGTCTTTCACTAAAAATGACCTCTTGAGCCAATACGATGGTGCATCCTTGTAATCCCAGCACTGAGGATATCAAGGCAGGAGGACTGCAAAAAATTAGAGGGTCAGTGTCTCCTGCACAGGGATTTATAGATCAGTCCATGTAAAACCTCAAAAACAAGCAAGCAAGCGAACGATGACAAGTACCTCCCACAATATCCCTACATTTCTTGGTTCCTGGTTCACTTGGGTAAACATTAGCCTGTGCTTGTGGCTTAAGGATCAAAGCAAGGCAGGGAGGGAATCCTACTTAATGGGCCTCCGGTTTAGTTCTTGTGAGTCAAATGAACTGAGCCTCTGGGTCAGGGCCAGAATTGTCCAAACTAATACAGCTGTGATGGTGCTTCCAAGGGTGAGAATGGTGGGGTGGGGGGAGGGAGGGGGAAAATGACAATCAGAAAGGACTGGGAATTGGAACTGGAAAGGGTTCATCCTCTTTGATGTCACCCTCTCAAAGGTCTTTGTTCCTTGGAGATGGCTAATCTTGGTTTTAAGTTTGCTAAAATTTTAACCAACGTGTAAACAAACCTCTGTGAGAAAGTTTCTAGATTATGATCACTGGAGTGGAAAGACCCGTCCCTCAACATGGGTAACTCAGTGACTAGCCCTCAATGTGGGTAGCTTGTTCTACTGGGGCGGGGAAGTGGGCTGAGCAACATGGCCAACCTTGCCTGGCTTCCTGACTGCCATGAAGGACTAGACTCTCCAATCGCTTCCCAGTAAGTCTGTCCTGTAGTTGCTTTGCTCAGGTGTCTGATCACAGCACTGAGGAAAGTATGACTACCCAGGGCTTTACTTAGTTCATTATCCCATCTAGGAAGTCTAGCACAGTGTGAGCCTCCAAGGAGACCCTCAGGAAAATGCTCATGAATGGAGGCTCGATTTGAGGAAATGTATAAACATATATTAGTCCCCTGAGGTCCAGACTGAGCTCTTTATGAATTCAGTTGTGCTGCTTCCTGGGTGCCTAGTGACTAGGGTTTCTTTCTGTAGAGCCTTCAGAACCAACTTCAGTCCAAGTTTCCTCACACTCTGGTTTGTCTCGACATGTGCAGTGCCCCATGGCACCCACAACTTGACATTTAGATTATCTCTTGCAAATGGTTTGGAGCCGCATCACACAGCACAGGGTGACAGGACCCCCTCCAGTGTGGCTGCGATATGGGAGATGTGCTCTGCAAATGTCTCTTGCTCAGTCCTGTGTCCCCCAGTCCTTGAGATGTGCCACCACACGCCCTGGAACAGGCCAGACTGAGGTTAACTTTTCACATGCAGTCATGGGGCCAGCCTACGACAGGACCAGTGTTCACACATGTCTGCAGTGGAAGACATTGCTTTCAGTTAAGGGTTGCACATACTTTGCCCAGGAGCTGAAAATAAGGCTTTTGCTGTCCATGGTGACGTTCCCCTGGAATGACTTGTGATGTTAAACTGAAGGCTCATTAATGAGACACAAATGCACTCTAACTGTAGCATCTCTTCCAGCGACTGTCTTATGCTCTTGGACCTAATTACAGAGTCTTCTTTAAACAACTTGAAAACATAATAAGGCTAAATATTCAGTTAGTTAAATAGGTACTGCAAGGCTCAGTGGAAAATGCAATGCATTTTTTTCCTATCAATGTTGGATTAGTCCTACATTCTGATGCTCTGGTCACTGTCACAATAACTCTTCCAAAAACCAGAGTTCAAGGGTTACCTAACAGCACCACATCTCAGAAAGAAAAATCTACAAATTAAAAAAAAAAAAAATTAAGCGTGTACCCTGTATGTGTCTGTTAATCTAGGCAGGTCACAGGGAAGAGTGTCTCCAACGTGAAAGGCCAACACAGACCTTTGAAGTAGAATTTTCTGTCTTTATCCTATCATGGTTTCTTTTCTCCTCCAACTCTGGATGAGTATTTTCTTTGTCAGTAAAACTAATAGAACGCTTAGCATTTTTGTACATTAAATGTTTTGCCGCCGTGTTTTCTCTACATCACATTTAAACTCCTCAACTCTGAAAGCAGGTGGACCAGGACAAAAAAAAGCGGGGGGGGGCTTCACTTTGAGCTTGTATCGAAAACTCGTCCCCCATATAAAAGGTATTCTGTTCTAATCAAACTCGAAGTCAGGAAGTGTTGTGTGCAGGTTGAGAGCACTGAGCCATAGCAAACAGAGTTGCTCAGGATGGTCAGAGATCTAACCCCTGCCTTTGGAGACTATTAGCCACCCTTCTTGCATTAAACTGCTTGGGACTGACAATGTCACTAGCTAAAGGCTTCTGGAATGACGAGACTGTGGCCCAGACAGTCATAAAGTAATAAGGGCACTTAGACAAAGGAAGGTGCTTGCTCATACAGACCATAGTTCTCAGTTGCTTACTTACTTAAAAACACCTGTAAGCAAAAGTTCTTAAAAGCCTCGGTGAGGTGGTTCGGGTTTTCAGCTTTCCCTATCAGCTACAAGGATCTGGGGCTCCCACAGAGACTCGAAAGAGCAGCCACAGAAATAAACAGGAGCTTTTGCTATCACATGGCAAGTAAGTGTGGAGTCTCCTGAGCATCCAGGTATCTGGGGCAGCCCCCCTGATGATGTATGAAACAATAGCACATGCAGACCGAAAACAACCAGCAGAAACAGTGAGATGACACGTCAACCCACGAGCGCGGCTCATAATTCGGAGCCGTGGTACAGGAGCACACTGTCCTTCCCCAGCCACTCGGGAAGGAGAGAGAGAGGAAATGTGTTAGAAATCTACAGCAAAATTACTCACTATTAGCCCCTACAGTGTGCTTCCAACCTGTGTGCACGTGTGCGCCTGAACACACACACACACACACACACAAACACACACACACACAAACACACACACACACACACTGATAGAAAACACCACAGTTAAATTTTTTACTAGTATAATGAGGAAAGAGACCAACAGAAGCAGCTCCCTGGGCTTATTTTCTAGCCAGCAGCCATGCGCTGTTCCCACCAGGAGCGAACGAAGGGGTGAAAACAACATATAATAAATAATGACTGGCTCTGCTGGCCAGGAAAAAATGATCACTGTGCTTGGGGGATCCCAGCACACGCTTACTCAGGAATGTATCAAGGATAGAGACCAAGGGAGGAAAGAGAGAAAATCTGCAGTTGTTTAGATGCACCTCTGGATGCATTTATTTAAATGAAAAGCAAGTTTAAACAAACAAACAACATCATCCCCAGTTACATGTTGTTAAATGGTTTGATAACACAGCTCCCCAATGTAGATTGCTTCTTAACTAGGCTTCTTTCTGACGTTTCTCATAACCGGCTGTTCCGGTGGAATGTATTTCTTTTGTGTCTTAGCACAGAATGTTCACTCTTCTCACCTATATATCTGTCCCAGGTAGAAAATAGGACCTAGGAAATCTGGAGGCACATGGGCAGAGCAGTACAGGAAAGCCAGGGGTGCGTGGGTAGACCATCACCTAGCTCAGGAAAGTCTGTTTTGTCTGTATTTCAGAGCTACAGTTTACTCTGATATGTCACAAGCGAGTAAGTCTGCATTGAACCAGGGAGGGCTCGGATGCTTATGGGATAACGGGAAAAGCTACGCATTATTCATCTTTGATGGCTTTTCTACAAAATCTATAGGTTGAAAGCATGTTTTATAACCTAACTGATAGTCTGTGCCCAGTGTGTGACCATGTGTCTGGCATATAAAGAGACTTAGACAGGATGGAAAGATATTCCTCAATATCCAGTTTCCTGCCTGAAACAGCTAAACCAAACCAAGCCAAATCCAAACCGAGAAACAAGCAAAACAAAACCAAAGAGAAATCAAACCAAAAGAAATAAGAAAACAGAAATGCAAAGAGACAAGTCATCAAAATCCCAGTCTTGAATGGTGCAGGAGACTGACCACAGTGACAGGGAGCTATACAGGAGTGGAGTTCTGTGATTGGTCCTGGCTACAGTGCAGAGAAAGACAGAATCCAGGACAGAATCTGAGTTGGAATAACATGGCTTTGGACCAAGATGCCAGACAGCTGTGTCTTACAGAACAGACTACAAGACCGACGATGGCGGCCTGGGAAGAATGCTGGGGAGGTCAGCACTGAGTCTCTCTCCCCTATTTGCTGAGTGATGAGTCTATGCACGAGCATCAGGAAGCTGAGAGTCACCAGAAAAGGCTTATCCTGAAAGTATCTACAGTTCTCAAAGGGGCAGGAGCAGTCTTAAGATTAACAGTCTGAAAAAAAAAATTTCAGGAGAGAGTAATCAGAAAGACTTTGCTACAGTAGAGGGGAAAGGGTGTTAACTTTAGTTTGTCCCACTTAGCAAAGCTCAAAAGCAAGATATAAGATCAATATAAGATCAATAGCTTGTACTGCTCCCCAGTAGCCACATTTGATAGAAAGCTCACGATTATAGGGAGATGAAAATGGTGGCACCCAGCAAATAATGTGTACAAAGCCTGCCACACACCCCACAATTGCCAGGCACACAAGTGAGATGCATGGTGAGGAGAAAAAGGCTTTGGTTTGGGCTAGAACCATCCCCTGAGGCTTCTGTGGTTATACTTGGTCCCCAGCAGGTGACACTGTTTGTGGAGGGTACAGAGGCATTGTGTTGTAGAGGGTACAGGACCTTTTGGAGGCACAGCGTTGTTGGAAGGGCGGGCTCTGAGGTTTTATAGCTTTTGCCCCACTACCTTTCCGTTCTGCCTCCTGTGAACCACAAGTTTCATGTTTTGCCACCATGCCTACCTGTGGCCATGCCTTTCCCACTGTTGTGGACTCTCCCTGTGGAACCATAAGCTAAGGCAGTGTGTTTCTTCTCT
>JANHMN010000028.1:2567430-2592721 GCA_030674055.1 Rhabdomys pumilio | reverse complement strand
ACCTTTAATCTGATGGAAGAAAAGATTTCTAGAAGTCTTCAAATATTTTGGAAAACTGAATCTGGAAGAGAAACTCCCAAGGCTTGTTGAGTAGCACCCAGAGACACTAAAGATGCTCCTTAAATGGAACAAAAATGACAACAGATGCAAATTTCTGTCTAAAGAAAGGAATGATGAGCATCAGAAAGGGTAATTGTAAATAAATACTTTTGTATTTCTTAAATTCCAGTCAGAATCAACTCTTTAAAGCAAAGAGAATCATCCATCCTGTAGTGGTATTACTATTGACATTGTTTTTAATACTTATTATTATTATTATTATTATTATTATTATTATTATTATTATAGATGGAGTCTTACTATACAGCCTTGGCTGGCCCCTCACTATGTAGACTAGGTTGGCTTTGAACTCACAAATGTCTACTTGCTTCTGCCTCCTGAGTTTTAGGATCAAACTACTTATGTCAGTTCTGAATATTTTCCTCCTCCACAGTGCATGTTGAAATTTGATTGTTATTATAATACTATTCAGAAGTGGGCATGGGCTCACTGGGCTGGGGGTGAAATCTACCACATCATCTTCAAGGCGTAAGTAGGCAGTAGCATCTGACGCTGGATTTCCCTGTCTCCTATTTACCAGACTCAGGCATATATTCTTCTAACAGCAAAACGAGCTAAGTCACATATAGAGAATGTATAACAACAGTAGCGTGCCAGCCTCTGAGGGGAGAAATGGAACTGCTGTCTGAGTCTGAATACATTAAGCAGTATAATAGCAGTTGAAAGTGAGCGTCAAAAAAGCTGAAGATGTGGGCTATAAATGTGACAGCATCCACTAAGATAATTCAACGGAGCAGCGCATCTGATTTCCCAAAAAAGGGAGTAGGATGAATTCATATTAAAATACCTAAACAACCCAAAGAAAAGAAAAAGCATGGAATTTAAAAAACAAAAACACTGATGAATGAAGTGGAAATTTCTGGTTTCTTTGGAAATTCAGTTGTGTCATGTGATTTTTTTCTGGAAGCCATCTTGTGAAAGGATGTTTGTTTTGCTGAAGCAGACACAGGAGAGGGCATGTGATATTTTTTGCAGCAGATGCTTGAGAGGGCACATGATGTTTGGAAAATGTATACATAGCCCTCTTGCTGTGCTACCGTGCCACACTTGGCTAGTCTCACTTCTTCACTGGCCTTTGCTGATCTTCCCTTTGGAGAGAGAATTCACTTTGGAGAGAGAAATGCACCAAAGAACATTTTGTGGTATTCCAGCTGATTCTTGCAGCTTCCACTGACTTGTGCCTATTTGGTGGAACTTTTCAGTTTCTGCTGGATGGAGTGGCTAATATTGATTTGTGTTTGGTGTTTGCTATCGGATGGGACTGCTGGTATCCTGACAACGAGGAGTGGAATAGCCCCAAAGAACTACTTCCAAACAGATCCACAACCTTCTTTTCTGTAAACATTCCTTTTCCCCTACCTCTAGTAGGTGAGTAGAAGGGAGGTTGAAGCATTCAAAAATCCTAAATAAAGTCCGTTTAGAGAAAAATCTAAGCCTACAGATGAACATGTGGAAGACAAAGAGCAACATGATAGTTTACAACCCAGCAGTGTCAGCAACCATATTAAATATACACAATACAAACACATCTCTTAATCTACAGAGATCACCATGTTAAGTTTAAAAAAAAGCAAGTGTCAATTGAGTGTTATCTACAAAATGTTCATGCACAACTATACACACATACATACATATATATATATGTGTATATATATATATAAACATTTTAAGAGGACAAAGAAAGAAACATAACTATATTAAAGGGGAAACATGTTTCTACTTACTGTCTGTGGTGGTTTGTATATACTTGGCATTATTTGGAGGTGTGGCCTTGTTGGAGGAAGTGCGTCACTGTGGGTGTGGGCTTTAAGATCCTCATTCTAGCTGCGTGGAAGCCAATTTTCTTCTAGCAGCCTTCAGATGAAGATGTGGAACTCTCAGCTCCTCCTACTCTATGCCTGCCCCGGTGCTGCCATGCTCCCACTTTAATGATAATGGACTGAACCTCTGAACTGTAAGCCAGCGGCAATTAAAAGTTGTCCTTATAAGAGCGACCTTGCTCTTGGTGTCTGTTCATAGCAGTGGAAACCTTGACTAAGACACAATCAAATGAAGTGGACCTCACAGGTTAAAATATCAACCAGGATGACGATGACATCATTGCAATCAAGATGGTCAACTTACCGAGAGTTTGGTGTGATCGTGGGTCTCTGCACCTAAACAGTTTGAGCAAAGGCTTGTAACACAGAAGGGAGAACTTGACAAACCTATGACTAGAATTGGGTCAGTGGAGAACTGGATGCAGCATGACTTACACGTATGTGGCCATGCAATTTTCTTCTCAGGAAGTGTTTAAAGTAACCAGGGGGTGGCAGCTCGCATTTTGAGAAAAACTTGAACATACCACTCATTGTTAGGAACAAAAGACCCTGTGCCAGGCAGGTCACGTGTGAATTGCTTCTGACCTCAGAACTTTAACATCCGAGAAACAGTTTCAGCCTTCACATAAGAGTTGCTGCCTTGGGAAGAGGCCCTACTAAATGTAACCGTCTCAATACAATATTCAGCTTAACTTAGTTATTACTCATGGAAAATACTATAAAGTTGGATAGATGAGAATCCAGTAATCACACAACCTTTATACTTTCCAAAACTTAAGAAAGCCTAAATATTCTATTAATAACAGATGCATACAGGATCTCAGAGGAAGGAAGTTACAAGAGGCTTCACTGTCAATCTCTAAAGGTGGGTGTTGATGACACATTCTTTCAGTTGGTGACGAGCCGAATTCCACAGCGGAGTGTAACTTGCCATCCTATTTCTCCTTGGCAAATGCTGCAGCATGCCTAAATGCATTTCTGGTTTAATAAAACTCACTTAACGTCTACCTAAATATCTTATCTATATTTAACCGCACAGAAAAATTTCTAAACCTTATTTTCTTTAGCTGCACAAATGTTGTCTGCATAGCAAAACACAACTTAAAATGCAGGACAGAAGTGGAAGCTGCTATCTCATAATCAGCAGCAACCTAAGGAGGACTTAAATACTATAACTCCAGCTAACGAGGGAAGAAAGCCCGGCCTGAGATAAAAAAGCTTTGGAGAGCTATTTTGCATGACATAAAGAGTTCTTGCCAACAAGCATATCAGAATGTATTAGTTCATTTCAGACTCCTAATGTTGATTTCTATGAGGTAGATTAAATTTGCATGAATTTATAATGAAAATACCTCCAGACCTAAGTCATCACGTTCATAAATGTAGAGCTCGGACCAATGGGTGCTGTTTTCCTGGGTCACATGCACGGTGTGTGGACCAAGATTTGTGTCTGCTTTAAGCCGCTCAGCAACCAGTGTGCTGTACTCTCCCTGCTGTGCTATCAGGAGGAGGAAAGACAGGACAGTTTTTCAGAACAGAGCCACCCCTGCACACACACCACACACACACACACACACACACAGGAATGGCAGAGTCCAGATTCACCATCACTTAAGGGAATGTTCCATGCAATAAAAACAACTGCGTATAACTCCAAGCACGGATTAGCCTGATTTAAAGTGTTGTTGTAGGGCTGGGGATGATCTCAGTCAGTAGAATACTGGCCTAGCATGCACAGAGCCCAGGGTTCAATTCTTCACTGCACTGCACAAACTGATGTACTGTGTGTGCATCTGCAGTTTCTGCAAGTAGAGGCAGAAGGCTCTGAAGTTCAAATCTGCCTCAGTCTACATAGTAAATCTGAGGCCGGCCACATGAGCCTCCCTACCTCCCCACTCTCTGACCTCCCTCCCCATACACTGATGTGTGTGCAACACATGCTCAAAGTTCTTCTGGGGAAGCCCAAACAGAGGTACACTGGAAGATGGAGACTCCCCATCATAAAGATATAATTCTTAGCAGTTAAGACATCAAAATTACAGATCCCAAATACAAAGTCAATGGAAAGCCATTTTAAGTAAGATAGTAAATGTTGATAGAGGTGTTTTTTTTTTTAAGGAAAATTAAAGTTATTTGTGTGTGTGTGTGTGTGTGTGTGTGTGTGTGTGTGTGTGTGTGTGTGTGTGCGTGCGCGCCCAGGGAGGTCAGAGGCATCAGATCCACCAGAGGCGGAGTGACAGGTAATTGTGGGATGCCTGCCCACAATCATGGGTACTGGGAGCTGAACTTGGAACCTGCAGAAGAGCAACAATCACTCATTTATAGCTGCCCAGCCGTCTCTCCAGGCCCTGACAGAGGTGATGTTTACATGGCAAGTCTACATGACCATGCTTCATGGTAATTACCACCAAAGATTTGTTTGTAAATCTGTGAATTTTCTACAGTAATGAGTCAATAGCTGCACCATTGCTAATGAGTCTGTTTCTTGTGTATAGTGCTTCATAAACTGTTACAGGTCTTTTTAAAAGAATTCACCATAGGTCCTATGTTGGGAACAGAAGAGTGAGTCAGCAGCCACAATCATAGGTTTGTGCCCTTGTGGAGTACTAGAGAGGGGGACAAAATGGTAGCCAAGTTTCTTCTTGTGTGGACAATGCTGTGGGCCCAGCACAAACACATGGAGGAAATTAATTTAGTCCGGAGAACTCACAAACGACAGCCTACAGCAAGACCCTTCACCCAGGTGTAAGGAGAGAGTTTAGCCAAGGACAACAACAGCAGTGATAAATACAGAGACCAGCAAAGCATGCCTCCTCAGGGGCACTGTGAATATGTTGTAATGCATTAGTTTTAGGCCCTACCAGAATCTGGAGGAGCTGACCAGGCATGATGTCAGCCCCTTCACTGAAGAGGAAAGTAGAGCTTAAAGGCAGGTATTGTCAAAGCAGTCAGCAACATGATGAGTCTGGACAACTCAGGCCCCTAGACATCTGATGTGTGTACTTCCCCAGGTTCAAGTTATGGCTGTTCATTTGGCCACAGTACTCTGCTGAAGCCATCCCAACTGTCTCTACCCCTGGACTGTCTCTACCCCTGGACTGTGCAGTGTAACTAAAGGAGCCTGGAGACAGAGAATGAGAAGTGGGGTGGAGACAGAGGTCAACCTCTGGACCTTCGTCCATCATTCTTTACCTCATAGTTTGAGAAAGGTCTCTCACCAAACCTAGAGTTCCTCGTGGCTAGGTTGGCGGGTCAGCTAGCTGTCTCTGCGTCTGCCCCCAGACTGCTGTTACAGACACATTCTGCTAGCTGTTTTTCACACACATGCTATGGCTCTAAACTCAGGTCCTCGTGCATGTGGTAGTCTTAACAACACTTCTTAACAACAACATCAACAACAAAACAACAACAACAACAACAACAACAACAACAACAACAACAACAACTCTATCGTCATCTCCCTGAATTGTTAAAACAGCCTGTGAGTCTCTGTCTTATAGGCTCTCTTGTTTAAAGACAGGTAGGGAGAATTCCATCTGCTTTCACCCTGCCTCGTGTCCCAGGTAACTTAGAGACACCATTGAAGAAATTCTTAAATCTTCAATGCCAGTGTTTCAATGCTGAATTTATTCCTCTTCTTCCTCTCCATCCCCTTCTGTCCTGTGGACATCAGGCTTCATCTGTTCACTCAGATTTGCCTGCTCTGTCTGTCTGTCTGTCTATAGTCAGTGCCTAGAGCTGCTCCCAGAGAGCCCTGCTTCAGACAGATGTAAGCCACAGGATGCCATCAGATTATCTACTGGGGGTTTGCCTTGAGTTCCTGTATAACGGCAACTCGTGAACAGCCAAGATTTGCTGCTGTGCTAATTTCAGTTGCCATATAACAAATGACCACACACTTACCTATGTAAAACCATGCAAGTTTATCCCCTTACTGCTTTGAAGACCAGAAGCCTACAACAAGTGTTAAGAGTCATGGATGGCTAGTCTTGGTTGCCAACTTGAGGCACCTGGAAAGAGAGAACCTCAGCAAATGACGAGTGTCCATCTGGCCAGCCTGTGAGCATGTCTCTGGGGGCATTTTCGATTGCTCGTTGAAGTAGGAGAGCCCAGTCCACTATAAGCAGTGCCATCCCCACACAAGAAAGTCTGGGCTATGGAGAAAAGCTAGCTGAGCAAACCAGCAAGCAGCATTTCTCCAGAGCCTCTGCTTCAGTCCCTGCTTCAGAGTGCCTGCCTTCACTTCCTGCCCTAACTTCCCTCAAGAGTAGACTGTAACCTGTGAGCTGAAATAAACCCTTTTGTCCCTAAGCACTGCCTGTGCCCTGGACTACTCGCAGCCTGACCCTACCTGCCCTTGGGGGTTGGAGCATGCAGTCAAGGACATAGACTTCAGGAGCAGGTGAGAAATGCCTTAGCAAGCTCCTCTGAACACTGCTGCAAGCGCCTTTAATACCCTCCACCTGAGCCGCATTGGTCCCAAGAAAGCATGTCTTCTAAACAGCGGTTCCTGATTGGCTGGAATTGTCTGCACCATCAGGCAGTCCTCAATTAGGTCCTCCTGCAAGAGATGCTTCTGCTGCTTTGAGGCCTCCAGTGTTTATGTAGAGGTGGCCCCGCCATTCCTCCTACACCCACATTGCTTTTGGTCGTGGTATTTATTCAGGAACAGGAAGAAAAACTAGAATAAGGTCTTTAACTGAGGAGGAGTCCTAAGGCTGATTTTTTTGTGTATATATGTTTGTGTGTGTGTGTGTATGCATATGACTGTATATGCATGTATATATAAGTATGTATGTGTGCATGTACACGTGTATATGTATGTGTGTATGTATCTATGTATGTATGTTTATATGTATGTATGTGTCTGTATGTATATATGTATGCATGTGTATATGTATCTATGTATGTATGTATGTGCACAGATGTATGCATGTGTATATGTATGTATGTGTGTATCTATGTATGTGTATATATATATATGTATGTGTGTATGTATGTATGCATGTGTATATATATCTATGCATGTGTGTGTATGTATGCATGTATGTGTATATGTATCTATGTATATATGTGTGTACGTATGTATGCATGTGTATATGTATGTATGTGTGTATGTATGTGTGTATGTATCTATGTATGTATCTGTGTGTGTATGTATTTATGTATGTGTATATATATATAATGTGTGTGTGTGTGTGTGTGTGTATGTTTGTATGTATGTATGTATGTACAGGTATCCACTAAAACTATGATCATGGGGCAGGGGGAGATATCTCTGTGAGCCTAGGGGAACTGCTGACACTGACACTTTCCAGCCATGACATCCAGATGTGGACTCCTGGCCTCTGAAACTACAGTAGAAAACACATCTGTTATGTGAAGCCATGCAGTTTGTCCTTGTTTGCTACAGCAGCCATGAGAAATAAATACATTCTTGGCTTGGAAGGGTTCTGATGTGTAGTTTTGATTTGTGGACCCTCAGATTTTGTGTGGTGTGTGTTCATTAAACATTATTTGGATGCCACCCCTAAAATAGCACCATCAGTGCCACCAGAGAGGCTGCCGGGATGCAGAAGGCAAGGATGTACTTTCAGATATACAGAGTCTAAATTTGCTTCTGAGGAACAATACTGGGCAAGTCTCAAGCATGTTAAGGACTGAGGTGTCCCTGTAGGTAGGGACAGAGCAAAGTCAAGAGAGACCCGGCAGCCCTTACAGAGCCAGCCGACCTGTGGAGCATGTTTCAGTACAGAATTTTGTGTGCGAGTATAAAGTGTAATACTTTAACATGGCTGAACCAGTATCCCAAGATATATGTCTGGCATGGCACATCTAACTGAACAGAGGCCTTCACATTCAAACACACATGTAAAAGGCAAGGCTTTACCTCCACATACGCATGAAAACCCTGCACAGTAACCACAAGCAACGCTGCTGTCACCTAACCAGCACTAAGACATGGTGACGCAGGAAGGCAGCAGTGCAGATCATGCCCCTAGGCAAGAGTGGTTAGCCACACAGGCTTCCTGAAGGCTAGCCACAGAGAGCACGGATTCCATCCCACGATGCTTCTGAGTTTACTCTTTAGGTAGAGTTGGCGTCTACACTGGACTTACTTAGTTCTTTGGCTTGCAGTCACTAAGGGAGAAGGTCGCCTGTGGGTTGTACACCACCACCTTTGCTGTGAGCCTCATGCCCATTTATGTGCCAGCCTGTGTGTGGACTTTTATTCTCCTGGCCTATTGGCTGCAACACTGTGCGGTTTCCATGTCGTAATCAGGTGTATCTAGGTATCCGCCTGTTTAAGTCGGCCAAGGATGTTCCTGCTCAAGATCTTCTTGTCTGACCTTCTGCCTGGAGTATGATAGACGTGCTCCGCCACACGAGAGTGGCCCAGGTTTTTCTGTGGAGACCTTTGTAAACTTTTTGTTACTTTTTTGAAGGCAGTAAAAGGTACTCTTTCTGGATATTTTCTTTCCTTGTTTCGTTGTTGCTTGCAGTTTTATTACGATGCACATAAATACGGTGGGTTCATCAAGTCTAACAGCTGCTGCTTTGATCCTGTCTCACCCACTCTGTCCTCGCTCTTCTCCAGTTCAGATTCCATCCAAAGTGTCTGGCAGGTCTTCCCATCATTCCCACGTGGATTCTGTCCTTTCTTGTGACCATCACCCTTATTTTCTGCATGTGTACGATCCCGACTTTTTCATGATACATCATACAGTGCCTCGGTCCTTTCTTCTACACTATTTGATGTCCCATACATGGCTACCTTGATGTCACCTATTGTATCTTTCAGCCATTAAAAAAAAAAAAGACCATTTATTTGTATTGATTTCATTTCTATAAATGACATTTTAATTTTTCTATAATCCATCAATCATTATTTCAGAATCTCTTGTCCTAGTCAGGGCTTGTATTCCTGCACAAAACATCATGACCAAGAAGCAAGTTGGGAGGAAAGGGTTTATTCAGCTTACACTCCCACATTGCTGTTCACACAGGGCAGGAACCTGTCTTTGTAATGCCATTTTATGCAGAGCTAATGTGTACTTAGGACAGGAGCTCACACAGGGCAGGAACCTGTCTTTGTAATGCCATTTTATGCAGAGCTAATGTGTACTTGCTTCTGGGAGACGGTCTGGTCTGAGGATCTCCTTCACTGGGAATCCAGGTTAGACATGAGTGTACTCTTACTCCCAGGGCTGTGAGAGACTGGAACTGTGGCATGAAGCTGGCATCTCATCTTTCTCCCAACCTAGATTTTCTCTCTCATGCTCTGTGAGATTGCAACCTCTTAGAAATTGAAAAGAAAAGTAATGGCATCTGCATCATCGGCCTTGATTTCCTCCTATCGGGGATCTCGGTGTGTGGTATCTTCATTGCTTTGACAGCTTGAAACAAATCTTTTTGAATACCTCCTACTGTTCCACTGTTTCCTGGTTTTGGTGAAATAGGGCAATCGCCAGAGAAGCCCTCACCTCTCAGTTGTCCAGGTCCACACATCCTGCTCTGTCTTGTTTTCGACTGGCGCTGGGCAGAAAGAGAATTCATGGGTCTAATGACACCAGCTAAGGACTATAAACCAGGCACCCAGTGCTGGCCACATGAGACATTTGCCCCTCCCCTTGCACGCCGTGCCTAGCACACATACTTCCTGATAGGTGATATTTGAGTGTGTGTACTTCTAAAGCCTTCGGGGAAGAGCTGCTTGCCTCTTCCTTTTCCCTTTGCTCAGACTTTAGGTTGCCTTCCTTTACCGAGACAACACATCATATTGATCTCATTACTTTAAAACAGATTTAAATCTCTCAGTCTCTCGTATTTTCTTTTCCATTCCTCGCCGTTATGGTTTATATGTGTTTATGTTGTCATTTGATCGTATATCAGAAGAGAAGAGAGAAAAGAGGTCACGGCTGATTTTCCACTTTACTTGGAAGTCCTTCATGTAATGTTTTATGAAGCAATGGAACTAGGCAGATATTATCCACCATGGAAACAGGAACTGCTTAGCAAAACTGGGTTCTCTTATGTGCAGGTTCTTTCATCTATCAGAAAAGGTTCTTTTTTTTTTCCCCAGTTAATATTTAAGTTTACAAACTTCCTGAAGTCAAATTGAAAGTAGAATATTTTCAAGTCCCTTCTTCTAGTCCCCCAAGATATGTTTCTTTCTTTTTCTGAAAAACAGAAACATAGAGGAAATAAGATGAGGGAGAACAGAATGCTGGGTCTGGTTCCTCAAGGTAGGAGCAAGTCACAGAATTCTTAGGCATTCTTAGAGATGTGTACATGGGAAGCTTCTATCGGATGCCATAAAACCCCATGCAAAAAGAATCCCACTTGTAGTATTTAGCCAAGATCTTTCGGACTATTTACTAAGTAGACATTACAGGTAATATGCAATGTTTGAATCATAAAATATGAGGGATAGAAGGAAAATAAAGGTTGTTTCACTTGAATTTTTGTTTTAGTCTTAAATAAACTAAACCCTAGAAATAATTCTTTGTTCCAAGTTACTTAGTTACCAGTAGATCTGGCTTAGGAGTAGACAGAACTGGACTTTAATCATGGCTTGGCCACTGATTGGCTCTGAGACATTAGGCAATTAACATTTCTCCTTAGGGCCTCAACACTCTCATTTGTATAATTGGAATGACTACGGTATATAGGACAGCTGTAAAATTTAAATGAGGCAGTATCTCTAAAATAGTTATACTGTTTGACGCATTGGAAAACATGCAATGATACGAGTTACTGTTGATGGTTGCAGCAGACCAGTAGCAGAGCTACAAATCAGTCTAAAGTCATTTCTGATTCTTGCTTCAAAAGCTTTTCCAATGCCATGAACACCTCCCCCCAGAACTTATCACCAGAGAGCCTACTCTACCACGAATACTTTCTCCTGGAAGTTACCACTAGAGAGTCTGCTCCATCTTACCTGGGCCATTTCTGTCACCTCCCTTGTTTCTTTACTTCTGTTCAACTACAACATAGCAACAAGTTCACTATCTGAGGTGCAGCTGTAACAACGACGCCTTGCTATCGTAGCAATAGCCTCAAGGTATGGCAACAACCACCCCACCATTTAGATTCTTGAGTCTAAACTACTGCTTGAGCCAGGGTGGCCTGTCCTCTTAAGTCCTGTTTGGTAAGGTATCTTTGAAGTAAACACACACATACAAAGAGGAAGTCAAAACTCCATCTCACTGTGCCCTCTGAACTGTGTGTTTAGACCATCTGAGTGGAGACCTGTCTCTTCCCTGGACTGGTTCTGAGACCTGAGGAAACTTCTCCCCTTGATTGCTCCCCAGTCCCCCCCATCCTGCCAATTGTCTCATTTGACTTTTCTGGTTTCTGTGCAAACCAGGCAGGTTTGCAATTAGTAAGTTATCTAACAGGGGCCAGAAGAAGCTTCAGGAACTCACCAGAGGGCTAAAGAATAGCTACCAGCTCTTACTGAGGTTATTGTCTGAGAAATTCGGTTGTCTCTACAACAAGACAAGTTTCCCCATAGCTGTACTGGTGTTTCAGATTCTGGGGTATCCTTCGTGAGCCCTGAGGAATTATCTAGAGCTCACAGGTTCTTCTTGTACAGTGTCTTTGAGGGTGACCTGCATTGGTCAGTGCTGTCTGAGGTTTCAGATATTCACTGGGGCTCCTGCAGCATATGTCCCATGGATGAGTATTGGAGGACAATGCTTGCATATCTCATTGACATAGGGGAAATCTCTTTTCCCCATGTTCTCCAGACTTCTGAAGATGTCTGTCTGAGTCACAAAGATGTAGCCATTACAAAGAGCATTTCAAAGAAGTTTTCCTTCTCAGGCATGCTGGTGTTGATTCCAATGCTACAGCACTGTTTGCTGTATGCATACCCACTTTCAAGCATTTTAAAGATAACAATAATCTATCAGTTCTTATAACCGCTCTGTGGGGTAGGTACCTTCGTTATATAGAGAGGGAAACTGAGGTATGAATGGGTCAGATAAGATACCCTGGGTCAATTGGTGGGGGGACAGACAGCACTCCATAGCACAGGGCTAGTGTCTCTATTCTAATGGACACCTGCCTTCCCTAGTGAAAGGTTATTGTGTATTAAGCAGTTCTCTTGTGGTTTTGTGAGCCAAGACCTGTCATTCATTTTTTTATTTAATTTAAACATCATCATCATCAACAATAAAAGCATTATTTGTTCCACTTAGTAGATGTTGAGTCTAAGGTCGACCGAGGTCTAGCAACTCCATCCAAGTCTCCTAAGTGCCTGAGAGCAGGCCAACACTTAGTCAACGGCCTGTCTTACCACACCCTGCAGAGACACATCTGGCAGTTGTTACGGTTTAGATGTAAGTGTCACACATGGGTGCCTATGTTTGGACACTCAGTCCCCCGGTGGCGGTAATGTTTGGGAAGCTTGTTGGACCTAAGGTAGGTGGAGAGTTTATTTTCCGGGGTCACTTCCTGTTCTCTTGGTTCCATGACTGCCCATGCTGTGTGTCCATCCAGTCTCATACTCCTGCCACCATGACACACTATATCACCTTGGAACTATAAGCTGGAATAAACCCTTAAGTCACTTGGCTAGATATTTAATAACAGCAACGTGTAAGGTAAGACAATAACTAAAAATACCCAAACCCAAACCACAATACAATACACATTCATGCCCAGAAGCCCAACAAGCATATTCCCCCTCGGTTTTATGGATTCGACACAACTGTGCTGAATTTAGTTTGCAGAATCACTTAATGAAAGCATTTAAATGCTAGAATCTGTATGCGGCCGTATATTTATAACTCACTGATTAGTCTTTTCATGTCAGAAGATTTCCTTCATACTTACTCTGGGCCAGGTGTTGCCAGTTTCTGGTCAGATTAATATCAGCAAATGTGAAAAATCACAGGGGCATCTTGTTGAACTATGATTACATAGGAAGTGGCTAGAACTCGTGACATGGGCATCAGTCACAGGTCCGGTTGGTTTTTTGCGGCATACTTGCTTGCCGTTAACTCATGCAGACTTAACTAGTACAGAGTCGTCTTTGGGCTCTTGAAGGACACCCTTCAGATAGAGCCAGAGACGTTTCAACAGATGTCAAGAATTTTAGTTGGTAAACTGGGCATTGTGATGTACATACCTGATAATCCAGGCACCGAGAAGGCAGAGGCAGAAGGATCATGAGTTCAAGGTCATCTTCAGCTATACAGTGACTTTGAGGCTAGCCTGGGCTACACAAAACCCTGTCCCAAAAGTTTTAAAACGAACTTTGGTTGATACCAGCTAGGAAGGTTAGCCCATTCAGGCCACACTGCTGTAAAATCCTATTCCTTAGCTAATCTCAAGTATCCCAGGCATCTAAATGTGCTGCCCACTCCTGGAGAATAATTACCGCTATTTAATTGTATTCATAATTTAGTGTACACCTGAAAAATATGCTGTGAAATATCAGACGGACCCTTTAATACCGGTGTTCCATTTACAAACTGTCACATTTATAATGCGTCTTTAATCTTCTAGGGTCTGCTAGAATTTTTTATTACAGTCTGCTTTGTGCTTTAAATATTAAAGATTCGGCAATACTTCAAAAGGTGATAGTGCTTAATACTCTGATGGCACCTAAACCTCAGCAGCTAAATAGATGGAGGGGCATTCGGTGGCTCCGGCTTAATTAAACATGCGTGTGTGTTTTCAAATGCAATACTTTTCTGCTTGTTAGGTTTTTGACAAACCTCCAAACAGGTTCAGGTGGAACAAAGCATGCAAACAGGCTTGCGACTAGAGCTTAAAGGACTAAATTAGCACCTTCCTGCAATTAATATTCAGAACTTGGATCCCCGTGATTGATAACGCCATGGAATGCTGTCTACAGCAAACAGTGTAGCCTTGTCTTTTCATTTTCCTCTAAAACATATGCGGTTTAATTATGCGAAAAGATGTGGCTGACGGCTTCTGAGCCAATAAGATGGTGTTCTCTGTAACTTCCTCTTCCTGTGGGGAGCACAGCATTGTTTTTTAATCTGTAACCTTCTCTTCCCTGGAGAACATGCACAACATGGGGAGCACGGCACAGGGTACATGGCATAGGAAGCACAACATGGGAACACAGCATAGGGAGCATGGCATAGGGAGCACGGCATGGGGAGCACAGCACAGGGAGCATGGCATGCAGAGCACAGGGAGACCAGCAAGGGGAGCACACAGCATGCACACTGGGAAGGTATAGGCAGTGTATCATTTGTTCTCATTACCCAGCACTTGGTAGTCTTCTGATTCAGAATGGCCACTTAAAGGAGAGCGCTAAAGCCCCAGACCAAGGATACTTGAAAGCTACTCAGGCAGCTTTCAAAGTAACAAAAAGAATTGGATGAATACAGAAATCCATCTATATTATTAAAAAAGCAAGAATCTCTATTTGGCATCTGCCATACTTTGGATTTCCCTGGAAGAATAAAAGTGTTTCAAAGAAATTGGATCTTGTTTTTGAATGTGTACATTCAAACTTTTGTCACCAGAAATGACACACTGAGCTCACATTCCCAAGTCCACGACATCTAGGCATCATCTCATAGAATCACACGGTATTGTCTAATATTAAAATCCCCACATAAATTAGACTATCTCAAGATATTACTTCCTGAAGCTACCAAATAGGGACTGACGGCAGACGGGAAAGAGGACATGATGTGCTATAGATGAGAGAGATCCAAGAAGCTGGCTTTGAAAGAGTCAGTTTGCCACACAACCTGTGTTTTGCCAATTGCTCAACTGGATATAAGCTGTAATAAAAAAAATGTGGAGGCTGCTGATAAAAGTTCAATTATTGTACTGTAATAGGCAAGCTCGCACAGTAATAAATAAATAAATAAATAAATAAGGCAGTCTGAGAGAGCAGTTTTCCAGGTGAGGAGGTACATGTGGATGTGACAGGTGAGGTATTGTTATGATCATACCTAAGGCGAAGCAGCAACCACACGAAAGGACAGGCAAATCTGAATTAATAAGATCTGATCGGCGAGGTGGCATTTGGATATAATCTTCCTGTATCGCGGAGAAGGCTGCCTGCATATTATGCAAGGAATTGCTGTGCAGAAGGGTGTCGGCAGAGGACTCGGCGGGAGGAAAGACAAATTACAGACAAGATTTCAGAAGAGACTGTGCGAGGCTGTGGAAGGAGCACCCTTGGAAATTGGATCTGTAAACAAATTAAAAGCTGAGTTCCTTTCCTGAAGCCTTCAGCGGGTGTTGACAATAAACGCTTAACCTTGGCACTGGGAACACTTTGAAACCAGTTATTGGGGGGAAATGGCAGGTAAGTAGGTAGGTAGGAAGGTAGGAAAGAAAGAAGGAAGGAAGGAAGGAAGGAAGGAAGGAAGGAAGGAAGGAAGGAAAGCAGAAAAGCATATTTTAATTCGGCTTCCCATTCTGATAAGCCATGGCTAGCATTTCTACCCTGCACTGTGAACCAAGTAGCCATTTTAGATCTTCAGAAAAGAAATGGTTGACTTTTCCAGAGAATTCTAGACGTCTTTTGCTTTCTTGACCTGTGACCAGCAACTCTAATTAAAAGTCTTCATAGTCTCCGAGCCCTGAAAACACAAAGGAGACCAGAGCGTGCTGAAAGGGAGCGTTTTTATTAAGCAGTAGAAACTCAGAATTTGAGGCTGCAGAAAAGCGCCTGCGTGATCTTTAATGGATTTTTAAAGATGACAAGAAAGGAAAGGGGAGTGCAAAGTGAGGGAAGGAGAAATTCCCTGAAGGAGCGTTCAGGAGTGAATCAGTGCAGCTGAAAGCCGAGCTCCTAGGGCCTGGGGATGTCTCCTAGGTTCTCAGCCAGAAGCTTATGGCCTGGCGAGTCCCTGAACACCTGTGCTCTGGGCAGACTTTGACAGAGCAAGTCACAGAAAGACGGACGGCAGCACCTGAAGTGCTGTTTGCAGGGCAGGAAATTGCTCCCTTTCCACGCTGGACTGCCTCAGCTCTCTCCACGTGGCTTATTACAGCCTCTCAGATAGCAAGCCATTTATGTATGCTAACGTGGCCACTGTAATGGCATTCCTTCCCTCCTGTTTCACCAGCCACGTGGGCAATTAAAAACAAAGGAAGCAAATGAAGTCAGCTCTCATAAAGCCTCAGTCTATAGGTGACAGGCACCCAAGACCCAATAGCTTGAGATTCGGCCACCTTGGAAGGAGCCTGAGAGTAGGGAAATGACCCTGCTTCCCAGGGATTTTACCTCTGTATTTATTTAATTCAGGAGAGAGGCTGACTTTGGCTAATTTCTAAAAAGCAACCTTAATAAGATCCTCTGTTAAGAAGTTTGGCAAATGCTGTTAATACAATTATGTGTCCTATGGGGAAGGGACATCAGTGGGTGAGCCTACTTTCATCCAGTAACACAAAGACCAACGTTAAAACCACACAGTGACTTGTCTCTCTCTGGCAGCCCTTCAAAGGGCTGCCCTATTAAAGCTGTGTGATTACAAGTGGGTTTTTTGGGGTTTTGTCTTTGTTTTGTTTTGTTGTTTTGTTTTGTTTTGTTTTTGTTTTGTTTTGTTTTGTTTTGTTTTTTCAGGACAGGGATTCTCTGAAATGGTCCATCTAAAGGTAGACAAGGTCCTGCCCCATGTTTCCAATCCGAGAGAGCTTTCTCATTGGAGTGATTTTGAAAAGCTAATTAGAAGAACCTGCTTTCTTCCTCTAGGTATACTGGCTCTAGTACTGAATGCTGGGCTTAGACAGTAGGCGGACTACCCAGACTCCTATTCATGACAGTCTCCTAAGAAGAGTGCTCTCAGGGTCAGAGTTGGCTTCAGTGACACTCCTGCTATCGTGTTGGCTGGACTCTTGTCCTTAAAGCTAGTAACAGGCCCAGCACCCTTCTAGTCTCTGAAGCCTTTGAGCAATAGGGAGCACTGCAAAGAGGCTAGCCTGGAGCATGTGGGCTAGCCTGGAGCATGGAGACTGATGAGAGCTAGTCTCCATCGGAGTTACAGGGGATCTGACAAAGGTGTCAAGTTCAGCTGATTGTGTATGTATATCCTGTTTTGAAATATCCTCTCCCAGAGTTCGAAAACACCAACAACAGCTACCTTGAAAGGTTTCGGTTGTCCAGACATTTCTACAATCCTTAGAACACATGGCTGCCATGTCTGTCTGAAAAACATTATACATGGAACCATTATAGGGCACAGGAATGTCCCAGAAAGAAATTCTACTTCTATTTCTAAATTATTTCTAAAGTAAAGCTTTTTGCTTCTTGAGATATCAGAAGTGCTTATCATTCAAACATGCATTCTTGCTTTTCTCTATCAAGAGACTAGAGCTATTTACCTTGACGACTAAATTCCGCATCTAGCACACGTATCCGCTCAACAGTGGGTCTCCTCCTATATACCCATGATGATGCCAGCCCTAAACTAGATTCTGAGCTCTTCCTGGGAAGTCCAAATCTTACACTTCCTCTGAGGCTCCTTGCAATAACAATCTACTTAGTTTTTTAGACGTTCAATGTACCTCATAAACTACCGATGCCAGTAGTTTATGATAGTAGCAGTGAGGGCACCTGCACACAGCACTCGCAGAAAGAGAATGGCCAAGCCCTGCTCTGGCAACTAACGAATGTGTTTATACGGAGCCCATGAAAGTGCTCATACTTTAAGCAGTAGATTGACTCAGAACTGAGATTTGCTTCTGGTATAACCAAAAACTCTGTTACCTCAAACTTTTTTTTTTTCTCTTAGAAAACATTTACCAAAACCACACTATTGTCTAGAACTAGTTTCTGGGCTGAAATTATAACATGAATCAAAACCGATAGGATTCCTACACTTGTGGGGTGTACGTCTTTAGGTCCACCAAATGTTTTTCCTATCCCTCCAGCCTACTGAAGTCCTTTTTCTCAGTGGGACCACAGTTATGTCTCATTTATTAAATCTTGTAAGTTTTCTCAACCTTCTAATTACTCTGAGAACAGCATTCTGAATATTAGTATCTGTCTTTGTTCTAGATTTAGGTGAAGGAATTGAGATTTCAAGATATATTACCATCTCAAAATGGAGGTTGAAGGTTTGTGAGTCTTCAAAGAAGAAAAAGGGATCTAGAACTCCCATAATAATCATTCCAGGCCTGACTCTGTGTTAGCCTCACCATGGTGATGTTTACCATGCTAATACAGTTTGTGTTTCCATGGCTGTGTACTATCCCACATTCTCAATGAGTTGACCTTGGATTGGAATCAATCTTTAGTATTTGATCAAAACTCTACCCACAGTTCAATTTAATGCACAGCCATGGTTGAGCACACATGTTCTAAACACACATGTTCTGACCTGGAGGACACCTGTCAGGGTCAGTGAGGCCTGTACATAGATGCTGATGAATTTGAACTTAATTCTGTGAAAAATGAGGGTCCACAAAAGGCTTTTGAAAGCCCATAGGTGACAGGATCTAGAAACTATGGTGACAGAATGGAAGATGGACTCACGGAGAAAGGAATCGAGATTTAACAGTGTTTGTAATCATCCTAGTGAGGGAAGATACCTAGGCCCAAACAAGGGTTGTACAGCATCAGAGCCGAGGAACAAGAACCACTCGGAGGAGGTACAGCCATGCAGCATGCATCCCACACTAACTCTACTACAGGGCTTAGTGGGATGAGAACTGACATAATGCAGCTCCTGGTTTGTTATTGGTTAAGCACATGCCACTGCTGAGGATAAAGACCCCTACTAAGCCTGTGCTATCCAGGTCAGCTGACCACTCCATGGGTGGGACTAAGACCCTAAGACCTAAACTACATTTGAGAACATTTTCAGTTTCAAACTCTATGGCTCTGTTGCATGGGTTGTTAACACACAACACCATTTACATTCCCATCTTTAAATTCTCTATGCTGTTTAGCCTTTTCATGTGGTGTCAAAAATGTCTCCTAGAGAGCTGGAAAGATGGCTCAGTGGTTAAGACTGCTCTTCCGGAGGTCAAGAGTTCAAATCCCAGCAACCACATGGTGGTTCACAACCATCTGTAATGAGAGACCTGATACCCTCACATGAGCGAGTGGGGTCCTGGCACGAACGGAGTCCTGTGAGCGAGCAGGGGCCCGAAGTGAGCAGGAACCAGGAGCAGGCAGGGCTGGAGCAAGAGGGAGAAGGGAAGAAGGCAGGGGAAGTTCTCCTAGGTAAAGAAATATGGGGTTAAAAGCACATATATCTTGTACTCCTGATGTGAAAGCTTGGTGAAGCCTCCATACCATCTATCTCCCAAGCTACAGTCTGTATATTCATCTTAGCTGTGTCCACAGTCTGATAGCACTTTTGCCTTTACCATCCATGGCACAAACCAACTCCTTTTTTAAATTTTTTAAAACTATGCCATTACTAACATTTAGAGCCAGCAGCGCGCTAGTCACGCACATAACAGTTAGCAAATGATTCTTGATTTACTGGGTCATGAAGGCATAGCCCATGGTTGTTACCACTCAAAGGGTGAAGGTAAGATGGGGTGGTAGATGCTTTGCTCCCACTCTGTGGATGACATGGGCATGGATGCAGACAGGATTCTCTCTGTTCTCCATGGCAAGATAACCTCAGTCACTTGGTATTGCTTCTCTGAACATGCTGTTGGCAACCCAGCAGGCCCAGTTAATATTAGCTTGTGTGGGGTTTATGTGGGTGTTTTGTTGCTGTTCAGAGAAATGACCGGTTTACTTGGTTATATTGACAGCTCTACTGTAAAATTTCCTGGCACTAAAGGTCAAAAAGACCCAGTTTTCGTCGGGTCATTCCTACCCAAAAGAGAATAAATCTCGGAGCTGACTCCCTTCTCTGACAATAATTTATGAATCATGCATCGGCCGTGTTTGAGTTGAGAAAGGCTTTCATATCCTTTCCATTAGCTCAGATTAAGTTTTCATATAGATGCTGAGAAGCATGCTAGCAATATCCTTAGCTCATTTTTATGAAAATTTTATCAGTGCTTTTTTCTGTACTACACTCCAATTGGGATGTCTCAGCATCTAAAGCTCGGCTTTGGACATGAACTTCTCTCAACCTGGCTGGCTGCTGCTCTAAAGGTTTCAATATTTTATGGGCTCTGGCTAACTCAGCCGTGAGATTCAAGCTGCAGAGATTTAACTCTAATGTAAAATCATGAACGGATGAAAACCGGGATGTCATAAGTAATACATCTACAAGAGTAGGGGTGCAGTTACCATTTTTAAAGGGGCTTTAAAAAGAAAACAATGTTCTCTGTTCTGTCTTTATGCCCCAAAATGAAGAGCCCCTGAGCTATTATACCAACGCGGGGCCATCTTTTCTTGCTTGCTTTTCTTCAATTGCTGCTTAATTGTTGTGGTGGGCTGCTCCCCCCATCATGCCTCTTCAGGTCCCCCATCCACAGGAAAGTTCCTGAGGCATGCACCAGAGAAATGGGCGCAGTATGGTTGAGCTTATAGGCCAAACCCATTTCTTAGCATCTTCCTCTTTTTGTCTCAAAACTGATTTAAAACATTTGGAAAATCTGTCTATTCAGCCGAAGTGTCCCAGTGCATTCTTCCCTGGGAACAGTGGGGTCACACGTGATGCTCCTGATGGACTTTTCGGCTGCAATCTATAGCCATTTCCCTCGAGCCCCGCAGAGCAGGGCAGCCCCATAATGGCTGCAATAACAATGCATTCTTTGTGTGCGAGAATCCAGGGGAAGAGCTGGGTAGCCTGGCTAGCTACAGAGTCATCATTCCGCACTCAAGGATTTCTTCGCTCTGCGGTCTACCCTTAAACATGGTTTTAAACAGCAAATAGATTTCTCTGTGAAACACCAGCTAAGCATAAAGTGAACAAACACAAAGGATCTCCTCTGGAAACGGCTGCAGCCATCATTGCTAGTTATTAACCTGTTCCAGAGAAGAGAAACTGATGGCAGAGGCTGCCTGCCTATGCCTGTGCTTGGATGGAGAGCAGTAGCTTCTGGACAGGGTTTAAGACATCCGTTCAAAAATGTCACCTGATACATGCTCTGGCATAAGACTGCCTCCCCTACTCCAATATAAAATCAATACTACAGTAAAATAACTATAGAATTGCACAAGTGTCAAAGACCAGGCTGATTAAGTGAAGAGACCCTTCAGATGTGACTTTCCAGCCCCCTGGTCAAGCGGGTAACTGTACTAGTGTGAACAGCCTCAGGGACGTCTGGAAGCTCCCCAGTGTTTCACGTCAACGGTTGCTAGTCAGCCCTTGTGTCCTGTTGAAGCCTGGCCTCGCTCTGTATAGCATGGAAAAGAATGTTTGCACACACTCATAGCACTCCTGCTTTCAAGTCTCACTCAGAGCAGCTCAGGGTATGAGTAACATGTCCCTTATGAAAGCTGGTGGCTTGCCCCATTCAATACTCATCCATCACCTGTGCTAAGTGCTCAGGGCCTGGATGCTTGTCACTCTGGGGAGGAGGTGAGAGGCACACAAGAAGGAGAAGGCAGCCATGGGGGCTCCCATACACACAGTAGGATCTGCAAAAACTCCAGAGAGGACGGTGAGGACAAATATTATGAAGCTTGAAAAAAATGTGATTGAAATACGGCAAATTATACTGTGTGCTGCACATGTGTGCAAATGCATGTGTGTGTGCATGTGTGCAAGTCTGAGCACATGCCTGAGTGCATGTATGTCTGCACCTGTGTATGTACATGTGTGTGCACATGCATGTGTGTGTGTGCACGTGTGTGCCTGTGTGTATGCACCTGTGTGCATGTGTGTGCACCTGTGTGTGAGTGTGTGCACATGTGTGCACTCACGGTATGTGCCAAGTCGGTATCTTTCCTCCTAGTTATCAAAGACATAAATGTTCATATGAACAAGGGACAGACAAGCAGTAATCCCACCCATGGGCATGTGAAGTGTGAATGTTCTGATTTTAAATACCCAATAGACATTTCCGTCTGCATGCTTCACACCCAACCAGTACATGAACCACAAAGCCACGTGTGCCCTTATTCCTTTCCCCCTCTTCCTCACCTCCCTTCAAGGTTCCTCTACCTTTCTTGTGCCCCCTTTTGACTTCTGTCACATGTTAACACACACACATACAGTTTCATTTTAGAGTCCACGAGTGAGAGAGCATACATGGTATATGTTTGCATCTGCCTCTTTCCACAGAATGGCATCCAGTACCATTTCTTTTCTTGAAATTGCCATGGTTTCATTTTTTTTCTTATGTGGAATAAATGTCTGCAATACAATTCAAATTATTTGATCTCCTTGCTCAAAACTTATCAATAACTCGTATTTTAATCAGATCAAAACCCAAACTCCCTAGGCTTGTGACAGGGTCTGTTGTTCAAACCCTCTATGAACTTCCCTCTTATCTCCTTCTCCTCTTTCTCTCCCAGTACACACACTCCCTAACCCCACCCCACCCCACCCCCCTGTGTCCCCAAACCTCTCTGCCTCAGGGCCTGGGCATGTTTCTCTTGTTTCCACTTGGCTTTCTGGTCTCTGCCTCCTTGTCAGCCCCGCCTGCAGAGGCCATTCTTGACACCCCAAGCCCTGGTCTCACCCTGTCTTACACCACCTGTGGAACCTGAAATCACCACCAAAGCTCTCTCCCCACACAGCCTAGTAGACTGTGAGCTCATCTCCCTTGCTTTCCCAGTTCTGACATTCGATGAACTTGCCGAAACTGTTTGGTGAACAAATAAAAGTCTTGTAAAGAAAGGGAGAGTATGAGCTTCTGGCCCGGACGAACACGCTTCATGCTTTCTCCACCCTGTCTGGGCTGAGCCTGCAAATGAGGTCAGTGTTTAATCAATTGGCCCAAAGTGCCTTTAAACTACAGCTTCTCATACAGACTCAGAGATGAAAGGAAATGCAAGTTGGGATTTCCTCAGAAAAAAGCCAACACTGACATTTCAAACAGAAGATCCTCAGATGAAACACATCCATCCCTGCTTTACTGGCCAGTGGGGTGCTCTTAACGGACCCGAAAAATGATGAGCTACAATTCTCTCTCTCTCTCTCTCTCTCTCTCTCTCTCTCTCTCTCTCTCTCTGTGTGTGTGTGTGTGTGTGTGTGTGTGTGTGCGTGTGTGCATGTCCTTCCCTCCTTTTCTCTCCCACAAGCCCCTCTGCCCAAGCAACAATCTTAAGAGGAGGGAAATGCAATTACACCCCGCGCCTGTTTAAAATTTAAGAGCACAAAAATGAGTTGAGGTTCTTTTTTTTTTTTCCCTTTTCGCAGGAAACAAATTAGCCCACAGTAGACTTGTGCCTGCAAGCGGCCCGTTTAATTTGGTTACTTCCTATGCCTTGAGGCTAGCTTCCCCCACTAATTCTGCCAACTTCTTTCCATATCAGGACTTATCTCCTTGCTGTCTGCAGCATCATATGACAGGTGTGAGTCCGATCTGTATTTTATCTATTTAATCATCTCCATTGCCTGATCCCAGAAAGAGTCTAACTAGGGTGATGAGTCATTTGTACAAGCCCTGGCTCCCTCATAAATTGATGCCCAGTGGTTTCAGCCAGTGCATACTAACTACACTATTAAGTTTATAGCTAAAATTCAATTCATAAAGTTCATGTTTCTAACATGTTTTAGTGATAAAGGATATAGGCCCCCTCAACACACACATTCACACATACACACACACATTCACACACATATACACATAGACACACATTTTGCTTTGATTAAACTGCTTGGTTCTGTTCTTTGCATATAATAAGTCATAGTCACTATTCTTATTATTAAATTAATTAAACTTCAAATGGTCCCTGGCAAAACAAGTTTATAGCAATTCCAGGCCAGCCTGGGCTACATAACATGACCATTCTTCATAAGCAAAGGCCAGGAATGCTGGCACAACCTGCAATCCTAGCACTTGGAGGCAGAGGCAGGAGAATTATAAGTCTGAAGTCAGCCTGGGCTATAAAGCAAGATCCTGCTTTAATAATACCTAATAAGTGCATAGCTTAAAGGCAGCCATGTTGATTTACATACCATGGTGCCCTTGCTTGAGACAGGTGTATCTCCTCATCACCAGGGAGTCCTTAGACTTCAGCTAGTGTTGTGCCCCAAGGAGGTCTCCAGGAAGGCTGTCCAGCTTGCCAGGTATCTCTGTGCAGAAGGAGGAACCCTTGAGCCAAAGGTCCAAGTCTGACACCAAAATCTTTCTAATGGTGTAGATGAATTTCTCAATACTTAACTTATGTAAATTGCTTCCTCTGTAAAATGGGAACAGATTTCTCTGTGGAGAAATGCATGAGGCAGTTGTCTCTGCATACACAAGGCAGGAAGAATTCCTTGCAACATTATTTCAAAATGGCTCTAACAAAAACTCTTAGGAAATCACAACAGAACAAGACAGTTAAGAGAGGATGTCAAAGACTGAGGGGCTGGCTCAGCAGGTAAGAGGGCTGCAGAAGTATGAGGCCAGTGGTTCAAATCCTCAGAACCCACACAAGAAGCTTGGTGTGCTATACAGGCCCATCAGTATGGATGAGGGCAGACCAGTGCATCACTGGGGTTTGTTGGCCACCAATCTAGGTCTATGTTCAGCGAGAGACCCTACATCAAGAAAATAAAGCAGAGAAAGTTAAAGCAGAATATCCAGCACATGTGTCTGGCATACTTACATGCATAGGCTCATGCATGCACATACATCAATGTGTGTGCACACACACATACACATGTGTGCACACACACAAAAGAAATATTGATACAATGTTAATAGCAAGAGTAGTGAATCTTGAATGAGATTTCTATGTATAGAGTAGATAATCAATATATAAAAAGCACTTTAAAACATGCTTTTTAGATCATGGCAAGAAGGATCTTGAAGAAGTGTTGAACAGACAAACACTGGTCATTTGAAGCTTGTCCTGGTGTCTGCCTTTGATCACAGCTGGGTTGGCCTCAAACATCAGATGGTTGATGGATACAGGGACCACACAAGCCTTCCAACTCATCAGACTTGCATTGGCCAAAGTGCTCTGGTTTCATGTGCAGCCTCTGATTCCTCACTCAGTGCCTGGGACAGAGGACATATATGGGAAACATGCTCTTCTTATCTCAGAGCTGAAGGATGCTTGGTCCCAGCAAGATGCAAAATTCTCTTCATCTGCCATCCTTAGGAAATTCCATGCTCACCATGTGATGGTCAGAAAAGTATTTTCTCCAGGAGCAAATTTTACCTGTGTGTGAATGACTCATATCTCCCATGAGGACTCACTTGCCTTCTCTGCAGCCCAGGATCTGGCCCTTTTTATTGTCCTTCAGCTGAGAGAAAACTAACAATGAGACAGGGGCTCAAGAAGTGAGTGACTGCTACATGAGACAGTGTGAAGTGAGTGAGTACAT
>JANHMN010000028.1:2529417-2567420 GCA_030674055.1 Rhabdomys pumilio | reverse complement strand
CTGCATGAGACAGTGTGAAGTGAGTGAGTACATGAGACAGTGTGAAGAGGGTGAGTACATGAGACAGTGTGAAGAGGGTGAGTACATGAGACAGTATGAAGAGGGTGAATACTACATGAGACAGTGAAGAGATAGTAAAGATGTCAGCCATCTTGTTAATGTGAACAGAAAATGGACATTTGGGTTTTCTTTTTTTCTCTTGTCAAGGGAAAGAAAAATACTCTGTTAGTAAGAAAACAAATAGAGATCAGTGAGCATCTTCAGAGCGGTGGCTGTCGGGAAGCATTCTAGAAGCAGGTGCTAGTCGTCTCACTCCTCCCCTTCTGAGTCTGCAGGAGCTGCCTCCCAAGGGCAGGATGTCCACTGTCCCTGCAGATAGGGTTGATTTCCTGACCCACCTCGCATTGCTGACTACAGTTACATCCTCCAGCTTTGCGAGCCTCTCAAAGGGAACTCAGCAAGCCCCCTTTCCTTCCCACTGCTTCATCTTGGCAGGTGAAGCCAGTATAAAGCAAAGGCGTTTAAAACACGATTGTTTTAAATGCTCCATTTAAATGCACTTAAATGTTCCATGCACATGTGTACATACATATGTGTAATAGCATATAGACATACATAGACGCATTGACCTTATACACATACATGTAATCAGCTTATAGATACATACATATAATGACTATATACACATGCACACATAATGGCCTTATACACACATACATGTAATGACTGTATATACATACATGTAATGAGCTTATACATACAATACATATAAGACATAGAGTGAAACTCACACACACACTACTCTACAGTAGACCAGCTACTTTGGAAATCAGTATGGAGGTTACTCAAAACCTAAAAATTGGCCTGCAGTATGACCATACTTCCCAGCTATACCAGCTGGGAATTTATGAAAATACTCCAAGTCTACGCGTCATAGACATGCTGTGACACAATAGACATGCTGTGACACAATCACAACACCTTAGTTGTCTGACCAGACAATTTGTCTAATAACAGAGGAATGGGAAGAGAACATTCTGTTATACACAAATAAAATTTCTTTCATCCATAAAGAAGGAGGAGGAGGAGGAGGAGGAGGAGGAGGAAGAGGAAGAGGAGGAGGAAGAGGAAGAGGAGGAAGAGGAGGAGGAGGAAGAGGAGGAGGAGGGAAAAAAGAAAGTTCTGTCTTTTGCAGAAAAGTGGATACAACTGGAGATAATTACAACAAGAGAATCGAGTCACAGAAAGATAAATGTCCCAAGTTTTCTCTCATTTGTGTGTGTGTGTGTGTGTGTATATATATATATATATATATGTATACACACATATATATATACACATATATATGTATACACATATGTATACACATACATACAGGGATGGGTAGTGAGGCAGAGGGATATGTTCAAAGTGCATTATAGACATCAACAAACATGTCCTTAGGTAATTGTGTACAATAAAAGTGCTTTCAACACAGTTGCTTTGATTTCAGAGTGTTAAGTTCAGCCCAGAACCCAAAGTCTTGGCTATGCTGTCAGGCGTCTTGGGTTCTGGTCCACTAACTCCTTATGTGGATTCAGGCAGCTTAGCACATTGGGCCTTAGTGTTCCCAGCTGTAAAAATGAGGCAGTTGGTCCAGAGCCTTTCTAACTTTCCTCATGGCATAACAATAAATGTAATCCTTGTGTGTTTAGTGCACTGATTCCATTGCATATGAGTGTTCTAAAATTACTAATATATACTAATGATTTCGTTATGGATGCTTTATTAAAGGACATTTTAGCTGCTGAATCTTCTTCTAGATTAACTTTCCAAACTATTATAGGATAAAGCAAAATCCCTGTTCATCTATATTTGAAATGGGCATAAATGTGTGTGTATCTAAGCACATAAGGTAAGAACTGTAAGTGGCATCTACAAACAACTAGGGAATGTTTCCAACATTTATTGTGGCATAAAGAAAAAGAACTGCACTAATGTGTGTAATAACATATTTGCATGATCCATGGACAGCGAGGCCAGAAAGTTCTTCATGTAGAAATTAGTCAACCATTACTTAGAATTGTCCAGATATTAACATAGAAAAGCAACAGACAAAGAATGTAATTATTTTTATTTTTAAGCCACTGTGGGGTTTTTCATTCCCACTTGTTTTATTGCCTCATTAAGCACATATTAATCTCCTCAGTCTCGTAGAGGTAGCACTCCATCACGAGTCAGGTTCACCTCTGTCTTCTCTCTGTATTCCTTCAGGATCATTCCAGCCTGAGCCCAGAGTCACTGGTCCTCATTTCTTTAGATATCTTTACACATCTTTCTTCTCTTTCTACATGTTCGTGTACACACACACATTCATGCACACACATACACATGCACTTACACTCATGCATACACATGTACACACACACACACACACACACACACACACACACTTGGTCTTACTACAACCTCTATTAAAAGTCCTTCTTGGAGGCTAGACCCGGTGATACACACCTTTAATGCCAGCATTTGGGAGATGGAGACAGTCAAATCTGAGTCTGAGGCCAGCCTGGTCTACAGAGCAAGTTCCAGGACAGCTAGCTATGTCTATGTAGAGAAACCCTGCCTTGAAAAACCAACCAACCAACCAACCAACAATGAAACAACCAACCATTAAAAAGGTCTTCTAGGGCTTAAAATAAAGTAAAGGTCTGTGGTAGAGGAAGTAAGCATGTGTTCAGTATGTATGCATCCCTTGTTCAATGTCCAGTGCCATCTCAGAGAGAGAGAGAGAGAGAGAGAGAGAAAGAGAGGGAGAGAGAGAGAGAGAGAGAGCCTTTTATTTAATTCAAACCATCATTAAATGATCCACATTTGGTATCTCTATTATTCCTCTACTGGCCCATGTTTTGCCTTCCAGGCTATTAATGTAGAGTTTTTCAAAATCAGCACCCATTCCTTCCATTCTAGTCTGCGCAGAAAGGCCAGAAGACCACCAAGTGAACAGGTTTGGAACCTTGGTTTACCTCCTCTGAATTCTGGCTCCAAATATTTCAGTGTCTATTCTATATTCCCAGTTGGATTTTACAACAATCAGTGTAACTCTGTCCTTCTAAATGGGAGCTAAAGGGAATCTAATGACAGGACTCTGTGAAGACCAGTGCTGGGGGTGGTGTGGGACCAGCAAAGTAAAATGAGGTACACAGAACCAGGAAGGAGCGATTGCTCTCTAGGTTTAAGGGGTGATACTCTTTCAATGTGTCTTTCTCTCACTGGTAGTCCCCCTGAAGTTCCCCTAGCACCATATTTAACTAAATTAGAAATAAAACCATTGAAGACAGAATTAAGTAAAGATGCAGTCAGTCATGTTGGAACCTAGGGAAGTATACCTTGTAAGACAAAGTTCTTCAGAGACAAGAGGACATGAAGGCACAGTGGAAAACTTCCATCCATGATCCAGAGGGGCCAGCACACTTTTGTCCTACAATGTCATGATTAGAACCCAGCTCTGCTGACACTGTGGCCTTGAACTTCTGCTGATGTCAGAACTGTGAGAAAGTACACTTCCCCTGTGGAAGCTGCACTGTCTGTAGTGGTTTGTTCTGGCTGCCTGTGGGCTGCCAGGAGCCACAGAAGTAGTGAGGTCTCTGAGCATCCCCGGTCTTCAGTTAAAGGTGCTGCTGATGAACCATCGCACAGCAGAGACAAGTCTCTCTTCCCTGCCCACTGCTCTCTCAGCTGGATTCCACTGGCCTCACCGGAAGTTAAGAGCAGGGACTTAGGTGTTAACATCTAGAGTCGTTTGCTTCCAAGGCTCAGAGCAAAGCCAGAGGCCTGTGGACTCTGGTTTACCACCAAGTCTTACTCCTCTGCTCTGGTGTTCATGCAGTAAAAGCAGCTTTATCCTGCCAGTGTGCTAAGGCCAGGCCTGTCCCATGCAGCCGTTCTGGACTCTATTGACAAATCCTCTTTTCTTTGCCTTAGATATATTTCCAGAACTGAGGCTGAATAATAACTCAGCCAACAAAGTGCTTACTACATAAGTATGAAGAACTGAGTTTGACCCCGAGAAACCACCCTCCCCCATTCCCACCCCACCCTGACCCGACCTGCACCCCCCACCCCCACAGCCAGTGTGGTGGTGTGTGATTGTCATCTCAGATCTGGGAAGGCAGAGACAGGAAGATACCCAGGGCTTGCTGGCCAGTCTTCGTGGCTGAATTAGAGCAACAGGCCGATGAGGAGATCTGTCTCAAACGCAGTGGTGAGGAATGACACTTGAAGCTGACCTCTGACCTCCATATGTACTTGCACACACACATGCTTTTGCATCCACACATGTGAGCATGCTCACATACATGAACACATATTTACACATATATCTGTCCATCCATCCATCCATGTCCTTTTTTATGTCCTCCACATATATGCTTGTCTAAGCACAAGATCTCGCTCACAAGTAAGCCGGAAACCATTCTCCTCCACTCCAGGTACTGTCGTTTCCAAAGCACCATGCTTGAATAGAACTATGGTTCCTCCTCCTCCTCCTCCTCCGTCTCCATCACCACCATTATCACCATCACCACCACCACCACCACTAGCACTGCCACGTCTCCCAAATTCACCCCCCCTCTGGCTCTCTCCCACTCACAGGGAAACCATTTCGGAGCAGGGCTTCTCAGCCTCCAGGAGGCCAGGCCTCCAGCCTTCCTACCTGCTGGGCCTCCCCTTGAAAGTTCAGACGTCTCTCTCCTCTTGTCTTACAGGCAAATTCTCTTCAATGGCACCTAAATACGTGCAAAAAAATTATTGACCCCCCACATTAAAATAAAGCCTTGTGGCCTTTCTGAATATGTAAGTTGGATGTATAAATAATGCATTCTCGTTTATTAGAAAGTCATGCAACTTGTAAAATTATAAGGAAGAAAGTAGAAGACAAAATTACCCAAGTCCTGCCTCCCTTAACAGTCTTCATTAATATTCATGCTTCTGAACTTTCACATGTCTCTGGGCACAGCCACATCTGTATCCCACATTTTATATAAATAGACATTTATTATCCATACCTTTTAAATATTATACACAACTTTCCCCTGATCTTCAAACTTTCTGTTTACTTATGTCCCCGTCACCCTGTCCTTTCCATGACCCTGGACCCAGGGGGAAAGTGTTAACAATTTGGAATATAGCCTTTCATGTTTGTTTCCTGGCTTCATTGTCACAAGTGAATAGTTAAGGACATATATTTGGTTTTGTGGTCATATACAGTATGAAAGCTAGACCACACAATATTCCCTGCTTCTCTCTGGCTCCTAAGAAAGAACTTTTAGTCAGCCAATATTGACATGTTTGTCAGTTGCTGCATCATAGTGTGGATATATCACAGTTTACCTAAACAGACTGCTACTGATGGATATTTGGAGTATTTAGAAATACTCCACATACCATAATGGATATAATATTCTTTTTCAGATTGGTAAATTCATTTATAATAGAGTTCTCCATAACGTGGACTGATCTTACTATGTATCTCTCCTACAACTATAGTGCATATTCCAGGTCATGAGACTCTAAGGTTTTAATCTGTCATTTTATCATCAATGCACGATAGTGACGAAACTCTGATTATTTAAAGCTGCATCTTTTATTATTATTATTATTATTATTATTATTATTATTATTATTATTATTCACGAGGAGCAATTCATTGGAAGCAGATCCCAACAATAAAGGTCTCATGATTATCTGAAGAAATGCAGATTTAAACACTGAAGATATTCATGGCTTATCAAATTAGTAAAAAGTTCAAGAGAATTTGAGCTTGCCTAGATAGCATGTGATACAAAAAAGACCTCTGCCACTCACACAAAAATACTCAATTTTTCCAGGCCTTTGAGTCTTAAGTTTGCAGTTGCTTTCTGTACAGCATCTGGAGCCTTCTCACAGAGAGCTCCTGTCACATCGCCCTCCTTTAAGGTCTCTAGCAGCCTGCCCACACTTGCCCGCCATCCCCCGTCGTTCCTTCAAGATTTGTAAGCTCTATACTTCATGCTTCCAGCTCCAATACTTGCAGGATTCCTTTTAACACACAAGAAGGGGTGGGAGCAGATTTTCTTCTTCTTCCAGGTGGGAACAAATGATACTGGCATCACTTATTCAATACTTTACTCGTCGCCGAATGTGAGACCCAAGGTCACATTTAACTTGGTGAGTATGTAAGGCAGGTTATTCTATCCATTGGCTCTCCTGGCTCTTGAGCTTGTGAACTATAGCTCAGGGAGACCTGGCAGCCTTGGGTGAGCAGTATCCTGTAATATGTATATATGAGGAATAGGCTCTGCTTCTCTGAAGAACCCCAACTAACTCATTAGTTTTTATTTGACCGTTTTGTCTTGCAAACCTCCCTTTTCCTGGTCAGGTTTGCTCCAGAGAGCAGGCTCATGTTGGCATTTCTGAGCCGATGGCTTTTTGTTGTTGTTGTTGTTGTTGTTATTAAATCTCTGGATATAGGAGGCTTGACAACCAGAAAATTCACCATGATGTTGCTGCCCCATCACAAGATTCTAACTGATTCCCCTCTTCTACCTTTATGTAATCATGTCTTTCCATTGTACTCAGTGTGACGCTATCGTTTCCCTGGGAGTTAAATCTTCTATAACTTCTTTTAAATCATGTTCTCTGATAACAAATTCTTAATTGAAATTATATTCATTCAATAAATTTAACTTTGGAAAAGTTCAGACTTTGTTAGTAAGAAGAAATGGCTATCACATGGTGACAAAGCATCCAGGTATCCCTGAGATTTGACAGGACCTGAGCCCTGCTTCGTGGCTGCAGTGTACCAGGTACCCACAATTCCTTGGAGCTTAATTTGCTCACTTCTGTCTGTTCAATTATCAGCCTGGTTATGCTTTTTGATCATCTTTTGCATTAACATTTACTGAGATGATCATTTGGAAGGACGTTTCTGGAAAGTTCCATCAGTGATTGTTTTATACAGTATATTTCTGTTCACATTTTGGACTGGAAAAAAAGATCACATTAAAAAAACACTAGAACCAGAAGGAGACAAGGAAATTCCTTAAAGGCACTATCAATAAAATATCTATCCTTCTATGAAGGCTTCATGATGTAGCTACCTCTGGTCAACTCTGGGCAGTGCCTCTGGGTTCCACAAAAGCGGGATACAGGAATATAGCCTAGAGGACCAGAGGACAGCTCAGCAGGTAAAGGTGCTTGCCCCCTGCCTGGTGATGTAAGTTCAATCCCCAGGACCAACATGGTAGAAGGATGAATTGACTCCCATGGGGTAATCTCTGATATCCATGCTCATGCTAAATAAATGAATACATTTTCTAATAACAAGAACGCTGACTTTTCTAATGAAGACAATTTAGGGACAATTGTGCATACAGAAGTCAACGAAGAGACACCGAGTCTCACCTTTAACAAGTAAGCCATAAAAATATTTTCCCTCTCCTCAGGTCTTAAAGGCATGGTTCTAGCTCAGTCCTCCTTTTGTTAATCTCTACGTCCTCCAAGAAGCAACCAGAAAGAATGTGAATTCCTGAGGAAAGACCCCTCAGCAGAGTCTTAGCATGTGCGGCATCTAGTTGATATGTCTATTTCAGAGGTAAACCGAAACCTTAGACTGTGAAAACTCTGGCTTCGTTGCTGGTCTCATCACTTGGAAAGTGTTAATTGGTATTAGCTGCAGGCAGATCACCCTGCCCTTTGTTAATATGGTGTTCCTGTTCTTTTTTGCCGCAGAGGAAGCACTGTTCTAATTGAAAGGCAGCTCTACAACTTGCCAGGTAGGGAAGGGAAAGACACTGCTAATTTGCTCAATGTCACACTTGATTTGCTCTTTATTAGACCAAAGGAAGAAGACAATGATCACAGGTGTCCTGTAGAGAGAAGGGCATGCCTGGCCCTTGCTATTGCCGAGGAACCCGAGGAACCCGAGGAACCCGAGGAACCCGAGGAACCCACTGGACGGAAGACAGTCTTTCTTTAGCCAATGCCTTTCTAGTCAAATATAATGGCTCCCTGCTGGTGATAGGCACTTATATCAAAACTGGCATTCATCCCACGTGAAAGTATTGTTGTAAAAAACAACATTCAGTAGCCACCTTCCGAGGTACCAGTGTCAGGGCCGTGAAAGAGAAACGGCCCTGTTCTCCCAATAGTAGACCCCATTTAGGAACTAGAGATACAATGTGATCTGTGTTATTAATGAGAGGCACAGAGGAAACACAGAACAGGGAGGTTGATAAGATGGAATGAGAGCGTTAGTGTAGATCATGTAGCCAGCCTGGACGGCCTCTGCAAGAGGTGACACTTGAGCAGGAACCTGAATTCAAAGAAGAGGGAATAATGAAATATCGTGGGCCAAAGATTTTACAACGAAGAAAGAAAGGTCACAGGCCCTGGAGCACAGTCTGCCTGGGTGTCTGAAAACATAGGAGGTCAGCGGACATCTCTTGGATGTGAGATGGCATCCATTTGATGGTTTTGAGCTTTATGACAAACTAGACGCACATTGTATTGAGATTTGGTCAAGACTCTCCCACCCAACCCTTCATCAGTCTCAATTCTAATCTCTAGCACCAATAAACACATCCCAGAAAGGCCTGTTTCACAGGCTTGCATGTCCTGAGTGCATGCAAAGGTATCCACACACTCATGGGTACATACATACACATTACACATATTTTCCCTACTCAAGGAATCTGATCGTCTTCTCAGGGTAGCAACCCTAAGTTTCAGACGAGGGCCCTCACTTCTTTTTTCTGTAGGTCCCAGAGAACTAGGACTTTGTATCCATATATATCCTTAATTTGCTCAAAACAGAGCAACTGGGGCTAAATGCTGAACTTGGTGCTTTGCTGGGCAGACAAACCGCTTTCAAATACAGATGAGCTAGAGTCTCAGACTTGGGAGCCCTCAGGGTTAAATAAGAGACTGACACACTTGTCAAATCCCTGTCCTCAGAAAGCATGGGCACAATTCATTCTTACATAATGTTCTTTAGATTGTTTATCTTGCACCTCTTCCCATTCTGTTTTCTAGCCCAAATAGAGTTCGTGAGTTAGGGTCATCTTTGTAGTTGCTGGGTATGGAAAATGAGGGACATTTGCTGATTGAATAGAACTTTTGTATACTTATAGGTCTGGAGGTAGAGGCCCTAGAATGTAATCCTGAAACTAGCAGACAAGCCTTAAACTCTACAACCGTGCTTAATTTACGTTGTAAAAATACTGAGTAAACTAAAATCTCAACAATTTTGAGCAAAATTTTGTCTCTTCTCCAATTTCACTTAAAATTTTAATTGCCTTTAGACGTAAGTTGTATTGAATCTTAGTAGACAATTTAAATAAAAGACTAAATTCTGAAACGATATGAAACTATTTTGACATTACTAATCATTTGCTTTTGTTTAGTAAAACTTAAATTCAATTATTTAAAAATTTTCATTCCTTCAGCTACATAAAAATTTTATACCATAGCTTCATAGATATTTATTTTTAATTTTTCCCACTATGTGGTGAAGTTAAATCAGTATGCAGTGGCATTTGCTTGGAGTCAGAAGGTTGATGAGTTCTGGGCCAGCTCAGGCCACATAGGTAAGTTCTCCAACATAAGAAGAAGAGACTATTACTTTACTCTTTATTGGTTTGATTTATGACTTTAGGTATTTAGATGTAGAGGTTATGGTATTTACTTATTCCCCATGGTGGGGGCAGGCACAAATATGAGGGGTGTTCACATAGAGCCCTGCAGACCAGGGTTTGACTCCTAGTTTGATGGTAACCATGAGACAGTTCTGAGCAATGTAATGACCAACTAGAAGCCATCATACTGAGATGTGAGGACGACTTTCTCCCCTCAACATCCTCCAGCAGAGTCTAGTCCTGAGTCTAATCACTGGAACTCATAAATACATCATAGAGAATTTAAGGCTGTCTCAGTCCACACTCAGCCAATGAGTAGTCTAGAGATACAGCTGAAATAGAGAAGGGCTTCTCCCCATCTGGGGGGGGCCACACTTTCCTTCCAGGGAACCTTGACATTATCCATGCAAACAGTGCAAGGACAGCGTGATTTTCTAGGAGGACTGTATGTCATATTCAGGTTGTATGCTTCGGCAGTCAATCTGTCTTGCTTTGAGTCCTGGCTCCTCCCTTATTCTCTTACATGACTCTGAATGGCTCATTTGAACTCTCTATGTCCCTCAGGAGGTTAGGTATCTGGTTCACGAGATCATTATGAAGTCTAAATAAAATAAGCTCTATGCAAATTTTAGAACAGGAGCCAGCATATATGCTATCTATAATTATTTTTCTTCTTACAAAATGAGAACCATGGAAAGTGCAAGGCTTTGGCTTCCTGAATTTTGTGTTCTTCCTTTAACTGAGCAATTCTTGAAGAAGTGAGGTTTTCAAACTTGGCAGTATTTGGGTGGGGACTGAATAGTAGAAGCAATTATATAGCCTAGGAGGAAATTGAATTTCTAGTGCAAAGACTCTCACTCTGAGTGTAGCTTCCTTCAGGTCCCTAAGGCTCCTAGAGTTTGTCACCTTATTTTGGAAATTAAAATGAGTCACAAAAGTCAAATAGCAATAAAGGAGACTATATCAAATGACATCAAAGTACACTTACTGCTCATTGTGTCCTCCATAAACAAGCAACCTTGGCACATTAGAAGAACAGTATCAAAACACATACCAGACCTGGACGTGTAGGTTAGCAGGAGCCCCAGGCAAGTTTTATGCACATGAAAGTGTGGGGATGGCTCTCAGAACAGTGTTTCTGAAGTCGGGCAAAGCCTGAAGAAATGTCAGGTAGAGGACTGGATACCCAGGTCTCACCACACATCTAAAACCAGAACGTTCGGAGGTTAGATCCTTGCATTTGTAATTCCCTAATATACAATTTTTTTAAAATTGTATATTAAAATCAAGAGCAAAATTGCTTAATAGAGCTTGTAAATATCCCAGATATTTTGAACTTACAAAAATTACCTACTAACACCAAATTGTACCAGTTGTATAAAAAGGGCACATAGAATCTTAATAGTTACAGGGGCTGGGAGAAGGCACTCAGTTCTGAAGAATGGTCTTACAAATTAGTTTCCTTACCTATCAAGAAGAATATTAGAGCTAGATATGGTGGCTTACTTGGAAGTCTGAGACAGGAGGTTTACTGTGGGTTCAGGGAAAGCCTGAGTTGTGAGTTGTGAGTTGCAGACTATCCGGTGATACATAGTGAGACACACTGGAGGAAGGGCAAAAGGGAGGAAGGATTTAAATATTTATTTACAAAGTTGTTTACATATAAACACACACACATACATGTGCACACACATGCACACACACATACACACAAATACACCCCCCACACATATACACATATATATACACACACCATAAACAAACATACATGCACATACACACACACATACATACACATACACACAATTGCACACATACACACACAAACACATACATACATACATAATCACACATACACAGACACACACATGCACATACAAATACACCTATATACACACACATACACACATACACAAACAAACCACATACATACATACATACACATAAATATACACATACACACACAATCACACACACAAACACACATACACACAATTGCACACATATACACACAATTACATATATACACACAAAAACACACACACATGCATGCACATACACACAAATATACTCATATACACAAACACACAAACCACAGACACACATATACACACATACATACACACACATACATACACACACAAAATCTCTCTCACACACATATACACTCATACAAACATACACACATAATTACATACACACACAAACACACATACACACACACACACACACACACACACACAATGGAACTTCAGTCCTTGCTGACATGGAAAGTTCTTTGCCCAGACACCCAGATGACTTGTTGTGGTTTGCCATCTTTCTGAGCAAGCCTCACTGAACTGTGACCAGACTTTCCTCAGCTAACCTCAGCTAACAGTGCAGCTCAGCACTGCTGTTGTCAGCACCCCTCACACGCTCCTTCTCAGAGCATTTATCCTTGCCTTTCACTGTCTTTCTCTCCAGCCAAGACTTGAGGGCCACAACAAGAGACTTGTTCTCTGCTCTTCTAGAGTGGCACATATACAGTAGGCACCAGCAAATATTTATTGAGTGGTGAAATGAACAAATGTACTTTGATACTCATATTCCATGACTCCTCCAGGCATCTTAATTAAAGCCTGCAAGCTTCTTAAGGATGTGATACCTGTGTTTCCTCTGTGTGATGTTGTCCTTATAGATCTTCCCAACCCCAGAGAGACAACTGCTCCACGAAGCTTCCTCAGCATTGGGTATTCCTTTGTCCTATTATTCATTAGTCGGTATGTTTGTCTCAGCTTCTCTATATGTAATGAGTTTCTCTACATCAAGGGCCATTGCTGGTTCGTTTCTGTGCCACTCCTCTTTGTGTTTGGTGAATGAAAAATGTGTACTTTTTCTCTAACACACACACACACACAAAACACACAAAACACACATGCATGCAGACACATACATGCATACATACATGCACACACACATGTACATATAAGCCCACACACATACACACACTACATACACACATGCATGCATACATGCACACATGTGTCCACACATATGTACATATACATACACACATGTACACAGCATACACATGTACACACACCACACACATGTACATACACACATACCCTACACATGTACACACACAAAATGAAACCATATATGCTTTCAACACAAAGGTCTTTCAGATTCTAGAGCTGTGTTTACGAGGCTAGTGTTAAATATCTATCAAACAGATCCTTTAAGGTCTTCATTCCAGGGTCCACAGCCCAATATTCCAGCCCTTCCACTGAGATCAAGCTGAAAGCCCATGGCCAGGATCATGAAAAGTGCAGGTGAGTTTACAGTTGGATGCAGGAGACCTGATGCCACTGAGATACCCCAGGGTCCCCAGTCAAAGAAGCCAGAGGAAAGATCCCCAGTGTGCAACCCTCCAGTCTCAAGGGCGAGGGGTTGACTGAGTTGGTTTGTCAGTGCCTCAGCTGTCCTGTCCTGGCCGAGCTTCACACTGAGGAAAGCACAGTTCTCACATCTACAACACCAATTCCTGTGCTCAGACTCAGAGGAAGGGCAGGAGATGAAGTCCACCACTTCCATCTTTGAGGCTGAGCCCACAGCTGCCGTGTGCAAGGCAGAGCTCGCTGCTGCTGTTTGCGAGGCTCTTTAGCATGTGTGGCAAAGCCTTTCATCACCAGGAGCTTGCTCTAGATTAGGAAGTGTGCTTTCCGTAGGGTACTCAGATCTGGAAAGATCACAGGAAATGTCCTCCCTTCAGCATATAGAAGGGCTGACAAAAACATACTACATTGCCTCAGATGGCGGTTCTGGTCAGTATTTGGTTTGGAAAACTGGAGTTATCCTTCCCAGTTTGAGAAGTTTGCTTTTGGTATTTGTGGGAAGTGCTTCCTATACTTACTGAAAGTATTCTATTTAAACGCATGATTCCTGTCTTAGGCAAGATGAAACCAGGATACTCATTTCTCTCCCTTATACTCAGTATTTAATGGGTGTCCAGGTAGCCAACACTTTGTAGATACACCATAGAGTTTATAAATATTGCTCAGGGGCTGTGGTGGAGGAAGACATTCTAACACCAGATGTAGTGGAAACTTTGTAACATCCATGTTAAAAGTTAAGAGGAGAAATACACTGGTGGTCAACTCTCAGAATGCACCTAGTCACTGGCCTTCGATTACCTTTGCCTTACACACAAAACATTCTCTATCTGGTTGTGATAAGTACGTCCCAAGCAGAATCAGTGAAATAAAGCAGTCTCAGACGTGAGCAGGAGACTCGGCCTTTGCCCTGACTGCGTTGAGTCCTGCAGTGAGCAGTTGGCTGTTCTCTATCTAATTAACTGTGATGGACTATTGATGTACCACAATTGTTTGTCCTAGTAACAAGATCCAAAATTAGAATGGCAACATCTCACTCAGACAGCTGCCACAGAAAACAAGCATGTGAAAATGCGCCCTGGCCAAGGTAACAGGGTAGAAACAGCAAATCCACATGATTATGTCACGCCGTTTTATTTTTCCATTTCGGGCGCAGTTAACATAGCAGAAGCAGTAACGTAGACTGCTACTTCCAATCAGAATAGCCAGGATAAACATGCAGCCTGAAGAGTGCAAATCACAGAGCAATTCAGCAACAGGCACTGAACAATTTGGGTCAGTTCCTTGCAATGTTTAATTAGAGTAATATATCTGTTTGCAATCCATAGCCGATGTGACAAGCCAATGTGTCCGTGTACAGACAAATTAACCTCTGCCCGTCAACTCTGAGGATCCGGGAGAAAGCTGCCATGTTTTGCTTCTATCCATTTGGGACGGGATAAAACTTAATGATAATTATAAACACAAATGTTCAAAGGAAGTATATTTTACACGAATTGCCTTCCATAGGACTCAGTGTTCTGGGAAAGCTATCAGACTCGAATAATTACAAGAATGAACATTCGTGTTCCTCTTTACTTTCAAAAGCCTCATTGTACTAAATGGTGTTTTTAGAACATTCTTAGGTATAACCTATGTAATGGCTATTCCTGGTGGTCAACTTGACTATATCTGGAATGAACTACAATCCAGAATTGGAGGGATCACCTGTGATCCAGATCTTGAGGCTGGAAGACAGAAGTTTCCGACCTGGATGTTGGCATGGAGATCTTGAGGCGTAGTGGCTACGAAAAGCTTAGGCACAGGCAAGGTAGTACACACCTTTGATCCCAGGAGTCTAAGGCAAAGGGATCTCTGAGTTCAAGGTCAGCCTGGGACAAAACTAGTCCCAGATCCAGGTGTGGTGGTACACACCTTTAATCTGGGCCACAACTTCTGCTGGAGACCTACATAAGAACATTAGAAGAAGGAAGATTCGCTCTTCTTCGATGCTTGCAGTTATATGTTGAAAGTCTACTTCTGTTCTACGTCTGTTGAATTCTACAGAAGTCCAGCTGAAGCACCTAACCTGTTGGACTGAGAAACTACTAGATTCTTGGACTTCCAGTTCATAGCTGCCCAGTGTTTGAGAGTTGGACTCTATGCCTTTTCTAGGCAACGTTGGAGCCACGTATTGTGCAGCCTTGGATGGCAGGCTTTTTTCACGTATCAATAAGGCAGATAAAGATTTTCCATGGAGAAAAACTGATTTCTTCCTCATACTGAGTAATATTCTGTTGTCTGAATGTGCTGCGACTTGCGTATTGGTTTTTAGTCAGACATGAGTTTCCAGTTCCTTTCTACAAACATCGAGGGACGTGACTGCTAGGTGGTCTAACTGTCACTCAAGGTGTCTGTGCTACTCTGCATTTGAGAAACTCAGTTGCATTACGTTCTGACCAACTTTGGTGGTGTTGGTATACTAGGCTTTGACAATTTAATAAGTCCAGAAGAGATATTTTATTGCCTTGACCTGCATTGACCTGCAGTCTCCCGACACTACACAATGCTGTGCATTGTTTCATATATTTTCATATACTGACTATTTGTGTATCTTCTTTGGCAAAGTGTCTATTAAAATCTGGGACATTTCTTAATGGGGCTGGTTGCTTTCTTATTGTTGAGGTTCTTTGTTTTATAAAATTGTTGTGCACATTATTCTTTTATTTACTTAAAATAGAAGCAACTGAGTAACATGTGTGTTTGTGTGTGTGTTCTTGCACCTGCATGCACATGTAGGGTACAAGTGTGTATGTGAATACACATGCACAGGTGTTCATCTGCATGCATGTAAGTATACATGCACATGTAGGTGGCATGCATGTATGCAAGTATGCATGTATGGTATTCATGCACATGTACATATGTGAGTACACGTGCATGTATGTGAGTATGTGTGCACATGTAGGGTGCATGTATGTATGTGACCATGCATGCACAGGTGTTCATTTGCATCTGTATGTAATTATGCATGCACAGGTGTTCATATGCATGTATGTGAACATGTACGCACAGATGTTCATGTGCATGTATGTATGTGAGTATGCACGCACAGGTGTTCATGTGCATGTATGTATGTGAGGGTACACACACAGGTGTTCATGTGCACGCATGTATGTGAGTATGCATGCACAGGTGTTCATGTGCATGTATGTATGTGAGTATGCATGTACAGGTGTTCTTGTACATGTATGTATGTATGCACAAATGCTCATGTGCATGTGGAGCCCAGAGATTAACATCAACTGTCATACCTTTGTTTTTTGACACTCACTCTCTCACTAGGCTAGCTAGTCACTGGGCCCTGGGATCTTTCTTCCCAGTACTGGGATCATCAGAACACCACTATGTGCAGCTTTTTACATGGCTGGTGGGGGGTCAATGTGGGTCTTCACAATTGTATGGCTGGTGAAATGCTCTTTCAGTAAAACACTTGCCAAACAGAAATGAGGACCCAATTGCAATGAGGACCTGTTATTGAAATTTAAGTATTATTACCTTTAAAAAGAGATTTCTTTGATTTACCTAAAGCAATTCCAACTTCTCTACTTCATTAAATTGTCATTACTCAATTGTGAAGATTGAATTCGGGATGAATTTCCATGAAGCAGGACTTTTGAAAGACATGGATTCGGGATGATGACTTTGTTTGGCTGGGGAAGTGTCAGAGCTAGAATTTTACTGCCTGTTAATTACAGAGCTTCCCAGCATGCCTCCAAACATGTCTGTGTAGAGTTGATGGGAACAATGACCAGGTTACTGGAGGTTGGTCACCTAGCTTTTTATGAGAGGAAATGAATTAAGTCTGTAGACCTACATTTGACTAGCAGCATAGGTTTGTAGGATTGCAAAAGATAGTCCAGGGGGCATTTAAGCTGGGGTCAAAGGGTTTTTAAAATGTGATACCAAGACATTATTTCCTTTCCTTTCTTCTTTGAGAGCTGAAGCCAGTTCCCACTCCTCCCAGAATGCCTTGTGGTCTCAATTTCCTTCCACAGATCTGTACCAGGGACCCTCACATTGAGGAGGAAATGGGGTACTACGAAAAATAGTCTGCTACTTCCCACAGTGCCCATTGGCACATCCCCAGGTGTCAACTGTGTAGAGATAACCAGTGACCAATACTAGGGGAAATCCCCATGTCAAAAGTCCTGCCCCTCAGGGGACAGCAAAGCTTTCAGAGGGACATTGGAGACGGGCAAAGTCAGAAGGGAGAAAGCCCCTGGGATCCTTTAGTCTTGTGAAGAGAAAGGCATGACTTGATATCTCCTTAAATGCAGAGTGCATTATTATTCAGAAGACACATCCAGATGTAGGAACACTTCCCTACTGAGGATAGAGAGGAAACAATGGGCTCCAGCTGGAGAAGGAGGAATATATATGTAACAGGGGGAGTTTCCTGACACTCATGGTTATAAAGCATTATAACGGGATACTAGAGAAGCTGTCATAGCTGCCTCCCCACAGAATTTTAAGAATACAACAGACACCTCTTGGTAAAAATGGTTTAGATAAAACCTCCCCCGAGGCCAGAGGATGGATCAGAAAACTTCTCAGGGGCCCTTTCAGCTCTATGTGTTTATCATTTTAAAACTGGACTACGAGCTTTTCCAGCTAAGCCCTATCCGGTAAACTCGGAGCTATGTCGTTTCTCTGGCCACACCCCCAGCTCTGTCCAATCGTATTTTCTCCATTTCTCCCTTGCTTTGTGGGTATCTGCTTGACACTTGCTCCTTAGTTATCATGTCCGTGCTGCTGTGAATGCTGTTAGGCACGCGGGCACTGTTAGAGATGGAAGGAGCGTTCTCAAGGACGGAGAAAAGATGGCCTCTTGGAACACTGCATAAAGGCTTCTCGGCAGGCTCTCTGTACTGGGAAATGCAGTCCCCAACGAAGCCAGCATCGCTCTAACAACTTTTTCTTTCTTTTCTTCTTTTCTTTTGGGGCAGGGGGCTTGTTTTGTGGTGTTTTTGTTTTGTTTTGTTTTGTTTGTTTGTTTTTTTTGGGGGGGGGTTGCATTGACGTCTGTCTTCATTCAGGATTCTAAAACACTTGAAAGTATTTCCGTCTCCTGGCCAGGAAGCCCTTCCCATAGCACACGAGGCTTACTGTTGCTTACTTAGACTTGGCCTTACTTTGAAGCCCTGCTACCATTTTCTACAGCACCATCTTGAGTGTCTTGTGCCGAAGGAGACCCAAGGTTGCTGCTGCCATCTTTGTCTTCTGTCACGCAAGGCAGATGTGAGGGCACATGGATGGTGCTTCAGCCCGTGAAGGGCTCTTGTGAAACCTATGCTTTTCCAGTTCCAGATGGCTGCCTACCTTCCATAATTCAAACTTTAACAAATTCATGTTGCCTTCCCAGGACAACCCTGAATAAGAGAAGGTTGAAAATTAAGAGGTTGAAATTTACAAAGCCAGGAAATGAGTCTAGGTCACCTGAGAATTACTCATTTGAAGTCATTTGAAAAATAACACTATCTAAGCTGGTGCCAACAGGGGAAACTGAAACACTTACTGGAAACAACATAATTATTAGCTTTAGATTTAAGTACGAGTGCCATATGTAAGATACATACTACTTACATAAATGGCAATGTATATGCAAATAAATGCAGCAGTTTATAAAATGGGGCATTCCTTTACCTGTAAAACAGTGGGTAAACATCTACTGTTTATACATCCAGACTTGGAAGAAGTGCTATTTTGATTAAATTCATTTTGAGTTTCCACGTACACTGTGGACACAAATCTTGTGTGATTTCAGGTTCTTGCTTCCATTTCCCGGGGACATAAGTAAGCCCCAGGACACTTAATGAGATATTAAAATGTTGGCAGGAGCATCTGGTCCACAGCACTGGGCAGTCTCCAGCTGGCATCCACTGGCGTGTCTGCTGTCCCATCTGGTCTTTGGTCATCAGTCCATGTTAGTCACTACGGTTTGTCAGCCTCCCCTCTACAAAGTGAACTCACACCTGCCGGCTGTCTGCCAAGCACACGTCTCTCCCTCTTGGTGGATGGGACCACTGTGTTACTGTTCTCATTTGAGGCCCTTTTGTGTAGACTGGACCAGCTATGTAGTTTGTGGAGCCAAAAGAAAAGTGAAATTGCTTGGTTGCCTGTGCAAAAATATGAAGAAATCCAAGGTGGTGACAGGAGACATATGACAGGGCATGACAATAACTCACTGACCCAATATTATGTAACTATGTACATGCACATGTCTGTCCACACACTATACTGGTTGCCAGCAATGGCCAGACACTGATCCCTAAGCAAAGCACAGGTGGTCCTCTGTCCTCACAGACTCATGCTTCTGGAGAGTCCATCTCTCCCACCAGAACAAAGTTCCTGTCCCTCAGTCCCCAGAGCCTGGGCTGCCTTCCTTCTATTTCTCCTGTGTCCTTCTCCACACAAGCCATCTTTCCAGCTCCATTAAGTATCAAATTCACTTCTGTGACAACTTGTTTGTTTGTTTGTTTGTTTGCTTAGATTAAACTAAAAATGCAAGCTATCCAAACTCAAAAATGATTTTGTTTTTGGTTCTGGCTTTGGGTTTTTTGTTTGTCTTTGTTTTTGTTTTTGTTTTTGTTTTTATTTTGTTTTTTGCTTTTTTCCAGACAGGGTTTCTCTGTGTAGCAATGGCTCACCAGGAACTCACTGCAGACCAAGCTGTCCTGGAACTCAGAGATCCACCTGCCTCTGCCTCCCAAGTGCTGAGATTAAAGGTGTGCGCCACCATGCCACCTGGCCTTTTCCCCCCACCCCACTTCAATACTGTATATCTGCCATTACTGTAGAATGTGTTTTTGAGATGTTCGAGTTCTGTATAGATGTCCCCCGATCTCTTCCCACTGTGCAGTGACTCCAGTTGCTTATGGAATTGGGAAAAAGCCAATGGGGAACAGAGATGGAGAAGTCTCAGCTCATTAGCAAGAGGTTACATACGTTGACCAAGCCTATATGGCTTGCCTCCTCAATCTGAAGTACCAGTCATAGTGCTATACTGCCTTTCCTAGAGAGCATGAAGGCATGGCAGCTTGAGAGTTTATCACAGTGAGAAGAAGTGACTCCTCCTCACCCCAAAGAATGTCTAGATCATTAAAATATGACACACACATCCCTCAAGAAAAGAAAGGTGTCTAGTCTGAATTTTGTTAGCTCAACACTGAATTTTAGTAAAATATTAACACCGATGCTGTGATATATATATATATATATATATATGTGTGTGTGTGTGTGTGTGTATACACATGGTATATATATAATATTATATATAACATATACACACACATATGATATGTATAATGATCAACAGAAACAAATATGAGTTCCCTCATGTTTTTGACAGGGCAGGCAGACAACAGATATAAACCATCAAAGTCAGATGACTTACTGAACTTATATTTGTTTTCCCTAGATATTCAGTTACATTAATAAAAGTTTAGAAATAATCTTCAGGTTTCATGATCCTTCAAAGCTACAAACCCAAATATGGACAATTCTGATAGGAAGGTGATCTCCACATGATGCCCCTGAATGTAAGTCTGGACCTGGGCTATTTCTAGTAGGAGTCTTGAAGACTTAGCTGCCCTGTGGTAACCACTCTCTGTCCATTATAACACAATAAGTTAGCAACAGTAGTTATTGTCAAATGTCATCATCTGTGGCATCCCAAGAGCTGTGCCTGGACTTAAACATTCTTTAACTCCCATCTATGAAGAAGTACACTTTTGCATGGCATTTTATGTGCCCAGTGCAGGTGTGTGTGTGTGTGTGTGTGTGTGTGTGTGTGTGTGTGTGTGTATGTGTGTGTGTAGGACACAGAACAATGTCTGATGTCCCTACCCACTTTTCTTGTCTTCGAGACAGAGCCTCTCACTTGCCTGGCACTTGCCCATTAGGTTAGGGTATCTGGCCATCAAGCCTCAAGAATCTGCTGTCCCTGTTTTCCATGCCCTGGCACTACAGCACAGACTACATGCATAACTTTTTTATAGGGTCCTGGGATTGAGCTTTCAGGGCACTTGGCTAACTTAGCCTACCACAGTGGGTTTCCATTTCTGTTTTGTAACATCGTATATGGTTGGAATTTTAAAATGATAAACACATACTTGTTATTTTTTATGCAATGGCAAGATGACTTGAGGAGTCAAAGCACACAAAACACGAAAAGTATTTGAGAAAACAACACACAAGCTGACGTATGGCGAGTTTATGTCCTCCAACAATAAGTCGATTGTTTATCATTTCTCCATGGTGAGGACATTTGAAATCCCATCTTTTAACTGTGTTGAAGTGTGTAATACATTGGGGTTGACCAGGGGTACCAGAAGCTACTCCTCTTGGCTAACCAGAAGTACGGACATACCCTTAGACCATTTCCTCTTCTGTGATAATTAATACTGATTATGAACTGACAGGATCTAGAATCATCTAGAAACAAGCTTTTGGCTATGTTTATGAGGAATTATCTATGAGTTAATTGAGTATCAGTAGCACCATTACATGAGCTAAGACTGGGGACACACCAAAAGGGAAAAGGTTGCTGAGCAGAAGCATCCACTCTGTTTCCTGACAACAGAGACAATGTAATCAACTGCCTCAAGCTCCCACTACAATGGACTGTACCTGGATTCACAGTTAAAATAAGCCTCCTTATGCTGCTTTTTCTAGACACTCTATTACAACAAGACAGTTACCTAGTATATCCTCCAAATAAGCATGTACAATGAAGGTCTGTCAATCAAATCTAACTGTGCAGTTCCAATTCGTGTGTGTGGACATACATGTGCAGGTCATAGATCAACCTTGGGAGTCGTGTTTTGTTTTAGATAAGGTCTCTCCATGATACCTGGGGCTTTCGCTCGGCAAGCCTCAGGGATCCAGTTGTCTGTACCTCCCCAGGTGTAGGACTCCAAGGCCCATCATTTTACACGGGTGCTGGAGATCAGCCTCAGGTCCTCACCCTATGGCAAGCATATTGCTGACTGAACTGCATCCTCAGCCCCTCAAATCTCTCTCTTTTTTATTAAAAAACTTAAAATTTAATAAAAAAAATAAAAACTAAGGCCCAATATTTAAGAGACTTGGTTAAAGAGACATAGGCAGTGAGTTTTAGAACCAGATTCAGATCCAGATCCAATTAATATAAATTTAGTTTTCCATCCCATAGATTTCTCTCCTCATTGTAGACGCAGATGTTCAGATACAACTGCATAATCTCAGAGTCTTGTGAAAATGGACATTGTAACTGGGCTGTCCACCTGAGAATTCAATGAACATGCTCTCTCTTGTTCCCTTAACAGTACTCTCAGACTAAGCAGAGACAATTAGCTATTTACCATTGGTGATTTAGCTAAAGTCCCTCAGGTAGCTCTGGTGGTGGGGAGGCTCTTGAAATTATGTGCAAAGATGTATGTATGTATGTATGTATGTATGTATGTATGTATGTATATATGTACGTGTGACACAGATATATGTATATATTCAACACTCTTATACAAAGATTTACAATTTGTATGTTTCTGAAAACACCCCTTCTTACAATAAAGTCAAGTCACTGTAACAACACAATCTACTTCTAGGCTAGTTGTCCTGTAACATATCAATCTAATCAATCAAGAAATATTTACTTAATGTGTGCAGACAATGAAAGCCTTGGCCAGCATTTATTACCAGTTAAGTAGTGGTACAAAATCCTATGAAGTGAAAGGGGTTGGGGGAGAGAGAGGGCATCATGGGGTCTTTGGGGCAGAGGGAGGGTTAAAGAAAGAGGTTAGGAACTGGAAGCATTAATGTTTCCAGGACTGTGTGTTCAGAAATAAACAAGATGAGAAAGAACTCTTTGTCCTGGGGTCATAGCTTAGCATCAGTGGGCACTTAGGCAGCGGTGGCCACAGATTACCACTAAATGCAGCCTGCCCGTTGTCCTCCAAGGTCATCAGCATTCAGCTGGTACTGTAGCATAAAGCGGGAGGGAAAGCTACATTGAAGAAAAGATGAAAAGAACACACTGAGAAGAAAAGAAAACGCCTGAGTCTGTTTTGCAGCCTCAAACCTGCTCATCGATCTTCCTGACTCCAGGCCAAGCAAACCCAAGACATGACATGCACCCAGGCCAGTCATGGTGCATTTCAGCATAATCTGCCCATGGAAAAGCTAGTCACTCTGCAGAAGCCATTAGTCCTTTGGCTAAAGGACCTGCTTACCCACCACATCTCAGCTGCTGAGTCGGATTGGACCCCAGCATCAAATCTGAATTGCGTTATGTGTAGATGCTGGGCTTAGCCTCCCTTGACCTCCACATCAAACGGGCGCACTTGATATTTAAAGCAGGGCTGCTGTTCTTAGTTGGTTGGCGTGTATCTGTCGGCCTTCCCCCTTAATGGCCTGCTCAGTAAAAGAGAAGAGGAAAGCAGGCTAAAATCATGTTGTTCGGTACTGTGATTAGTTCTCTCAGGTTGACAGCCAGCCTTAACAAGATTCTCCTCTTCTGGAAAAGCTCTTTTGATGGATGGTGTCCCTGTGGCTCTAAACTGAACCGCAGAAGCAAGGAGGGAGTTCTATCGCTGGAGTCTCTTTCCCGCTAAGTCAGGTGTAATTGATAAAACCCACACCTCAAATGCCCTGAAGTGCAGAAGCAAGAGACAGGACAGGCATTGTTTTTCTTCTTTTTTCCCCTTTGTCTTAAGTGAATTATCCCCAGTTCTGTCCCTCCTCAAACAGAACTTGGTTACAAAAATAACACAAGCTGGTGGCAGTCACATTTATTAAGCCAAAACACATTTTAGAAGAAAACCAAAACCATCTAGATGATAATTACAAAAGGTGCCACATTGCCGACCAAAACAAAGAAACTGTATTCACTGAGAGATCCCAGAGACTCAGGCTGGTAGAGGTTGAAAAATTTTGAAGCTATCATCTCCCAGTAAAGAAATAAAGTCATTGCCTCCTCCCATTTGGAAGCCTGAAAAGAATTAAACTTAACCAAACCTTAAATGAATTAAATCTGACTAAACCTTACATTTCCCTCTAAAAGTGTGCCAGGATCCTGAGTGGACAATCTTTGAAAGGGAAGACAGGACAGCTCACCTAGGCTGCCAGCCTCTGATGATTTCATTGGAATACTGTAGGCTGGGAGTAAAAACTAAAAGCTGAGCTGGGGTGTAACTCAGCTGGCACAGTGCTCGCCAAGCCCGCATGAAGGGCTAGGTTCAACCACCAGCAGTTCATAAAGAAGTATAGCCATTCTGGGCTTAATGAGATCCTGTCTCAAAGGAAGGTACTCTCTGTACTGATATCCATGTATTCCTACTTATAGAGAAGTCTATCTATAATATATACCTTCATGTCTACACATTATATAACCTGGAGGTCTACAGCAATGCCAATGTATTGAACCAGCCCAGCTACGGTGTCTAAAATGCTTTCACTGTTGGTCTGAACTCTGCAAATTTGGGAAATAGGACCATTTCTTCCTTTTTTTACACCTGAATATAAGCAAAAATTTAAAAGTATAGCTTCAGCAAAATAAATTATTTTTTAAAAATCGAGGACCTAAAATTTGAAGCAGAAAATTGTCTGGTTTTCAGTTTCCTCACGGAGGCAGCACCTTGTGTTACAGTCTGTTCTTCAGCATGCCACAGCATCAGTTACTCAGCCAGTTCTCATCAGGGCGTGGCTAGCTCAGCTTTAGTCAACAGTGCTGGCTGCACCACATCCCGCTCCATTCCCTCACACTCAGCACTGTCTGAGGGAGCATGGGCAGACTGCCTACTGTGTGGCAAATGTATCCTGACCTTTGAGGACATGAAGGTGTGGGATATGTATCTAGTCATGATGTGCTACCCAAGGTCATTTCAGCTCACTGCAATGCAGTCTTTGCTCCCAAAGAAAAGCACATCCTTCCATTGGGAACCTCCAAGTTCACTTGGTGGTTTGAGTGAGAATGGACCCCAGAAGCTCATGTGTTTGAATCCTCTGTCCCAGTTGGTGGAGCTATTTGGGAAGGATTAGAAGATGTGACCTTGATGGAGGAAGTATGTCCCTGGGGATGAAATTTGAGGTTGCAAAACCCACGCCAAAAAAAACCCATGCCAAACCTGGCCTCAGTCCTCAATATCATTCTCTCTCTCTCTCTCTCTCTCTCTCTCTCTCTCTCTCTCTCTCTGCTTCTGCTCTAGTACCATGCTATCTGCTTCCAGTCATGATAATTATGGACTAGCCCTTTCAAATTATAAACAAGCCCCTAATTAAATGCTTTCTTGCATGAGCTGCCTGGGTCACGCTGTCTCCTCGCACAATAGAACTGTGAGTAAGACAACTCAGGACTCAAGCACATCTTTCTCATGTGATGTAAAACACACCACGAAGAGAGCATATCTCCTCTTTACCAAAACTCATTGAAATTGAAGAAATGAATGCTCCAGATGGAGATCATGCTTTTCTTTGGGAGCAAAGGCTGCACTGTGGTGAGTTCAAATGACCTCAGATGCAACCCCAGCACTATCCATACCACATGCCACCAAGTTCCCCAAGGTCAGGATGCTCTTGACACATAGTGGGCATTCTGACAGCGCTCACTGGAACAAAACTGGCTGAGATGAAATAAAATGGATTGTTGCAATCCAAGCAGCACTCCAGTGAAACAAATCTCCAGTGTGACTGTGATCGGGAAAGTCGTGTGAAGGTCACTGCATCAGGGAGTGGCAGGCCTGGGAGTAGGTGAGTGAGGTGGGTGAGTGAGATGGTGTAGACAGTTGGAAACTCAGTCTTTACACTCTATGTTGGTGCTACAAGCTTTGTCTTGACTCAGATTTTCCAAAATACCTAAAGCATCCCACAAGAGCTGTTCTCAGGAAAAAACACAAAACGCCAGCTATCTGAGGCAGCGCCCAGCACCACCAGCTATGGTGTGTGTGGAGAGACGCCCGTTTCATGAATTGAAAACACAGACAAAATTTCTGACAAAAGCCATTTCATTAGGTTATAATTAAGATTATAACTTACATAAGTTACAATCGATAAACTTTAAATAGCATTCAACTTTTTTTTTGTTGAATCTTGGGCTAAGCTTCCCAAACATTTATCTTTTAAAAATTTTAACAGGATTATTGAGATCAAATTCAAATATCAGTATGTGAATATTTATGAAGAAATAAATTAATGTATACTACTAATAGTTTAAAATATGGTGTTTACATATTACACTTATAGGTCTATTAATATATAAAATTTATTTACTCTGTATACGGTTGACTACTTTAGACATGGTCAATTTTGAACCTAGGAGATTCTCCCTAAGGAGAGAGGTAATAAACCAATATCTACAAAAGTTGCCTGAGAACTCCATGCCCCCTAGTGTATGGTAGCAACACTTAGCAACAAATCTAAACAGTTAATAGATTTAATAATATTTAGAAACTTTAAATGCCATACCCTGACAAGAAGAAGACGATTTTCTACTGAAAAGAATGTTTATAAGGTGGCTGACTGAAGATCTTCATCAGGAAGACAGAGCATTAGATAGACAAAGACAGACAGACAGACAGACAGACAGACAGACAGACAGACAGACAGACAGAGTGAAAGAGAGGTGGATCAAGGGTCCAGGACATCAGAGCAGGAACATGAAGGCAGCAGGAAGTAGCTGTTACATTGTATAGCCAGGATGTAGATAAGATTTGCATACTGCTGCCCAGCTCAGCTCCTGTCCTCCACTCACAGAGTCCAGGATCCTAGCCAAGAAATGGCGAGGCTCTTCCCTCCTCAATTATGTAACTGAGATAAAATTCCACAGACCCATCCAGGTGCTTCTAGATTCTCCCAGGTTGAAGTTAACCATCACACAGGATGGGAAGCAGTTAGGCCTTTGATGACAAATTGTTTAACGTCGCATCCTGGGGCACACTTGGTTACACTTTGTTGTTTCATATCTCATAGTGGAGCAGACTTGGTTACAATTTATTGAGCTGGTTGTTAATTTCAACCTTAGAGAGATACAGCTCATTGGGGTCAGAGCCAACTATAGATAAAGAAACAAAGTCTCAAAAATGAAAACCAACAACTTGATCACAGATCACTAATTCTCTCTGGATGTAAAAAGTGGGACAATTGACATGGCATTTTCTCCTATGGGAAAGTAGTTATTTTGAAGGTTTGGGGAAACAGCTCAGTTGATAACATGCTCGCTGAGCAAACAGGAGGACTTAAATTCAGTCCAGATAATCATATGTCATGCCATGTGCTTGTAACCCTGGCCTAGTAAAGGTGAAGACAGGCCCTAGGCAGTAAGAGACGGTGTCCTGCAGAACAAAGTGTGGAGAAATATCACCTATGATTGACCTCTGGCTTATACACAAACACACATGTGTGTGCGCGCGCGCGCGCGCACACACACACACACACACACACACACACACACACACATGAACACACACACACACACACACAGGAACACATACATGCACATAATACTCAGATAGATAATATGTTCATTTTACATAGAAATAGCATCAGAACTTTATTCTACATATAATGTGTTGAAGGGCCTGGGGGTGGCCAGGAATGTGCTCCGGAGGGAAGGTGTCTAAGATACTATCTAAAATTAAAGCTGCTCTCTGCTAACCATGGGTTTACATAGCAAGAAAGCCTGAACTTGGTCACAGAATGGTTTCTCACAGAGACTATCAAAAGAGGAAGCCATTAATCATAGGAAATCAATGTATAAAGGGGAGAATACAACGGTGGCCTGTTAGGGTGCATTGTCTTACCTTTAAAGGGGGCTTTTGAGGGTACTGCTTTTCATGCCCCCCAACTTTCACATCTTACCTGGAGGGGGAATTTTTTCATATTCTCTATGATGCTATAATCAAAGGAGAAACGTATGAGAAGCCTGATAATTTTCGAGTCTTCATTTCAGGCCATTAAAGCTGTATTGCCTAATTTCTTCTCTAAAGATTGGAACTCTCCAGAAAATGAACAGATGAAAGGTCTCAGCTCTCAAGGATACTAGCTCTGCCACTTATACAAATGATATATAATAACATGCATTCTAAAACTAGAGGTCCTTCCTTTAGTGTCTCAAAACACTATGAATTGATGCAGGCTAGAGTAGCTATTAAGCCCCTCCATCACCGGCCGATCAATCACAGGGGCAGAACTGAAGGCTTACAGAGTTCTGTTGCTGAGCCGCGATGCAACTCAGCACGGCTCATCATATGAAATTAGATTCTCCATCAAAAACAAACAAAACAAAATTTGTGTGTGGCTGAAATTATGATTCTGGGTTCAGGCCTCCAGCTCGAGCTTCGACATCGACGCAGAATTGATGAAGCTCACAAACGGGAATAGGCTCTGCTTGATCTTCACAGCCCTGGAATAACATCGCCTAAAGCTACAGATGCTGTAAACTTACTTTGCACAACCAGCTTAGACAGCGCAGATGTATTGACTTAGAGTGCCCATGAATGACATTAGGGCTACTTAGGAAAGAAAGAGGAAAGAAGAAGAAGAAGAAGAAAAAAAAAAAAGACCAAATAACAGCAAAAGAACGCAGCAATTGGTTCTGAAAATTACCTTTTTCCAGTGAACCTCTCTGAAAAAATTACCTTTTTCTGCTGAATCTCACTCAAAAATTACCTTTTCCAACTGAAGCCTCTCAAAGTGCCTTGATGGCAAGCAATGTAGTTTTAAGTTGAAAATGTCACAAGGCCATGAAAAGAAATTGATAGAAAATTTCAGGGTTCCTTGTTGATATTTGAAGCAGCCCGTGAGTTTTTGTTCCTTAACACAGAGCTGTTCTGCTGCGCTCACGCTTTGATTTCTGTATTGCCCAAACCAGCGCGCTTCCAGGCTTAATGGCTTCACAGAGAAGGGTACGGAGGTGATGCAGTTATTACTGCCCAGGTTCTCTCACCAGTGGGAAACTGATAAACAGATGTTTTCAAAATCTCCATTCACCTCAGAACTTTAAAAAAGTGCAGTAAATAAAATCTTGAAGTTTGCTCATCCTTTAAAGAAATCGTCATTATGCATTTGAGGGGCCGTTTGTGGGGGAAACAGAAAGCTTCTGCTTCTCAAGTCAAAGGAGCGGAAAGGCCCCTCCGTCTTGGAAGAAGCAACCCTGTGCAACATTCTGGGCTTTAGCCCTGACTCCTCATCTTGCTTCAGCATGACCTTGGCCGAGTCCTGTGGAACGAGAGTGGACACGAGTGTATCAGAAGCTCCTTCCAGCTATAGTATCCTATAGCTTTAGTTCAGAGAAAGGGATAACTATTGCCCAATGGCTACTGTTTGTTTTCACTGTTGCTCTACAAGAAGCCCTTGGTTCTGTGTGTACATGTGAATGTGTGTGTGTGTGTTGGCGGGGGTGGGGGGGCACGCTCGGACCGTGTGTCCCCACTGAAAAACAAAGGCGTGCTTCCAGTCCCAGGATGCCTCTGGTATGGTCTCCAAAAGGACGCAGGGACTCGCTAGGTTGGGTTAGACCAGAACTGGATTTGAGAAACTTCTTCGCGATTGGATACTTGACAAATGCGGTTTTCACCTCCTTGACTGTTGCCTTCCTCCCCCTCTGTCTCTCTTCTGACTTTTCTCCAGTTCTTCCCTCTGCCTCTTATCTTTGTCTTCTCCGTTTTCTTCAAACTCACAAGCATTTTTGACTACAGCTTAGAACCTCCCTAAAGACCCACAGACAGAAAACACAATGAAGAACTTTATGGACTTCCGTAACAGGTATCAATCACAAGGTGTTTTCCTAATTCATGAAATAGAATTAAGGGTATGCCAGATGATTAGTTTTGACTAAGTCTTTGATCTTCAATGTTGAATGAAATCAAAATTCTGTTAAATCAGAGATTTTATAAATTTTGGACTACGAGAATGTTTAGTCATCTGTGTTTCAAAATTAATTAGGATTACAACTTTATTATTAACATTTTGATGGTCAAGTTTTAAAATTTGGCACTGCAGAATAAGTAATAATTTCTTTATTTTCTCACTCACTAAGTTGCCCTTCTAGTCTTTTTTTTTTAAATGGTTCTTATTGTAATAGAATCGTATCGCTTTCCCTCCCTTTCTCCCTTCTAGCCCCTCCCACCTACCCTCCCTCAAACCTTACATACTATCCCCAACCCTCAAGTTGATAGCCTAATTTTATTTGATTGTATGTATTATATGTGCAAGTGCACAGATATTTATAAATACAGCCTGCTATATTTATAATTTTTGTGGGTGGCGACATGTAAATGCTTTTAAGGCTGACCACTCAGCATTGGACAGCCAATATGGGGGCCACCCCTGGAGTCATCAGATGCCCGCAGTTCTTTTTCTAGGAATGTGGCCTGTGAAATTTTACCCCTCTCACATAAATGTGCTGGTTGATCGATGTTGCCCTTGTTCCAGCTGTTTGTCTGCATCCATTTATAGGACAGACTGTTTCATGCAGACTTCCCAGTGTTCTGGTTCTTACAGTCTTCTGTGATGTCTCTGAGCCATCGATGAAGGAGTTGTGGTGTGGATGTCTCGGTTGGGGATAGGCTCTCAATGATCCTTTGGTCTCTGAATTGTGTCCAGTTGTGGTTTTCTGTGATGGTCTTCATTTGTGGTAAAGATGGGGCTTTTTTGATGAGGGATGGTAGCTGTACTTCTCTGTGGGCATAAGGATTAGATCTGGAATGAAGTAGACATGTATGCTGGCCTAGCAAAGTGGCAGTAATAGATTCTTTTCTAAGGGCCATGACTTCACCACCCCTGGGAAGCTGGCTGGGTTTCTAGTGCCAGGTATGATTTCTCTTTTGTTGAATGGGGCTTAAGCCCAGTTAGACATCCAATTAGTTAACCAAGGGCTACAGTGATAATCTGGATTGTTTTGGGAGTCACTTGATCACCCTGACCAACCCATCCACAGGTTTCTTGTGTTTGTGAGTTTCTGGTTAGTCAATGGATCTTGGGGGGAGCATTGTCTGTTGGTTGCCACCCATATGCGAGCAAAACTTACTGAACTTTGTGCATTTGCTGCCACACTGGTGATTGTTGTTACCTTAGCTGTTGCAGCTGGGTGGGGCTGTTTAATTGCTTCACCCTGCCTTGGCAGCTTGCATAGTATTTTCTGGAACCATGGAAACTAAATCACTGGAAAGAGCTCTCAGGTCAGACCCAGCATGACATCCAAGTTATGTGGTGTCTGCAGCAATAAGGACCCACCCTCTACACCCAAGAGGCAACCAAGGGCTACAGTGATAATCTGGATTGTTTTGGGAGTCACTTGATCACCCTGACCAGCCCATCCACAGGTTTCTTGTGTCTGTGAGTTTCTGGTTAGTCAATGGATCTTAGGGGGAGCATTGTCAGCCCAAGTAGCTTACGTCCTTTAAGATTGTGTGTGCGTGTGTGTGTGTGTGTGTGTGTGTGTATGCATATACATATAATTAATGTGTATTGTGTGTAGTTTTATGTAAATATAAAATAATATGATTTCTTGAAGCTTTATCAAACACCCTTGATGTTGTCTCTCCACCCTCCTTCTCCTTCTCTATTCTCCCTCCCTTCTCCCCAGTTGGCTCTCCTCCCAGTAGTCCTTCTCCTACATCATATGGCGTATCCAGACATCCCCCTCCCAAGCTCCTACACACATCAAGGGTCCCTTCATAGTTTTCTGGTTTGTGACTTCTCCATGTTGTATACTCTCATCTGAAGATTTGGAGCCAGGAGCCTCTAATTAGAGAGAGCAAGTAGCACTTGTCTTTCTGAATCTAGGTTGCCTCACTCAATATGAGCTTTTCCAGTTCCATTCATTTACCTGGAAATGTCAAGATTTCATTTTCATTTACAGCTGCATAGTATTCCATGGTGCACAGGTAACACATTTCATTATCCATTCATCAGGTGGAAGACATTGAGGTTGTTTCCAGCTATTGTGAACAGAGCAGTGATAGACATGGCTCAGCAGGTATCTGTGGAGTATATGTTGAGTTCTTCCAGCATCTTCTCTTTGTTAGCAAGCCATGTTGAACATATCCCAGGGTCTTGGGAATACACAGCAAGTGAGCCAGCCGTGCCCCACACCCTTAGAGGTCCTTATCTCACACTAAGTAAATGCTCACTTTCAAGTAGCAAGCACACTTACTACTTGGTTAGCTGCTTGATGAGGGACAAAATACATATTTTAAAAATGTTTTTTCATTGCATTCTCTAAATGAAATTGTACCTACACGCACAAAACTATGAACGTCGAAGAATACTCAGATGAATATTCTAGGAGAGACTATGCTTCTAAAAGAAACCACACTGATAACATGGAAATATTTTAAAGTTCCCATCATTACTTATATAGCAACGTAGACAGAGTAATGATCGTGGAAAGTGTTTTATTTAAAGTTTCAGCAGCTGTAGATTCAGACTGATAAGCATTTGTTTTATAAACATCCACTGTTTGGAAGTGTTAATAATACTAACCAACCTACTTCAGTGGGTCACCGGCGGTGTTGGGGATGATTTTATGTTTCTTCCTTATAAAATTTGGAGAGTACAGAGGTGTCATTTTGCTTTTAATCTGTTCTTCCAAGAGGCAATGGGTTCTAAAATGCTAATTTTTTTCCTGAAAATTTTATGAACTGTATAAAATTAAATTTCTAAAATGTAAATGTTGTTCTTGGAAGGGTTGAGTAAAAACATAGCCTCTCGTAGATTTATGGGGATTTAACTCTATGTTGAGAATCTAAGATGCCAAATAGTACTAAAAATCCATTTACTTTCTGTTCTATCAATCCCATGTCTTAGAATTCACCCTATGACCTGTCTCCAATAATAAAAAATACAAACCCAGAGGTTATTCTAATGGAGTACTATATGCTTATAAAAAAAGAATAAGCAAAGGTTCATGCACTGTTACACAGTGATTTCCTGCAGATGCTTTTCATACTGGCTGGTTTTGTGTGTCAACTTGACACAGCTGGAGTTATCACAGAGAAAGGAACCTCCCTTGAGGAAATGTCTCCATGAGATTCAGCTGTAAGGCATTTTCTCAATTAATGATCAAGTGGGGAGGGCCCATTGTGGGTGGTGCCATCCCTGGGCTGTGGTCCTGGGTTCTATAAGAAAGTAAGCTGAGCAAGCCAGGGAAAGCAAATCAGTAAATATCCCTCCGTGACCTTCTCCATCAGCTGCTGCCTCCAAGTTCCCGCCCTGTGTGAGCTCCAGTCCTGACTTCCTTTAGTGATAAACAACAATGTGGAAGTGTAAGCTGAATAAATCATTTCCTCCCCAACTTTCTTCTTGGTCATGATGTTTTGTACAGGAATAGAAACCCTGACTAAAATACTTTTAAATAAAAAGAACAGACTCCAAAATGGCTTTCGTTCCAAAATGGCATAAGGAAAAAGATGGGGCAAATACAATCCCACTTATCTTTACAATATGACCCAGTGGACGATAAACCAGAAAACAATAAAGCGGGCCATTTGCTCGGTGTGAATACAGGGTTGGAGTGATGTAAAAAGGTCCAGGAAGGACTGGCTTTTCCCTGTGTGGACTTTTTAAGTTTTTTAACTATTTTGACAGATGTTCTATATATTCAGTAAAGGGAAATACATAATAATGGTGGGGGATAAGACCCTAACACTAAAAGGGTGCACAAACACATGAATTTAATTACATCTGCGCGCGCGCGCGCGTGCGCACACACACACACACACACACACACACACACACACACACACACAAATATCTTCAATGTGTTTGTGGAGGGGTAAATTGCAAAGAAATAATGAATAAATACATTTATACTTGGTTTGTTTTGTATAATACTAGCCAAGGTGTCTATTCTGAAACTGGTTCCCATACATTGTAGGGTTAAACCGATAAAGAAAGGTGTGGTGGAAAGACAAAGTCCCACTGTAGAAGGAGAAAAATTCAAATATGGGGCAAGAGCTAGGAAGAACTCAGAGGGTAAGATTTGAGCGAGGAGTAGCAAGACAGATAAAACATATCTGTGTGTGTATGTCTGTACAGTGCATATTCATATGTAAGTTCTTGGCATGTTTGCGAACATAAGAAAAATGAACCTAACCATGCTCCTTTCAGGCCCTTTGTATTGAGTTGATGGCCAAGAATAAACATACTCCTGTCGCCACAAACATGCTTAACACCTGGGAATTGGAGGTCTTCAGATAAATGGCTGATTCCAGAACTGGGCAGGATGCACAGAAGAGGAAGAAAGATATCTCGTTAGGTCTGAGAGTGAGGAAGACCAGAGAGAAGAGGAATTATGGGGAGGGGAAAAACATAAATTAGGGAATTTAGGTTTCTTGCTTTAAGACAAAAAAAACAAAATGTTAACCAGTTAAGTGTGGAGTGTGTGCCAGCAAATGTTAACATCCTGCACCCATCATAGTAAAGACTGTAACAAGAAATAATCAATGGTTGATACCAAATGAAGTGACCATATTTGATGAGAGCCCAAGATGTTTGCATGCCTCGAAGTATCTACTCAAAGACAGGAAATCAGTAATAATATTGTAGAAAAATCTAGAATACCTTGACTGGGAAATCAAAGTTCGTTTGGCATGAGGACCAGAATGGATGCTCTGTGCTTCTTGCCAGATAAGATGCCCCAGGAATGAAGCAAGAACAACCACACTATTTTGCCAAGAGTCTGTTCATAGCAAAACACCTGACAAACCTAACGTACAAAGATGTAAGAGAACATATTCTTTGTCAGGTGGCCCCTTCCAGTCCTCCAGAAAGAAATGTGGAATATTAGTTACCCCATTAAGCTGTGCACCTCTGCAGGTGGGGCCTGGGGCATAGAAAGAAAGGCACAGAACACTGTAGGACAGAGAATGGCACTGGCCTTCAGTGGTGCTCTCTGGGCCCTAATGCAACTTCTGCCATCATAACGAGAGGTAGCAGGAGGATGTTGCCAAGGAGAGGGAACGGGGAGGAAGAAGGACTCACTAAGCCCTCAAAGGCAATGATCTGGTTGCTCCTCTGAGGCTGACCAGAGTCCCTGAAGCTCAGGTTCATTCACTGACCTGTGCTCCCTTTAGACAAAGAGATTTTAAAAGGAAAAAATCAAATTCTGGTCTTCCTCAATCCATCTTCCACCATTCACTTTGCAGAGTCCTGAATTTGGCCTCTCTGAGCAGCCGGTCCACGGTACAGGGCTGTGTCCAGAAGGAACAGCAATGGGTAACAAGCTAAGTTCCTCTGCTCCTGCTGCTCGCACTGTTCAATGTATATTATACTAATGTGATTTAATTCAGTTGCAACTTAGAAGTTATTGAAAGGCAGTTTTAGTTTTGTAGCCCAGCCCATATCTGTCGGTAAATATTAAACACGCCCCTGAAAAGAAAATTTGTTGTAAAGTCGGTGGGTGTCGCGTCTGTTGGTACTGTTCATGTCAGGTTGACTGACTGTGCCCAGCTCTCTGTCTGACAGGTTTTTTCCTCTGCTCATCTCTGCTCTTGAGAGAGCTTTACGTTTCACCTGGGGTAGAAGACTCACTCCACTTACCTTCCCCAGTTTCTATATCTTTTGAAGCTCTGTTATTAAGTAGATACATATTTATAATAACTCTGTTGTCTTACCATACTGAATTTTTTACTACATTAAAATTTCCTCTTAATCTTTAGTGTCACTCCTCTGCCTTGAGATACATTTTTTCTAGCATTTTTATTATTTGGTAAATACTTTGGCTATTTTCCTTTCTTATTTGCATCTTTATTTGAGGCGTATCTCTTATAGACATTGAGTATTGGTGTATGGCTTTAGTTTTGCTTTTTACTGAGTGACAATGTTATTCTTTTATTTCTTTTATTTGGAAGGTTTAAGTCATTTAAAACCGTGTTCAGTATAGTTAGATCTAGGTCAACTGTTATAGTGAGTGTTATTTACATATATTTGGTTGTTTCTCCCTTTCTACTTTCTTTTGGTGAATCAAAAAACAAACAAACAAAAAAACACTCTCCAAGTTGAGGATGCTGCTTTGAAATTTTTAAAGTAAAATTTGAGGAACAAAGATATAACTGCTATTCTAAGTCCTCATTACTGACTTCCCTGTCTATTGTCCCTGAGCTTTCCTCAGAGTTGTCACTGTGCCCTGCACATAAGGTCTTCCTCCTCCTCTTCCTCCTCCATCTTCTCCTCTCCCTCATCTTCCCCTTTCCCTTCCTTCCCCTTCCCTTCTTCTCCTTCTCCTTCTCCTTTTTCTCCTTCTCCTTCTCCTTTTTCTCCTTCTCCTTCTTCTTCTTCTTTCTCCTCCTTCCCCTCCTCTTCTTCTTCCTCCTCCTCCTTCTTCTCCCATTTCATCATTTTCTCAGTTTCATCACACCTTGGAGATAAATCATAATATGAAATCCCCACTTGCAAAGCTGGCCAAACACATCTGGTAATCAGGTAACAGAAGCAAATGAGAACAAGGATCTTCAACCATTCCTGTCTTCCTCCCTCACCTTATTTTCCCTGAAATATTAGTGGGATGCTATCCTTTAGCTTCTGTTTTGTTTTGTACAGTGTGTCCAAAGGAAGAGCATGAGGCTGTGTAACTACAACCAAAAGTAGAAGCAGCCAGCTAATGCTTCAGAAAGTAAGACTGTTACAGCTTTTAGCCACGTGTACACATCCAGGTCATAAAAGGAATCAGAGTTTCTCTGTGGCTAATGTATTAGCTATAACACAAGCGCTGGTCTGAGATTCATTGCATGGATCAGCAAACACACTGTAGGACAGGGATGGCCTGAAATAGAGAGGGAAGAACAAGACAAGGGCTGTGGTAAAGACAGAGACCTGCCCTGTGGTAGCTTCTGCATTCAGCTTGTACTCATTCCCAAGCTGAAGAACAGAGGCAGTGAACATGACAGTGGCCTTAGAGATGGGTGCGTGTATCTGTGTATCCAGCCATGGAAATTCACTTACCATTAACTAACATGTGCGTCGTTGGTTTCACACTGTGTCTTGTATTCCTCCTAATTAATGTTTTTAATTACCTGCAGTGTAAGATCAGAGGAGTGAGACACCTATGTCAAATGCGATTATTAGTACATTCAACACCACACTACTCAGTCTGGCATGGCAGACTTGATTCATTAGAGAAAAAAAAATACAGAAAAATATCCTTGCTTACGTGTACACACTGTGTGTTAGGTGTTTCTTTTACATGGTGTTCCTACACTTAGCCAGCCCTATCTGGACTTCTGTGATTGGATAACCTCACACTGCTGCTTTCCAGACACACCTTTATATAGTATTTTAGGGCTGGTCCATCTACCACACTGTGGACCAGCCACAGTGTGGAGTAACCCTTCTCCTGCTGTGTCTTGAGAGCTCTTACCTCTATGGAGGCTGTTATCACAGACATTTCTGTGCATTTCCCCAATGTGTGAACAACTTCAACACATTTGTTGCAATTCAGAGAAGGAAGAGAAAAAAGAATCAGCAAGGGGCTGTAAGGAAGAAAGGAAGAATTCCACATTTTGTTCAATTAAAAATGAAGACTTGTCACGTTTCCATATCTTACATGCAAGACTGTAGGTTTTAGTGCTTTTTTCCCTCGTAGTTGAAATCTAGGTAGCAGGCAGCACATAGTCACTGTGTGTGTGTGCACATAGCCACTGTGTGTGTGTGTGCGCACATAGCCACTGTGTGTGTGTGCACATAGCCACTGTGTGTGTGTGCAGCACATAGCCACTGTGTGTGTGTGTGCACATAGCCACTGTGTATGTGTGTGCAGCACATAGTCACTGTGTGTGTGCACATAGCCACTGTGTGTGTGTGCAGCAGATAACCGCTGTGTGTGTGTATAGCACATAGCCACTGTGTGTGTGCACATAGTCACTGTGTGTGTGCACATAGCCACTGTGTGTGTGCACATAGTCACTCTGTGTGTGCACATAGCCACTGTGTGTGTACAGCACATAGCCACTGTGTGTGTGCACAT
>JANHMN010000028.1:2501691-2517127 GCA_030674055.1 Rhabdomys pumilio | reverse complement strand
GCAACTTCTAACTGTATGCCATCTACGAGAAATCTGCCTTAAATGTAAGAGAAAGAAAAAAAAAAAAAGGAAGGTCTTCCTTCCACAGAAGCAAGAGCAATAACCACAAATCTGGGTTGGAAACAGGAGCAAAGTGAACCAGCAAGAAACATAAGAGGCTCTGCAGAATGAGAACAGAGTTCACCGGAAAGACAACTCTACACATGCAGGTACGCAATGACAGACTGTAAAATACACAGAGTAAATGTCTATAAGATAATATAAAAACAGACAATCACAACTGAAATTTTCCATTCTGTTCTTTTAGTAATAAACCAATATAGGTTTACATATAGATAGATACCCACAAAAATGTGAAGACATTTGAACAATTAGCATATATTCAACAGGCTATGCACCATAGGAACAGAATTTTCTCATATACATATGATGCATTTAAAATAAGATACAATTAAGATAGTCTGCAATTAAGATGGGCTAGCAGACAACTCCCAGTAATTTCCTTTTGGAAACAGGTGTTATGTAGCGCATGCTATACAGCTTAGCAATAGCTTTTGCTCCCGATCCTCAGCCTCCTGCTATTACAGGGATGCATCCTGATGCAGAGTTTATGTGGTGCGCAGAACTGTACCTAGAAACTCCTGTATGCTAGGCAAGCACTCCCAACCGAGCCATATCTCCAGTCCCCACATCGATAAATCTAAATTGCTCAGATCATATAGAGTATAATTATAACCACAAGAAAGTAAGATAAAAATCTCAATTAGAAAGATACCTTAGAAGTCACAATAAGTCTCTTGTTTAAGTGCCCAACACATTAAAGAAGAAATTATGAAGGAAAAATTAAAATATTTTTACTGAAGATACGATGTTTTGACAGTTTGTGGTATAGAAAAACAATACATAGTGAAACTTAGCTTCGAGCTTTATCTATCTACTAAGGAATTTCTTCAGCTTTCACTTTAAGCTGGAAAAAGAATCACAGGTTGAGTACAAGTAGGAAAGAGAATTATAATCTGAACCTTCAGGGAGCTGAGGAGTTCAAGGCACCGGAAGTCTCAGACCCAAAGAGGTTGGTGCCACTCCCAGCTTTTGCCAGAGGCTCGCTGTACAATGAGTAGTGCAAAGACAGGGGCTGAATATAAACAACTGGCTGCTCGGCGTGGACCAGCCATCTATAGTAACCTCCACCATCCAAGGCTCAGGGCACTTTACAGAATGGCAGATTAAAGAAGGTAAGAGCTGGCGAATGAGGAGGAGAATTTGGATGCGGCTGTGCACCCATCAACTCACGGCAACCACGGTTACCTACATAAGACTCCCTCAAACTGAAGAAAAGGCCATCCAGAGACTGCCCCACCTAGGGATCCATCCCATCTGCAGACACCAAACCCCAACACTACTGCTGATGCCAAAAAGTGCTTGCTGACTGGAGTCTGGTGTGGCTGTCTCCTGAGAGGCTCTGCTAATACCTAAGACAGATACAGATACTCACAAACATTGGACTGAGCCCGAGGACTCAATGGAAGATCAAGGAAAAGGACTGAAGGAGCTGAAGGGAATTACAACCCCATAGGAAGAACAACAAAATCAACCAACCAGACCCCCCAAAGCTCCCAGAGACTAAACCACCAACCAGAGAGTACACATGGAGGGACCCATGGCTCTATCTGGATATGTAGCAGAAGATGGCCTTATCTGGCATCAATGGGAGGGGAGGCCCTTGGTCCTGTGGAGGCTTGATATCCCAGCATAGGGGGATGCTAGAACCATGAGGCGGGAGTGGGTAGGTGGGTGGAGGAGAACCCTCATAGAGACAAAGGGGATAGGGGATCAGATAGGGGGGTTGCAGAGGGGAAACCGGGAAGGGGGACATTTGAAATGTAAATAAATAAAATAACCAAAACCAACCAACCAAAGACTCACTCAAGACCCTATACTACTCTCCACTAGGAGCTATTGGCAGTGGGTAGCCGCTGAGGAAGCGATAGCCACTCTCCTTTGGGGACACAGCCACCGTTCGTTTGATTGCGACCCTTTGAATAGCCTCAGAGCCATGAGTATATTGGCGTCACTAGTTGGACTCGTTAGTTGTTAATAGCCAAAAGAATAAAAAGAGGGCATGCAGCTGCGGGAGAGGGGAGGGAGAGATGAGCAAGAGCTGGGAGGTGGGAGTGGTGAGTGGATATGATCGATATGTATACACTGTACAAATATATGAAACATAAATAATGTAAAATATTTTAAAGAGGCAGAGACCAGACCATTGGAGTTTTAGAGCCAGCACAAGCTGCATCTCCAGACTGACAGGAGAAGCAGAGATGAGGGATCAAAATAATAGATGAACTCAGAGAGACAGAAAATAAATTATAGAAAATCAATAAAACCAAAAGCTTTTTCTTTGAAAATAATCAAGAAAATTGATGAACACCTAGTCACTCTCTATAAGAAACTTACAATGAAAGTTTTTAATTATCCTGGTCCTAATTATCCTGATCTTCGTGGATCCATAAGCCAAGAGGAACACGTACTGGAAAGAGGTGCAACTTCTATTCACAGATAACTTTACAAAGCTGCACCGAAAATCCCAGATAATCCAAAAGTAATAAGATAAACAGTTGGCTGCCAAGGCAGAATCAGCAGAGCATGAGAATTCAACCTGCAAAAATAAAAATTATTTTTAATATTTAATAAAATTCTTAATTTTGTATTTGAGCATCAGTTAGGACATTAAAATATTATTTTAATGGCATCAGGAGCTTAAAATGTGCAAGAGGAGTATAACAAAACCTCCAGTCAACTGTTGACAGCTGTTGAGAAATTGTTAAATATTTAGATTGTATATGTGAATTGAGTCAATATTTTTCAGATCAATTCTCCCCAAACTTAACCACATATCTCACACAACCTGAATTACAGCAGCAGCAATCTTTTTAAAGACAAGTTTGTATTGAATGTTTTAAAGGAATTGAAAAGAAATTTCACTGGCAAAAGTTTTGTGAAAACGGAAAACAAAATGGAACGAAGAGCCTGGGTTCAGAGCTCACCGCGGCCCACCCGTGGGAGCAGGCCGACCTCACCGCGGTCCACTCGTTGGAGCAGGGCACTGACTTAGTATCCTGAGGACAGACACACAGGGAGGAAGAACAACCTATACAGATTATAAAGCCTGGGATTCCTGGTCATTTTGAATAAGGACCCTGAGATAATTTGATGCTTTTCAATAGATTGTAATGAAAAAAGTGGGTTTCTATCTGCAAAAATACATATTTCCATCTGTACTTCACAGAATTCACAAGTACCTACATGACCTGGGTCATAGACTTCAACATAAACATTAAAACTGTAAAATTTACTAATGGGATGTTTGTATTACACCCCTCCCCAAGGCTCTAGGAGCATCACAAAAGAGATGTAAATAGATTCTAAGAGCCAGAGGTCAGGGAGGACCACAAAACAATGTCTTCTGAATGTGACAGGATGGTTGTTCTCATGAATCCACGGCCCACCCAAGATCAGGGTGGTCAGAATTCTAGCATGGAGTCAGAGCAGTTCATAACCCCCCCTCCCCCCCCCCGCAAGCCCTATCTGAGGTACTGTCTCTGTATGTGTGGGGTGTATGTGTGTATGTCTGTCTCTGGCTCTCTGTGTGTCTGTGTGTCTGAGTCTGTCTGTTTCTCTCTGTCTCTCTCTTTCTGTGTGTTATTTTCTTTCTCTCTCTCTCTCTCTCTCTCTCTCTCACCATGGCAAAGGAAAATGAAACAAAGAAACCAAAAAAAAAAAAAAAAGAAAGAAAAAAAAAAAAAGAAAAACAACAAAAAAACCCCACAGTTTGTAATGGCAGCTACTCCTGGGCTGCTGCCTGCCCCTGGGCTGTAGCTGTGTAGTTAGTGACTCTTTGTTGGAGACAACTGATTTTCTCTTGGCCGGGAGGGATCCACTGCAAATGGATCTAACTTCTTGGTTAGAGTGGGGCCCTCTCAGTGCTGAGATCCCATCTGGCTTAAACCTGTTCCCATCTTATGTGCTTCCAGTCTCTGAGCTCATGGGCCACTCCCTCTGCCATCCCTCTTACAGACATTTTTGATCCCGACCTGGGGTTTCTTCCTTACCTTGATCACTCAGTTCTCAGATAAAAGACGCGCGCGCGCACACACACACACACACACACACACACACACACACACCCTTTGTATTTATAATAAGCTTCAATCAGCACTGGAGTTGGGCAGATATCCACCCTTTATGCTTTTAGAACCTACTCTCCTATCGATAACTCTGAGCTATTACTATCTTCATCTGGACTGCTCTTAACTCCAAGTGGCCAGCCCTCAGGGCCATGTTTTCTCGACTCCTGACCCATTGTGGCTTCTCCTTACTTCTCTCCTTCTTCTCCCCCATGCGGTTCTCCTCCAACCCCAAGCCCAGGAATCCTAAACCCCACCTATGTCTCTTCTGTCCAGCGATTGGCTGTTGGCATCTTTATTTACCAATCAGAAATAACTTGGGGGCAGGGGTCACATAGTGTCATTGGGTCTACACACAGACTCCAGGTCTTGGGGGCCTACACTTAGCATTACAATAGACAGCGAGACCAAACCTCACCATCTCCTCTTGAGCTTTGAGGAGAGGAGTTAGATAAAGACACCCATTTAGGACTCGGTGCTCTGAGACATCTCAGTCTCACACACTGTCTGGTTATGGGACATGTTGTCTATGTTAATTCCTATCTACTGCAAGAGGAAGCTTCTCTGACCAGGGTTGAGAGAGGCACTGGTATATAGATATTTCCTTAGATAAATGTTCACAGTTCCCTCATTTCTAAATAACTTCATGTGACATATCCCCAGGTAATGGTACAGAGTCCCAGAATCATGGAAAATACATATTTTTATGTAATAACTATTATCTTTCAAGGATTCTAGAATGACTTCAGAGTTTCACTTCCATTAGAAGGTATCCTCCTCCTGAAGGCCTGCCTCCTTGAACATGGGAGGAATAGAAAGGACAGATACACTATGGCTGTCCCTACAACAGGAGGCCACCATGCACAGCATAAGTAATGCCCAGACTGCAGTAACTGATGTCAATATCGTGTGTATTGTACTCAGTGGGTATATAACATGGGGTAATATATGATATGTCCATAGTTCCCACATGGACGTCTGGTTTTCTATCACAGGCAGCAATGTGGAAAAGAAGCAGGTGGGTCTCCATGAGTTTCCAGCCAGTCTGATTTACATAATGAGTTCAAAGCCAGCCAGAGCTGTGCAGTGAAATGCTGTTTCAACAAGCGAATCAAGCCAGAGTGAAACAAAAGACCCTGACTGAAGATTCTTGAGTTCACACCATGTTTCTATCCATTCCCCTGAAGATTTGTGAGTTCACACCATTGTTTCTATCATCCCCCTGACTGAAGATTTGTGAGTTCACACCATGTTTCTATCCATACGGACCTTTGGAAAAGACAAATCCAGCTCATAATGACGGAGTCTACTGGTTGTCTAGGGCTGATCCTATAGTTCTTGGTAGAGCATCCAGGAAGAGGTTGTAAGGTAATTAAGATGTGTATTTTACATCTGTTTACTCAGAGGACAACTTGCAGAGTCCGGTGTCTCCTTCTACCATACGGATACCAGGGATCAAACTCGGGTTTTTAACTTCTTTACCCACAGAGCTATCTCACAGGCTCTGAAAACTTATGTCTTGATTGTGGTAGAGATGACCTAGGTGTGTAACTCAGTCAAAATCTTTGCACCTAAATGAGTTAACATGGTTTCTATGATTACATTTGGACAGTAACTGAGAGATTCTTAAAGACAGAGTAGAAAAGTGCTTGGCAGCTCAGGAGAGAAATGCTTTCCGAGGAAAAAGAACATTTACAGAGTCATGAAAGGCTGAGAAAGCTCTGCGGCATGCGGGAGAGCATTGCTGATCAGTGTCACACAGTCCTGGCATGCACGAAGTCATGTGCGTCTACATAATGACTATTCTCTTTAAAGTGCATTTAGAAAGACATATTTCTAGCATTTTGGGGTGAAGCCAACCTTATCAAAATATCACCCTATTTGAACATAAGGAGGAAAGAAAAAGGAAGTTTCTATAATCTTTCATTTTTTAAAAACCAAATTTAGGTTTAAACAAAACAAATCAAACAAACAAACAAACTATGCTGTTGTTAGCTAGTCACTATCCAATACCACCAAGGCCACAACTAGATACAGAAAACACTTAAGAAAACATCATCCGTGACAGCAACCATTCCTGTTATCCTGGATGACATCCTGTGTGTACAGACATGGTGCCACTTGAACATCTGTAACACGGAGATACTTCTAATGGGACCTAAACCAAGCATTTCAAGAAACAATCCACACCCCGGGGCCACTCTGGCTTCAGGAAAGCTCTCAGCTGGAGGTTCAGCACACAATGTATCATTAGCATCTACAACTGACACAGATACAGAGGAGGGGCCAAAAAGAACAGGAAGTGTTCAGCCTCGGGGGATGGGAGTCAGGACACAAATTAAAAACCTTGTTTCTTTGATTGCTTTCTCCAACTGGTAGCAGAAAGTAAAAGATTAATTCCAAACACTGACAAGAGGAGTTTAAGATGTGCACTAAACTCTGCAATTGCACGAAAAAAGATGATATTTTGAGGAAGAAAGTTGGAAATGTGCAAGAAAGACCCAGATCTCTGGTACCAAGGAACTCAGTACAGGATTTATACTAAAGAAATGATCAAAAGGGGAAAAATTTACAGGCTTTCACTATTAAAATGATTAAACAATGCAAGAATATATCCAGCGTCATTTAAGCAGCAATCCAACAGTGTGTGCGTGCTAGAAATGTAGTATAGGGTGTGCTGCGCATGTACACAGAGTGTGCTGTGTGTGTACACAGTGTATGTGTGAACAAAATGTGAGTGTAACAGGGTGTGCATGTACACAGAGTGTGCTGTGTGTGTACACAGGGTGTGCTGAATGCACAATGTTCATATACTCGGAGTGTGAGTATACACGCAGTGTTCATGTACTCGGAGTATGCAAATGTACACACTGTTCATGTACACAGAGTGTGCATGTGAACAAAATGTGCATGTACAGAGTGTGCTATGTGTGTACACAGGGTGTGCTGAGTACCCCATGTTCATGTACACGGAGTGTGCATGTACATAGTGTGCGTGTACATGGAATGTGCATATACACAGAGGTGCTGTGCGTGCACACTCCTGTAGACATGCATTCATGCTAAAAGTGAAAGTGAACTCCAGAATTAAACCACACAGTGCTCACAACTGTGTTCAAGGCTTGTGCTTATGAGCAAAGACCAGGAGAAGATGATGAGTTACTGAACTTTTATAAGATTTTACTATTTTCATAATAAAGTGAATAAATATTAGATTTTTTTGCTTATAGAAGGTTAAAAACAGAGCTGAAAAGAACACTAAAAGCTACAGAAGAAACGATGTTCTCATTAAGGGAAAACTGGCTGTAAGCAGACAATCAAAAGACCACAAAATCCAAGCTGGGGTTCAGTTGGTAAAGGGCCAGTCTTGTGAGCACAAGACCTGAGTTTGGATCCTCGGTATTTGTATCAAAGCTTAGCACAGTCGCCTGTGTGTTTGTGATCTTAGCACAGGGGAGCCAGGGATAGATGTATCCATGTAGCTTCCTGGCTGGCCCATTTAGAGAATTGGAGAGCACCGGGTTTAGCAACAGACTCCATCTGAAAAAGTAATGTAGAGAACGACCCAGGAAGACACTCCAAATCACCATGTGCACACCTGCGCGCGCACATGCACGCGTGTGCGCGCACACACACACACACACACACACACACACACACACACAAAATCATCATCATCATCATTAAAGCTGGCTAACCTAGTAGAAATATTGTTTTGGCTTCCTTTAATAAGACTTACTATGCACAATGTCACGTTTTGATGCACACATGCATAGTATAGTTATTACCACAGTAAGCATTCCACCATATCTATCAACTTACATATATATATATATATAGTTACTGGGTTTTGTGGTTAAAAAAAAAAAAAAAAAACCTAAAATTCTCCCCCGTGCCCCCATCACCATGCTCTAATGTTATTGTCTATAGTTATCCCGTTATAATTAGACCTTTAGGCTTACATAATTAGGACCTTGAACTTTGACCCTTGACCTCAATCACACCCTTTGCACACACACTCCCTGATGCTGGTGACGGCCACTTTATTCTCTACATGTCTGTTGCCACGGTAGTTTTCCATTTTTAGATCCTACGTGTAAATGACATGAAGCAGTATTTTCCTGTGACTGACTTACTGTAGATTCATCCATGTTGCCACAGATGGCATGATCTCCCTTTATAAAGCTAACTGCTAGTCTAACGCATATCAAAATGTTTTACCCATCAGCAGACATTCCCGTTGTTTCTGTATCCTTGCTTTTTATGAAAGACGCCTTGATTCTGGGCATCAATGCCACAGACGGTGATGGTTTTCTTCCCTTGAGTGTGTACCTAGGAAGGAGATTACGTGGTCACAGGGTGACTCTTTATTAACTTCTTTAGGAGCCTCTGAGTCATTCTCTAGCATAACTGCACCAATCTATACTTATCATCGGTGAATGCAAGCCGTCCTTTTCCCACACTCTGATCAATACTTGCTACCTCTTGCCCTTTTAATAACAGAATTTGAACAACTGTAAAGTGGCCTCTCATTTAACTCTAACTCATATTTCCTTGATGATCAATAAGCATCTTTTCATATGGCTATATTCCTTGTTGATGTCTTCTTTAGAGAGATGTTTACATAGGGTGTTTCTCTTATGTGGAATATAAAAATCAAATCGAAACTGCCTGAAGCTTAAACATAAGACCATAAGCCATAGACCTTCTAGAGAAGCATCTTCACATTGTCCTTGGGGAGAATTTTGGATATTTAACCAAATGCACATGTGACGGAAGCAAAATTAAACAAGTGTGGTGTCCTAGTCAGGATTACTGCTGCTGTGGTGAAGCATTGTGATAGAAACCAGCATGGGCAGGAAGGGGTTTCCTTCTCTCACAGTTCCCTGAAACAGCTTGTCATCAAAATCAGTGAGGGCAGGAACTCAGGCAAGGCAGGGATGTGGAGGCAGGAGCTGATGCAGAGACCATGGAGAGTGCTGCCTACTGGCTTGCTTCTCATGACTTTCTCAGTCTGCTATCTTATAGAACCCAGGACCACCAGCCCAGGGATGGCACCACCCACAATGGGCTGATCCCTCCCCCATCAATCAATAATTAAGAAAATGTCCCGCAGGCTTGCCTGCAGCCTGAGCTTATGGAGGAAATTTCTCAACTGAGGTTCTCTCCTCTCTGATGATGTTAGCTTGTCAAGTCAAGGTGACATAAAACTAGCCAGCACTTGTGGCTATATTACATTTAAAGAAACTTCTGCACAGAAGAGGAAATGCTCAGCGGAGTGAAATGACTATCCATGGACTGGGAAAAAAGATTCATGAACTATGTAATGCGCAAGGAGAACTCACACGACAATAGGAAGGGGAAAAAAACCCCCAAAGAACTCATTCAGTCTCGTGGAAAACTTAAACAACCAATCATATTTATGAACATCAGATTCAACAGTAGGAAGACAAGTGCTCGGGACTGTCAAAGTCCTGGCTTTATCACTAAACATGGTGCAGTGTCAGGAACATGGAGCAGCCTACTTATGCTCGCAAGAAGAATAACAGTGAGCTCCCACTGTTATTCTTACTCTCTTCTCAGTGAGAACTCTAGGAGACAGTGCAAATGGGCATCATTCGTGAAGTAATCCTCGGCTACCATCATTGTTTAGCCTTCCTTCTTTGAACCAGGTTTCCGCCATGCTGCCTTCCTAAGGACCTTGAACTTGAAATACAGCCAGTTAAGTCTTCTGAAACTTCAAAATGTCTGGGGATAAAGACCCAATAGCATAAGGTCAAGTCTATCTAGGCACCCCTAGGACATCAGAATGTCCATAAATGTAAAAGGCCTGAGCTGACTGTAAAGGACCACTCTTGCCCACGTTTGGGGGCCAAACTATAGCGGCCCGCTCTGTTCTGCAGGTCCAGGTTTAGCAAGAGAGAGAGTGGGGGGAAGAAGGGGAAGAGCCGAGAAGAATAGAGACAAGCCAGAGGATCTGTAGTAAAGTCTTCTTTACTGTCTCCACCATACACACACCACTACACCTACTACTACTATACCACACACACACATACACACATACACACACACACACACTACAACAAGGAAATCCTGGGTATTTATAGGCTTTTGCCACGTGCCTTGTAGGCAAGTGGATACCACGTGCCTTGCAGGTATGGATATAACATAAGCCTTACAGGCGTGGACAGCACATGTGCCTTACAGGCATGTATGGTGTGGATAGCACGTGCACCACATGCCTTGTAGGCGTGGATACCACGTGCTCCTTGCAGCTGGGGGCACTAAACAGCAAAACAAGCTATGTGGGATATCAGAGTGTGCTTCAGCTGTTGTAGGCTGTTGAAAACCAAGTCTCATGTCAGGGTATATGGCTCAAGATGGCTGCAAAGCTGATAGCTGCTTTCTAGCCACTTTTTGCTTAAAGTCGGCTCCCAACACATAAATAGTCAGTAAAATGAAGATTAAAAACACCAGAATAAAGTGGTCTCAGTATTATTTGAGGAAAAATATGAGCAAGAATAACCTTGGGAGGCATGAGGGTCCAGCTTTAAAAACCCAGCTTCCTTCTGAGGTGGAAACTCCTAGGCAATGAACAGGAGGACCCTGGTACTGCCCACTGTGGAAGAGAAGGGTCCGTCTAACACCTCTCCAAGAACAGCCAGCGCAGCCGGGCGGATGGCACACTGCAGTGTGCTGGCTATGGAGCCGGTGGAGAGAAGCTGAGGGTGATGGTCTCCTGTGCTCTCTCAGCAGATGTGGGCTGAAGATTTACAGGAAATGAAAGGGACTGGCAGCCCAGAGATTCCAGCAGCAATGCCTTATAGCTTTCTTCCTAAAACTTTTCACTGTGCCTTGCTACCTAATGGTAGGGTTGTACAAACAGACCTTCAGCCTCAAGACTGGCAAGGTCACAGCCCAGCCTCCGCTGTTTCCAAAAGGATTGCCTGGGTGTCATTCAGCAAATGGAGTTTCTCTCCCTTGACGCAAAATAGATGATTTCTGATTTGGTTGCTGATATCGTTGGATGTTCTAAATTTGTTTATTTAGCAAACATTGACATCACACTCCTATTCTTAGCACTACACAAATGTTCATAATTCCATCCAACCCTGCTGCTGCCTCTGACAGTGACATTCTCACAAAGAGATTGCCGCAACTGTCAGTGTGTTTACCGCAAACAGGAAACAGTCTCATCTGCTCCCCTCCAACTAGTGTGTGTGTGTGTGTGTGTGTGTGTGTGTGTGTGTGTGAGAGAGAGAGAGAGAGAGAGAGAGAGAGAGAGAGAGAGAGAGAGAGAGAGAACACTACAGTGCTACTCTGGGGACTGGTGAAGGGGCTTTGTCTGTCCTCCTGTTGGGATGTAAATGGCTTCTATCCCATCCCTAGGGAGTCAGGTTATTAGAAATGTTTTCCCTCACTTGAATTGATCCCACTTCAGGCACTGAGGGGGACACTGGCCACCCCACCCCTGCCCAGTCCTCCCTTTCCAATAGGCTTGCCTGGCACATCAGATGACAGATCTTCTCGGTGATATAGATGTCTAGTTTTCAAAAATCTTCAATCAAATTTCACTCCCTCGAGCCCTTTTTCTCCTCATTCTTTCTTATTGGTTAACACCTTTGTAATAATCCGGTGTGCAGACTGTATCATTTTATCACTTTCAGGCCCCCTCCCAGGTGGTGTTTACTGTGACTCTGGGGCTTTAGGGGCCTCTGCTTTCCACTGAGCATGTGCTTCCAGTCATTTCTCTCCCGGCTCCTCACTCCGTCCTGCCTTCAACCTGACTTATTTTTCCCCTTAAGTGTCCACACGTCCCAGGTCCCTGTCACCTTGTCCACTTGGAATGCACACACCCTCTCTTGTGGGTTTATCATGACCTGAGTCTTAGTTCTCCAGAGTCAGTGGGAGGCGTGAAGAAATGTTCACAGGAGTATTTCATTAATGATAATGACTGAGATAACATTTACCAAGCACTTCCTGTGGCCCGAGCACCAGGCGAAGCATGTTCATACATGCTTATAAGACCACACATGATCTTATAGTAAATTGTAAACCGTAGCTGCTGTCTCTACCTGGTTTTTACAAAGAAAGAAAGCTAAAGTTTAAACATGTTAAATTTACCAAGCTCAGTGTGGCAGAACTCACCCTCTGAGGTCACAGTCACCTTCAGCTATGTAAGTCTTGACCTCAATGAGATTGGTCTGCAAGAGATAAATAAATATATAACTAATTAAAATAAAATAAAGATGCTAAGTAGTCAGACTAGAATTTGGATCCAAATTCTGAGATTAACCATTAAACTACGTTGTATTTAAAATAAGCTTTGCCTTTCAAAGATTAAAGCAGGGTTCCTTTGCAGAACCCTGTTTTATAAAGTATGTTATAAAGAAATTCAGCAACTGAAGGAGATTTCAGAAGTTACCTAGTTCTAGTCTCGTTTGCAAGATAAGGACTTTGAAGCACATAAAGAATGATTTGCCAAGTATAGCTCTTTCCATCCTGAGACTCTGACAACATATTAGAGGGTGGCTTCCTGAAAGATGACCTTCCCTGGGCCTCAGTGGCTCTCCCTGAGGCTGTACAGCCAGGCCCATTACATGTAAATTGCAAATGAGTCCTTCATTTCATTCTCCCTGTGTTACCACCACTGTCGTCTGTCTGTCTGTCCGCCTGTCCATCTGTCTGTCTGTCTGTGATTGAGGAATAGACCAGAGACTGACTTTCTGTCCACATGGCCTGAAGAGCAGAGCTACTGTGTTCTCCCCATTGATACCTGCCCAGCCTCACCCTGCTTCTCTCTATCCCCTATGCCTGCCTCTCTCCACTTCCCTACTTAGTTATCTCAAACCAGTGATTCTCAAAGGGCCGGGACATGCTACATGTCCCTGAGGCCCCAGATAGCTGCACCCCCCAGGCCAAAATGGTCTCTTCCCTACTCCGAAAGATTTCCCATGTCGCTCATTTGTCATTTATTGCAGGAGGGCCTGTATCATCTGTTCGGTCCCTTTTTGTGTAAGAGCCGGGCTTGCCTCGAGGGCAGAGATCATATCTTATTCATCATTGCATCCAGCACAATGCCTAGCCTAAGGCCCACAACAAAATAGGTGTTCTATAAACGTTGATTGATTTATTGTACGAGGAAATGAAAATGACTTCCTTGCTTCTATGGAGACCCAAGCAAAGAAAGTAACTTTTCTCAGAGCCATGAGATCGACTTGGAATACATATTTTCGAGGACTCAAAAGAAAAACAATTGGAAGTATTTGTACTTATACGAACTTGAGTGTGTGTGTTGGTGGTTGAAATGGGCTAACACAGGTCAATCCGATATTAAGCAGACAAGGACAAATGGTTTCTCCACAGACTTGGTCTGTTAAAGATACTTTTACAAAGCAGTTCTATATGTAGGTATGTTTCAAAAATTAGACAGATTGATCATCATCAGATTATAAAAAGTAGGAAAATCTGAGGATCACTGCCCTGAGGCTCTCTATAGGACAAACTCTTTCTCATTTGGCTTTGAAATTTTCATAAAGATGTGCGATCCATCTTCCTGACCTTCCTCATGGTAGCATCTTAGGGTGTGAGGAGGCAAAGCCTTACTTTTTCTTGTAGATGGGCTTACAGAAACTCAAGAGAGATCTATAATCATGAAGAAGATTATTTTCATTGTTTATCTTCCCTTTACACCGTTTCAAGAAGTACCATTACCTCTTGAGATATAGGCCTGTTGATGTGCTTATTCTACAGTGGGCGTGACTAATAATGCCTTACATGTGTGAGGTTGGTCCCTCTATCTTGTACTGCCAGAAGGGCAGAAGGGGAAGAAACAAACACTTGTTGAATATTTTCTAGGTGCCAGTCATCGTGTTAAATACTTGTCCCATGTTAATATCTTCAGCAACTTGTCCAGGTTCCAACTTCCAACACATATAGTCAACGTGAACTATGCTTGCCCTGCTCCTGGAATCTCATGGGTGACATCTAAAGGACTGCTTCACGAACATGAACAACACGGGCTGCCTTCACGCTCTGGTATTTTTGAGCATATCCTGATTGGAAAGCCCAAGTCATGCCAGTGTTCGCTAGGATTTCCAAGTGATTTGTCTCACAAAGTTGACGGATTGGAGGTTTGATCCTTAGAATGGCAACATGGGGAGGGAGTGGAATTCTCAGGAGGGAGGACCAAATGCAAGGTGGCTGTCATGGGAGCATTATCTTCAGAAGAAACAAATGCTACTCTCTTGTATTAAGTTAGTTCTCACATGAGGAAGTTCCTATAAAGCAAGACTACCCCCATGTACCTGGCCCTTTCTACATATGGCTGCTTCTCTTATGGTTTTTATGACAAGTTGTGCCACAGCCAAGCCAAAGGACAGCGAGTGTTGTTTGGACCCTGTAGTCACAAGAATTATGAACAAGACAGACCTTTTTTCTTTACTAGTATTCAAAGCGGTCTTGGGCATTTTTCTATAGCAAGAGTAAACATAACGATAAACTTATATTCATGTTCAAGGCTTCTTATCCCTAGAAAAAGTATGATTCCTGTCTATACAGCTTCCAGCATTCTCACAGTCTCACAGGGTCAGATCCCCTTTTTATCAAAAAACTTGGGTCTCTGGTCAGCTTCAAAAATGCCTAAGTAGAAGTTTATATGCAATAATGATGTATGTCTCTGTCTTAGTTAAGGTTTTACTGCTGTGAACAGACACCATAACCAAGGCAAGTCTTATAAAGGACAACATATATTTGGGGCTGGCTTACGGTTCAGAGGTTCAGTCCATTACCATCAAGATGGGATCATGGCAATGCCCAGGCAGGCATGGTGCAGGAGGAGCTGACAGTTCTACATCTTGTTCTGAAGGCAAACAGGAGAAGACTGGCTTCTGCAGGCAGCTAGGAGAAAACTCTTAAAGTCCCTAATGTGACACACCTACTCCAACAAGGCCACACCTCCAAATAGTGCCACTCCCTGGGCCAAGCATATTCAAACCACCATAATCTCCTTGCTTTTTTCCCTTTGGACTTTAAAGATGTGCCTTTCCTCTTACTCAAAAACCAGTGTCATCCATGGAAGTGTCACTTGTAGCTTTTATCTCACTAATCCTTACTATTAATCTCACGATTCTTGGCATTCCTCATTTTATCCTACCATGAGCCTTAATTTTTAATTCCCAAACAAGTTTAAAACTCTTACATTTTGAGAAAAGTATAGCCATCAAGATCTTCATATTTGCCACTAATGC
>JANHMN010000028.1:2468338-2484613 GCA_030674055.1 Rhabdomys pumilio | reverse complement strand
GGGGAGAGGAAGAGAGGGAAAGAGAGAAGGAGGAGGGGGAAAGAGAAGGAGCAGGAGAGGGAGGAATGGTGGGAGGGAGAGGGAGCCCTCAGAAAGTAAGAACAAAACTAAAACTTATGGAAGACTAGATATGGGAAATGGGAAATGCTTGAGACTCAGAAGGAACTCAGGGCTCTATTTATAGGTTCAAGACATCCAGAGGAAATGCACTTTGTCACCTCTCAGTGGACACTGATTAAGAAAGGTATAGGTTCAGTTTACTTAGAGAATAGGCCAGGACAAGGCAAGCACAGAAGGCTGTGTGTGTGTGTGTGTGTGTGTGTGTGTGTGTGTGTGTGTATGTGTATGTGTGTAAAAGACTAATATGTGGCAATGGCTTCCTTCCTCACTCCTGAACCACTCATTCCTGCTCATGTGTGGGGCTTGCTCAGTTTCAGGAAGGAAGGATGGGTCGTACGGATGCTCCTGGGAAATGCAGAAACTCCAGGCCTGGCTTAAACTGTTCTGCTTCCTTTTCCCACTGTCCATCCTGGAGGCAGTCCCTGAAGGCCTGCTCCTCTCCAGCCCTCTGGCCTCAGCGTTCTCTGGGTGCTGCCTGTTGTAGCCTCTACTCTTTCATGTACCCCCTCTTCTCCAGTGTGCCCTTCCCCTCCTTACAGGTTCACTAAGTCCCTCTGCAAGTATGGGGTTTTATTCCAGAATTATACCCCAAATGATAACATAGTTTTCCCAACTTTGTCTCTAAACCAGCTCTGGAAATCTGTTTAATTCTGACCTTGTTACATCATCTATTGGCAATCTATAGTTCTCAATGTGTTTGGTGTCTCCACTTGCCCGGGCTACACAATTCTCTGTCCATCCCACAGGTTCTTGTGAAGTATCTCAATAAATTCCTCTCTGAGAAGCCAGAAACCCAGATCTCAGAAGGCTGCAGTGAGTGTGTGTGTGTGTGTGTGTGTGTGTGTGTGTTGGGATGGGGGTGAGGTAAGTTTAAGACTAGCCTGTGCTACTAAGTAAGACCTTGTCAAAACCAAAACCAAACAAAAAGTGACAACCAAAACACCCGCTTTCCTTCTCCTTTATTTTGGGCAGGGTGTCACCATGGCTGGCCTCTGCCTCCTGAGCGCCACCTTTCTTCTCTAACTAGTGTAAGTGAATCATGAAGCTTCCATAACTTGCCTGGTTGAGCTGTCAGGCTTTTGTTTTCCTTGTTACACAAGTAGTGTGTGTGGACCTCCTGACAAAAGCGCATAGGAACAAAAATACAAGAAAAAATCAAAGTGCAAGGAATATGAAAATGGCTTATGATCATGGGACTCAAATAAAACTCAACATTAAAACTTTCTAATGTGTTTTGAATATATATTAGCTGAAAGTGTGGGGATTTTTTTTTGAAGAATCACTCTCTAAGACACAGAAAAGCTGGGAGCAATGATTCTGGAAAGGGAGGTTGAGTATTAAATCCACTTCTTCAGGGTAGTTGCTATATCTGAGATGGATGGATAGATAGATGGATAGATAGATAGACTGAGAGGATAGATGACATGTAGGTGAATGATAAATAATAAATAGATGATAGGTAGATGATAAATATATAATAGACTAATCTATTATATATATGAATATACACTATACATACATTCACACACACACACTCTCATCTATGTAGGGTTTAGTCATTCCTTGGACCACCCAGAGCTCTCTGAGATGAAAGCATCAAAGATTATACATGGAGGGATCTATGGCTCCAGATACATATGTAGCAGAGGATGGCCTTATCTGACATCAGTGGGAGGGGAGGCCCTGGGTCCTGTGGAGACTCGATGCCCCAGAACAAAAGGATGCTAGAGCAGTGAGGCGGGAGTGGGTGAGTGGATGGAGGAGCGTCCTCATAGAGGCAAAGGGTAGGGGAGAGAGGGCAGCTGGGATGAGGGTATTGTGGAGGGGTAACCATGAAGGGGATATCATTTGAAATGTAAATGAATAAAATGATTAATTAATAATCATAATACTACCTAGGAAGCCTGTGTTTGTCAAGGCTGTCTTCTCAGAAGTGTGTTGACTGTTAGTGTACATTCTTCATGGTGATGATGTCATCTCTACATGGAAATGGGCAGTGTTAGAACAAGAATATGGAAATTTCTTCAAGTCCAGAGACTCAAATCTGTCAGGAAGAGGATTACTAAGGACGGTGTACTCTAGAAAGGCAAGAGTCAGTCCCAAGCACAGCTTCTGCCTTGGAGAAGCCTCCCTCCCCTGTGGCTTTCTGTTACACTAGCAAAGGACCAGGGAAGAATTGAAGAATGCAGTATGGCTCATGTCTGGAGTATGTGATCTATATGAAATAAAGATAAATACTTCTAAAATTATTTGAGGGACTGGAGATATGGTCATCAAGATCACTTCCAGCTCTTGTGAAGAATCAGGACAGAACAGTGTAGACAGAGAAGTTGAGCGGGTATGCATCCCTAGAGCTGAGTACTGACAAGAGTCCCATGGAATGTGATGCAGACAGGATGGCCAGGGATACAAACTCATGGCTCTGTTAACATTAAGGAATGTGGAAAAATGCTGTCCAGAAGACAAGGAGGAGGAAGACTGGTGTCTGTTGAGGTCATTTCAAGTGTCCCTCTATTAGGTATACATGTCCCTTTCTTCTCTTAAAGTTGAGGCTCAGAAAAATTAGTGTCCCACAGGGAGTCCCAGATGACCCAGGACCACCACCTAATCCTCAGAAGGAAAACTAGTGTATATGAGTCACAAGAGATAAGGAGTAGAGAGCTTCAGTGTAGGAATTGATGTCATTAGCACACAGGGTGCCCAAGAGTAAACACAGAAAGACAAGACCATCCATGGTCATCAGACGTGTTAATATGTTCATTGAGGATTTCCAGGAAAGCTGTTTTCTTATGTTGGAAACCAAAACTATATTGGAAGTGTCTAAAACTGGGGAGGTGTTTTGAAAGCGATGAATAGTAAAGGGGTGTGTGTGTGTGTGTGTGTGTGTGTGTGTGTGTGTGTATGTGTATGTATATGTATCTGTGTGTGTGTATGTATGTATGTACGTGAGAGTATGTGTATGTATACGTATCTGTGAGTGTGTGTATGTGTGTGAGAATATGTGCATGTTTATGGGTGTTTGTGTGTGTGTGAATATGTGTATGTGTGTGTATGTGTGTGACTGTGTATGTATGTCTGTGTATATGTAAGTGTGTGTGTAAGTGTGCATATGAAGGCCAGAAGAGGACATAAGGTGTCTTCTCTGTCACTCTGTACTTTATTTCTTTGAGGCAGGGTCTCTCGCTGAACCTCAGCTTCCTCTTTCTACCAAACTGGCTGGTACATGAGTCTTGGGAACCTGTTCCCAACCCCACTCTCTGACATGCCAATCTTTTATATGTTTCTGGGGATTTGAACTCAGGCCCTCTGCCTCATACACCAAACACTCTTCTCCCTAATCCCGAGAGAAGCATTTTAAAACCAGCCTTGTGGTTCCGTGAGAAAGGGAAGCTTGTGTGGGTACTCCGGAGAGCTCCCAGACAGAGCAAAGATTTCCCTGTTGCTTCCATCCTGCTCTTGTTTTATCAAGCTTTTCCTAACAGAGAGGCGTCAGCACACTTGTAGGCAAAGGAAACAGATCCAATAGAGAGTTTGGAGATAAGAGAGAACACAAATAACACAACCACACAGAATCAAAAAGGCTTGAGACGAAGGCAGACACTAGATTTGGGTATTCATAAACACTAAGTGTAAGAAAATGCTTTGCAAAGAAAGTCTCAGCTTGGCTCAAGCCTCAGAACAGTTATCTGTATGTTACCAGCATGCTTTACTCAACAAAGATTCTCTTTTTTAGCAATTTAAAGTATGTTTCATTAAAAGAAAAAAAAAGGCTATACGAATCAAGACACAGGCTGCAGGGCTCCCACTCCAGCTCGATCCTCTGTCTCGTCTATGTCTATCAACATTTTAACTAATGTCAGAGTTCTTCTTTTGCTAATGAGCTGCTGCACAGAGAGGCAGGCCCCCTCCCAGGCCACCAGCTAAGGTATAATGAGAGGGGCTACAGCTTGTGGAAGCTCTCTGAGAAGCCCCTCTTTGCTCTCAGGCTGCACAGTTGTCCTTTGTCCCTTTTGTCCTGACACAAATTAAGTTATCTAAAGCACTGCAGATGCTTTGCTTTAATACAGTTTTTAAAAATCGTTTTGCCTCTACCCATAATTCACTCCTAAGGGGCTGGTCAGTGTTTAAAAGCTGTGTGGGGTGTAGGTGAATGCAGGGGTTGTACTGAGGGTTTTTAAACATCCTCCCTTCTCCAAACATCACAGCCTCCTGTTCCAGGGAGACACCTTTCACAGTCCTTCTCTGGTGACATCAAAAGTCACAGGCAGTTTTCCTCATCACCCTTAGGAGTACTCTAGGGTCAGGGCACTGCCTGGAAGCCACTCTTCCCCCATCCCTAGTTTTTAATCCCAGCCTCTTGCTTGGGAGTGACTACTTGTGTCTGTGAGTCTTTCTCAGCATCCATCCATTCTGTGAGCCTCTTGCTTGTTTTTTTCTGCTGTATTGAGACGATTAGGTCATGCACACCTCCCATTAGACCATCTGAGTTCCTGTTGCTCAGCTCACATTATTTTTCATAAAGATTTTTTCAGAAGCAGACTTTTGGATTTGGTTATGGGTAATACAAAAGAAATGATTGCCTCAAAGATACTCACCTGATACCCATCTGATACCCACCTGATGCCCAGATACCCATCTGCCATCTGATACCCACCTGATACCCACCTGATGCCCAGATACCCATCTAATACCCACCCGATGCCCAGCTGCCTTGACCTTCCCAGCACTGAGGACACAGACACCACCATCGAACTAGACTTTTATGACTGTGACTGTGGTTATGACCATCTGAGTGCTGGAGATCTGAATTCAGATCCTTGTGTTGTGGGACAAGAACTTAACGGACTGGCTCTCTGCAGCCCAAGTGAAGGTTTTCTTAGCAAGCACCTCACTCATTATTCATAAGACATCCCAAAACGTCCCTGTGTGTTGTTATTGCTGTACACATGCCTCCAGCCAAACTGCCTCTCCTCCTCATAAAACCATGTTCTGTGTGACACACCTGAGGACCCTGGAGCAAACATAGGGATACATGCAAATACATGTTATGCTAATGAGAAGTTAACTGACAACACTAAAATACACACTGAGGATGCTGATTTGACATTTCCTATCATGTAGTTGTGGTTTTATTTCAAGCGACCAACTTCTGTCGGAATCATCTTTGGTGTCATCCAGTGTGTTCTGTGCTAGAGCCTTTTCCATGGAACAGTTTTCAGTTTTGTAACACCAAGAATGACTTACATCAGCATTCTTACTGATGACCGATCATTGGCAAGATTTTGTATGACATCACAAGATTTGTATGACATCACAGGGAATTTAATTCTGTTTACCAGCAACACATATACCAATTTACTGTACATCCATAGAAGGTTAAATGTTACATATATTTCATTTCTTTCAGAATTATATTATTATAATAATTATATATAATATAATAATATAATAATATATTATGCATAATAATTATATTCTATATTATATATAATTATAATATATGACTATAATTATATTATATAATATGCATAATAATTATTATATATAATCCACATATATAATATGTTATATTATATATGATAATACATTCTCATTAGCATAGGGATATATTTACATGTATTCCTTTGATTGTTCCAGGGTTCTCAAGTAGAGTACATCACACAGAATGTGGTTGTATGAGGAACAGAGGCAGTTTTAGTGGGGGAATATATGCACAACAGTGCTCTTACCACACACACACACACACACACACACACAAGCACATCCACATGCATGTGTACATGTACATACATGCACATATCCTTGAGAATTAGGAACTACTTTGACTTAATTATTCTACTGAGACTTTTGAGATATGGTCTTACTATATACTCTTGGCTCATCTGAGACTTGCTATATCTCCCAAGCTAGCCCCAAACTTGGAGTGACCCTCCTGCCTCTGTCTCCCAAGTGTTTGTGTTATAGGCATGTGCCACCATACTTGGTGGAAACCCCTTAGTTCTTAGTTCAGTCAAAGAGCTAAGTGCCAACATGGTTATTCTCAAACCATCAGTGAAGAGCAGGGATTTTTCAGCAGGATTATGTGTTGCTGTTGTTGTTGTTGTATAAGTACCCTATAATTTTTATATCAAAGACAAAATATTCAAAGAACATGGATTTGAAATTTAATAAAATAAAAATAAGAAAATGAAATTTAATTTTAGTCCATTATCCTCAAGGCAGGATCATGGCAGCATCCAGTCAGGCGTGGTACAGGAGGAGCTGAGAGTTCTACATCTTCATCTGAAGGCTGCTAGGAGGAAGACTCACTTCCAGGCAGCTAGGATGAGGGTCTTAAAGCCCACACCCACAGTGACACACCTACTCCAGCAAGGCCACACCCACTCCATACCCACTCCAACTCTACCTACTCCAGTAAAGACACACCTCTAAATAGTGTCACTCCCTGGGTCAAGCATATTCAAACCACCACAATGTGTGAATAAACATATATCCAAACAACCACAATGTGTGAATAAACATATCTCCGTAAAGCTCTATTACTTGCAGACACCACAGTTTTCCATTTTGAAATTTTAAATATTTATAAAAGTAACTGAGAGTTCTCTGGTCATAACATACATTCTTCCATGTGTGGAAGAGTAACATATCAGGGCTGGCTGTACTCTGTCTATTCCGTGGGCACTGGTTTTGAATGGGGTTTAAGGATGGTTACCAGCTAATCAATAGTCTTTGTGTGAGCTGAAAATAGATGCTACATAGTTCCATGAGCACTATTTTCAAGTCCTACTTCAGAATGAGCAGGAGGAGCCTCTTGGACCAGCGGGCAAGCTTGTGGGTCTGAAGGAGGATGAGCATCTGCTCTGTGGCACACACTCTCTAATCCTGCAACATTTCCTAGAAACCAGAAGAGGGAGTCAGATCCCCTGGAACTGGAGCTACAGACGGTTGTGAGTTGCCATGTGGGTGCTGTGAACTGAACCCAGGTCTCCTACTCTGAACCTTTGAGCCCTCTCTCCAACCTCTGTATCCTAGAACTCTTGGCCTTTGTGAATAGACAGGAGTTGAGAGTATCAGCAGGCGTCTCTCTGACCCTGAAGCAGATTGGGGTTTGTTACAGCCTCTTTCCCATTTCCCAAACTCAATGCTTGTTCCTCTGTAGGTACAGACTTGTTTAGTTGCCTCAGTCTCATCCACCTTGGTCTGATGCAGAAAAGACATGGAATAAATCTTGGTGATATGAAGAAATGAGTGTTTTCTGTGTTGACTGTTATCTTCTTTCATGAGATAAAGTCTACCCAGGCAAGGAAGGACTCTGCCACTTCTGACACTGAAAGCCATGTTGACACTCTGTCTGCCCTCCAAGAATAGCTCTCTTGTGGCCAATGATTATAATTAACTTACTCTTTCCGTCATTTAATACAACCTGATGCCAAGGATGCTCGCAAACAGTGTTGAGAGTACACAACAGGACTGAGGGCCATGATCCTGTGTGGTAGGCAGATGCACAGATGAATCCCCTGTGAAGAAGAGTATCACAACATCTCTACTGTGTTGAGAGAGAAGCCTACTGCCCTTTGTAATAGAAACAAAATCCTCAAGCGAGTGAGTACTGGGCCCAGTGAGGTTTAGTTGGATGAGGTGCGTCTGAGAAAGGTCCATGGAGAAAGTGACGGTCAAACAGCCTGCAAGTATGGGAAAATTTTCAACAAGCAAAAATGGTGCAAAGGTGTGGAAGTTGGAGGGATATATAAATATATAGCATATACATATATGCTATATATTATATGCTATATACTATATATTATATATAAAATATAGTACATGTATATATGCTATATATAAATACTTTATAATATAGTATATATTATATACTTTATATAAATACTATATAGTATAAATACTATATATGTAAATACTATAAATATATAAATACTATATATTTAGCATTTATATATATCTCTATATAGTATATATGTATATAATATATAGTATGTATGTATATAATATTTATAGAGAGAGTATATATGTATACAGCATATGTAGTTTATATAAAGTGTTTGAATTTGGGAGGGGGACAGAAGCGGTGTAGAGACCAGTGTTAGAGCTAAATCATACCAGGAAGGGTCCTGAAAAGATGCAGGAGAGGTGAGTTCAGACACAAAATAAGAAAGATGTTAAGCACTGTAAATGCTGGCAGACTGGAAGTGAGATTGAAGTTTTTCTATCATCTCCAACTTTCAGCTATTTTTTTTTTTTTTTTTTGGTTTTTCAAGACAGAGTTTCTCTGTGTAGCCCTGGCTGTCCTGAAACTCACTCTGTAGTCCAGGCTGGGCTCAAACTCAAAAATTTGTCTGCCTCTGCCTCCCAAGTGCTCGAATTAAAGGCGTGCACCACTACTGCCCGGCTCTCAGCTAAAATTCTAAAGTCAGCAGTAATAGTTCATGAACATGCTGCGTTTAAAAATGTAGTGCTAGATATATCCATGTAAAGTTTTACTCAGAGTTGGCAGAAGTCCACCACCATTGCCTGCCTAGATAGATAATTGTTAGGCATTTGTTGATAAGATCCTTTGAGAAGAGGGGAATTGTTGACATAGGGAATGCCAAGATGCTGGGGCACAACCAACCCATTCATGTGGAGTGTTCTCTCTGCAAGAAAACACACCTGGTCTGGAATCACTCCCTGGAGAAGAGATCTTATTCTCCCAGGTTGGATGCTTGCTTAGAGATGGGGACTGGCAGGCCTTCCCAGGGCTGCTACCAGGGCAGAATTCATGAAGCTTTCAGGTAAGCCACAGGTACAAGTCCAGAGTCTGAAGGACACATGATGGAGAGAAGAGTTAAGTTTGCTGGGAGCTTGCTTGGTATAGCTGCCAATGAACACAGACAACAAGAGAGGCAGAGGTCAACCTCTCACAAATCCCATTGATGAGGAAAGATGGGTAAGCTTGCCCATGGACCACACAGATGCTGAGAAGGGCAGCCTGGCTCTCAATATCTCCTATGGACCCTGTTCAAGGAAAACCACAAATAAAATAGACCAAGGTCTATCATGAGAACATGGTGACTGACATAAGTATCCTCTCCTAATTCAGGGAAATTTGCAAGGCAGAGGAATCACCTCCCAGATGGGGCACAAGTTTGTCTATAAAAACAGAATTTGTGGAATATTATTAATATGACAGAGAAACAGTTTATAAAGAGCCACAAATCTCTCTCTCCCTCTCCCTCTCCTTTTCCCTCTCTCTTTCTCTCTCTCTTCCTCCTCCTCCTAATTCTTCTTCTCCTCCTCTCTGCTTGAACCTTGAGATATCTAAAATGGAAAGAGAAGATTTTGATTAAGAGCAATAAAGGTCTGAGACTCTCTTCTCCCTATCATTGGACCTAGTCCTCGGCTAAATAGAGGAGAGAGGCTTTGAATTTACCAAAGTCTTCATTTGTATTGGACTTAGACTATTGTTACTAAAAGAGAGGTATCTCCACTGTTCCCAGGTAATTATAGTCATTGGATCTGCCCAAAACATCAAGGGTGGTATCAATGGAAGAAAAAAAAAATTATTTCCTAAGGGTTCAAGTCCACTTAATAAGTAGTCCAAACAGTGAGGTCAGTAGATAGTCTTCTTGGTCAATAGATAGTTTTTGAGGGAAGGAAATCTTATGGCTTGTGGTTTGGAGTGGTCCTCCTCTTAACTGTACAGATACTTGAAATAACAACCACTGCTTTCTGTTAGTCTCTTGACTTCATGGTATGTTGCTACATGCTAAAAGTGGGCTGACTTGGTAAATAGTGCATATCTGTTACCCTTTAGACTATTCTCCAAAGCAGAGTGGTGTGAATAGTCTTTATTAAACCATCACAAATACCCAGAACATAAAACCACATTAAACCTACCTATTTCCCTTTAATGGGCTCATGAGCATATCAGTTTTAAGATGTGGAAATCCTGCCTTTCAGACACTAGTGTCTCTTTATAATCGTTTGCATGTGTATCCTGGAAGTACTTTGTACTTGGTAGTGTCTCTGGAGACAAGGGTTTAGCAGACACTCATTGACAAAAACCAGGTGAATCCACAGATTTACCTACAGAGCTCCTGACTTTATGCCAGGGCCTCTGGGCTCTGCTTTGGGGGCCTGCCATGCATAGGAGAGTAATGCAGATAATGAGTAAATTCCACAGTCCTGTTCACCTGTGCCACGAAGATGTGAGAAGAAGGGCGAGACAATGCAATCGGGAGTCTGATATATTTAGATGGTCACAAGCTGAACTCTGCTCATCACTGCTACAAAGAGGTGAGGAAAAGCTTTTTTAAAAAACTGTTTTTCAGATGCAAGGTGTAGGGAATCAAGATCATCCGTATAACTTGCTAAGACTGAGTCTAACAATACACATTGCTACTTTCAATCTGTCCAACTCTTATGCAACCAGACCCTCGCTGGCACTAGAGCTGGGTCAGCACTGACAAACTTTCTTCCAATCTCTGTAGGGTGGCTCTTCCCAAGCCCTTGAGGACCAGTACTCCTAAGCCTCTCCCTCTGGTCAACAACCACGTTAGCCTGATTGATTAGAGCCAACTCTCAGCATCTCTCTCTCCCACCCCTCCCCCTTCCCCTCCTCTTATCCCCCCTCTCTTTCTCTCCCCTTCTCTCCTCTCTCCTCCCCTCCCTTCCTTTTCTGTCCCCATCCTGGTCTCTTCTCCCCTTCCTTTTTTTCTATTCTTCTCTTTTGCTCAAACTCAATAGCAATCCCATTGCCAAAAAGAGAGCCTCTCGGAACGGCATATGAACTGTCCTATAATTGTTCTAAGTTGTCACCAATTGGTCACAAGCTACAAAGATGCAGACACAGCACGTGAACCTCCTGTATCTCTGGAGATTGCCGCACAGCTCTCGCAGCCATCTGTGGACATCCAGCCACAGCCATAATCCTGGTGATTCAAATCAGGGTTAGCTGGAAGACAGGGTTCAGACTGTTTTATTACTTACAATACTTTATATCTTTCCCACCAGCAGCGTGGCAACCTAAAGGGGACAGGGTGAAAAGTGGCTCTGGCTTTTTGTCCCTTGCTTTATTTCTTACCAGGTGTCTGCTTGGATTCAACAAAGAATCCAAGCAAGAGAGAGCCAGGAATAATCAGGAATCACAACTGAGGCCAGAATAGCTGCGGGACAACAGAGAGTCCAGCGTCCCAGGTAAGCCTTCTACTGTAACTTTTTATGAGCTTCCTGCTTTATAGCCAATGTTGGCAGCTGCCTGCTACTGTGGGACAACCCTTAACTCAGGCTTGATACAGAACTGTGACAGGTCGCATCCAGTCTATCCTGAAACAGCCTGACAGGAACGGGTCATTTGTCATCTCCCTCATGACTTCCCAATTAATTTAAGCAATGAATCATTACCAAGGCCCGACTGTCCTCCCCGAGCAGTGTGTTAGGAAAACAATGGGTTAGAATCTGTTTAGTGCTCAAAGCCAAGCACATAAACAGAGAGATTCTATTCTTCTTGTTCTAGCTTTAGATAAAACAGCAGCCAGAAAGCACTGGTGTTTCCTGTGGCCATGACCTTCAATTCTGCTTGACAGCTATTTAACTGGACTGAAGGATATTCAGGGGTCTAACAGTGTCTTGGCTATTAGTGCATTTTTATAAAGGAAGTAACGCAAACAATTCAACAGAATCGGTCACTTTAATGCATCTACCCTTCGAGCAAAATGGAAGTAGCCCTTTGAAAGCCAGTACCGCAGTGTGGCTGTGGAGTCTGGTGGTGTTATGTCTCTCTGACATCCAGAGAACGAACCTTAAAAAACAGCTGGTGCCATTGGCTAACACTACCTCCTTCCTCGTACTTTCTATCCACTGCTGTCTGAATTTTAATTGGGTCTAGCTTTTTTCTTTACATCATATTGGCCTTTTGGGGTTATCAAAATGCCTACTGTGTGCAGGGTGCTATTCTTCTGGTGGTGAGTAATACATTGGAGGAGCTTAGTCCTCTCCTCAAATGTTTGGGGAAAACAGACAGTACAATAACAGCCTTTGGCCATGACAGTTGCTGAGAACGGTGACAGGAAGTACAGGCAGTCTGAAGGGACAACAGAGCTGAAAGAGGAAGAAAGAGTCAATTCTCTTTTCCTAATAAACCAGTGGGGCCTAGAACTGGAAACTGCTAAAGATTTCATAGATAATTGTTGAATAAGTAAATAAAAGATCAGAGAGAAGATGCCACAGATGTTGGACTGTGCAAAAGAGGACCTGGGGGCGTGTGTCCCACGGCTAAAGTGTTTGCTTAGCAGTTTGAACCCCAGAACCCACATCTTAAGAATAAAAATCTGTATATTGCCAGCACCTGTAATCCCAGTGCTAAAAAGGCCAAGGCAGGAGGATCCCTGGGGTTTGCTACTCAGACTGTCTAACTGAATTGGTGATCTCCAGCTGTCCAGGAGAAATTAGGTAGAAAACAACTAGAGAAGGCTGACAATCAAAACCTCTGGCCTGCACATGCGGACTCACATTCACTGACATACACACACACATGCATGTGTGCACACACATGCATGCACACATGCACACACACACCTGTGCACAAGTGAACACATATATACACACATGCATCTGTGCGTACACACACACATGCATCTATGCATACACACATGCATGTGTGCATACACACACACACACACACACACACACACACACATATACAACAGGACCAAGGAGCTCGTGTAGACAATGACAGTGAATGGGGCATTAGCACATTCACTGACATACATACACACAGCTATGCACAAGTGAACACATACACAGAGACACACATGCATCTGGGCATACACACACACACACACACACACACACACACACACACACACAACAGGACCAAGGAGCTTATGAATGAAATGACGGCGAGTGGGGTATTAGAGAAATGACTATAAGACTGGTCTAACTTCAGCCTAGAAACAGAGACAGATGAGGAGGAGATGGAGAGGGAGGCAGGAGCTAGGAGCTTCTCATTAAGCTGACAGCCCAAGCTCATCAGCAGCATGCCTCGTTCACCTACCATGGGAGAGCATGGCTCCTCTGATATTCCCTAACATAGACTCTTGTGCAGAGTCCTGAAACATTATGACAGGAAATGGCCGTTTATCATCTCCTCCCACATGGCTATGCTGAACTCTCCCAGATATGTAAAGAATATTCCCTCCTTTGCAGTGTAACTTTGTGTGCCCTAAGATGTCTCTGCACATCGGGGCCTTATGCAAGCTCCAACTTCTGCCTGAATTAGCCTCTGCCTGCAGTGATCTCCACCAGCACACTGGCCAGTCTCTCATTCAGCCATCACCTGTCTTCCCTTGGGTAATGCCTCTCCTTAACCACCATCCTAAACCTCACCCTGTGCCAAGGCTTTCCCTCTGTCTCCCCAACTTGCATTTGCAACTGGAAAGGGACCATGTCCCACATTGGAAGGTAGGAACCCTGGCCACCTCTGTTAGTCCTTGGCCTTTGCGTTTGACAGAAACGCAACTGTTTCCTGGATATGTGATTCCAACTTTGGAGGGCTAGAGGAATGTTTCACCTTGGCTTGCTTTGTGTTGAGATGCGATGCACCTTCTTGGCCTTGGCACTGATGTTCAGTGACCTTTTCTAGATGAGGTAAGATTCACAGATGTGGTTAGTTCTCCCCTCACTGAGACACATTGTTCACTGCTGTGCTCAGGGACAGCCTTCATCTCTGGTCATGTATCCCCTATGTATTACCTTACCTCGCATGTTTGATAGCCAGCAGAGACAGGGCCAAAGTCCTTTGAGTTTGCAAATTACATGCCTAATATATCTCAAAATACCAACTTCAAGGCATGTGGAGGTTTTTTCTATCTGGGGTCCCTGTAGGAAGTCCGTTGTATGTCCTGCCTCAGAGGAAATGTGAGAGTCAATGCCTGTGAAGAAAGGTGTCCTTGAGATCAAGGTCAGTCCCAGACAGAAGATGCAATGACGACTTAAGCGTTGTTTATTGTGATAACAGTTTTTAATTAAATATTTTAAATTGAGAGTGAGTCTTGGGGAAGTGGCATACATGTTTATTTTCTTTTCTGGCATCAATATGACGGAGCCATCCAGTGAGGAGCCGTCCAATTTAGCTTCAGTCTGAGAGAATGGACAATGGTCTGTGTTCCTCCAGCTGGCTTATTTTACAAGCATTAACGAACAATTAGCCAACACTGGCACCCCTTCCCTCTGTAATCCTGCAGGAGGATCACTAATCTCTACCACTAGCAGCTAATGATGAAGGTCTCTTAAGCTGGGCTTCTCATCCCTGCCAGTCCTTAACACTTGCATAAGTATGCTTTCTGAAGACGGGAGCCCCCTACTGCTATGCAGCCCAGGAACAAAAGCCCAGAGACATTTTTGAAGCGGCTGCTGTTGAATCAGACTTCTATGCTCCTGTTTGCCTTCCTCCTACAACAAACACCAGTGATCAGCAGAGGTCTCTGGGGGTCACGGAGGGCTCTGTGCTTCAGAGAGCATTATACAACCCCCATGTGAACAGGCAGACACCCTAAAGTGGGATGAAAATGTGGACTAAATAGAATCAAACAGCATTTCTCCGTGAGTCAGCTTTGATTTAGCATTGAATAACACTGTGTTTGAGACCACATTGTCATTAAAAATGTATATGGGAGAGGCAGACTTATCAAGAAACCCACACAGGGTAAGTCTTCAGTTCTCTGAATTTAATGGACCCTATATCCAATTGTCTCTCTCTAGTGGGGCAGAAAGCAATCCACTGTTTCGTTAGAACTCCTCTGTAGGGTCAAGATTTGAAGAAAATGCAGGGTCAGGACAAAAGTGCAAGAAACCCAACTGCAGAGTGGTAGAACCCCAGGATAATAGCCCAGCTCAGGGTGCTGGTCTTTTGAAACTGCTTTTTCAGACTTGTGCAACTTCCTGGGAAGTATCACTGTGCTGGAGAAACTTGGAGTGGAGACTGGATCCCCAGAATCACTTGTGGATTTTGGTCACATGGATGCTAGTGGGCTTCTGGAGCTATGGTGGAAAGAACATGATGGGGCAGAGGCAGCCACAAAGCCCACAGGTACTAACTGTGCACCAAGTATTATGAGAAATGGAGCCACATCTCAGCTGGAAGCCTCAGAAGGCTGCTGGTATGTTAGGAAGAATCAAGTAAAAGCAGTCACAGTCCCAGGATGTGGTAGAGAAAGGACACAGCTCCTATGACGTAAGACCTGATGGGGGGATTGGGTAGCAGAGGGAAGCAGACATGGCTCTCTGACACAACCTGTCTATCATCCAAGTGCCCTGCTTCTCACTACTTTTGGATATCTTCATCCGTAAAAAAGTAAATAACAAAGGCAAGCTATTCAGCAACAGTTACTGGAAATGATCCCCCCCATCCCTGCCCCATCAGTTATCTCTCTGTTTAATTTTCCCATCAGAATGCTGAGACATGACTTCCTTCCCCTCTGACACTCAGAGTTGCCGCCCTAGAGAGCAGAAGGAGTGGACAGACTCAGAGAATGACAGTCTGGAAGCCAAGTCTTATTCACAGCCAGTCGCTGACCCTCATGTGATCCTGTATAACTCACTTAACCTCTCTGCCCTTGTGTCTCCACCAAGACAAAGCTACCTGCCCCTCCCTACCTCTGCAGCCCAGAGGTTGAGTGAACAAAATCTGCAAAACATTTGAGAGAGCCATTGGTTAATGTGAGGCTCGGTCCACAGAAAGCTCAGCAAAAGACCCATCCTGTGATGGCACAGTAAAAAATAAAAATAGATTATAAGGCAGGAAAAGTCCAGAGGCCAACAACCCCACCTCGGTAAATTCAGTGCTCATGAGGTTTCAAAGCAGGTCTTGACAAAAGAATATTCGCCTTTTTCTTTCCTTTTGGAATCGCTGAGTAATCTATTTCATTTAAGTAAGTATTTGAACAAGAGTGGTAAAGTTTGTTGCTAATTAATCTCCAGTTTGGAAAATAATAAGAGATCATTCATTTTCACACTCACAAATATATGGCCTTTGCTGCCTCATGTATGAAGCTGGGCTCATTCCTAGTCTGTGTCTCCTCACATGCCTGCTCCCAGGATCTCCTCGACAAGTCCCACCATTCCTCACAAGTCCCACCATTCCTCACAAGTCCCACCATT
>JANHMN010000028.1:2437576-2468328 GCA_030674055.1 Rhabdomys pumilio | reverse complement strand
CCCACCATTCCTCACAAGTCCCACCATTCCTCACAAGTCCCACCATTTTTCACATTTCTATCAAAATCTCACCCATCCCTCCCAAGAAGGAGCCCTCAAGCTCCTGTACATGTTTGTACAGCATCATACAGCGAGTTTATCTCCTTGTGTGTTTGTACATGTGTTTGTATGTTATTGGTATGTAGTGTGTGCATGTGTGCACCATGTGTCTTGAGGTCACAATTCTGTTCTATTACTGCCTGTTCCCTTTCTCTGCGATAGTCTCTCTCTCTATTTCTCTCTCTCTCTCTCTCTCTCTGAACCTGGAGCTAGGCTGGTAGCCAAGAAACCCTGGAGATTCTCCTGATTTTCCTTCATAGCTCTGGAGTTAATGGGGTTCATGATGGGCTGTTATTGTGGGTGCTAAAATCCAAACCCAACCCACGATGAAGAGCAAAGCAAGTGTTCTCTTCATTACCCTCCAGCCAAGCAGAATTTTTTTTCATATTTCATGTCTAAAACTTTCTTATAAATTTGTAAAGCTACAGTCCACCACTGAGCCATCTCTACTTGCTAGGCTAATAACACAATCTCTGGAACACAAGAGGCACTTATAAACAACAGTTGAACAAAAATGTAAGTAATCTACCAAGTAATAAGTCAATGCACAAACCATAGATCAACTAATTTTTTAAAAAATATTTTATGAGTATGTATCATGTGCATGTCTGGTTCCTATAGCGGCTGGAAGAGGGATCAGATTCCCTGGAACTGGAGTTACAGACAGTGATGAACCACCATGTTGGGGCTGGGAATTGAACTGAGGACCTCTGTAAGAGCAGCCAGTTCACTTAACCACTGGGCCACCTCTCCAGTCCCTCCACTGATTTTGGAATGTTCATATGTGCCAAGAACTGTAATAGGCCTTCTCTTAATACAGACACACACATGCATCCACACATGTGATAGAGACCCAAACATACACACATGTAACACAGATATACACATACACATGTACAAAGTGAGGCTAAGATATGTGTGCTTTCTAGAAGCTTCCAACCTAGTGAGGAAGGCAAAGCTTCTGCATCCAAGCCTAGTAAGTGTGTTAACTCGTCTCACATTGATGTAACAATAGAAGAAAGATGACCAGGAGCTGTGATTCTACAGCATCCTCTGTCCCTCCACCCTCAGCCTTCCCTACACCCAAGCTCACCCAGTCTGATGGCTCCCATTCCAGTTCCGTTTTACCGTCCAAACCATGGAGCGCACAGAACTAGGTGTTACTACATGGGAAAAGCACTGTTACCTTCTAAAGTGGAGAGACAGACAACATATGCAGCTGCACTTAGAAAAGGCTACTAAATTTAGGGGAAGATCTTGGGAGAAGAATGGAGAAATCCCAGGTTGTTCTGTGTGAACGTGGACCCCTTCATGTTGTTCCAGAATTTGTCTTTATCCCTGTCTTCACTGACCTGACTAACCTGCCCATCAATTCCATAAATGGGAGGTTTCAGACTAGAAGGAAAGTAAAACACATGTATATTATCAAAATAAAGAAGGTATTGGGTGCCTTACAAGATGCAAATGGAGTACTTAGCCAGGAAGGGTCAGGAAAAGCCCTTTTAGTGAGAATGTGCACTGGACTGTGGAGATGCTAGATGGATGGATGGATGGATGGATGGATGGATGGATGGATGGATGGATGGATGGATGGATACATGGATGGGTGAATGGGTGTGTAGATGGGTGGGTAGATGGGTGGATGGATGGATGGATGGATGGATGGATGGATGGATTGATGGATGGATGGATACATGGTACATGGATGGGTGGATGGATGGATGGATGGATGGATGGATGAATACATGGATGGGTGAATGGGTGGGTAGATGGGTGGATGGGTGGATGGATGGATAGATGGATGAATAGATGGATATATGGATGGATGGATGGATGGATGGATGGATGGATGATGGGTGGATGGATGGATACATGGATGGATACATGGATGGATGGATGGATGGATGGGAAGGAATGGGGTTTGGAAGCAAGGGGATGCAGCACTATCAAAATCAGAGAAGAAAGGAAAGCCCATGTGTACACAGTAGGAAAAAAAAATCAGCATTTCTGAAGGTGATAGACAAATAAAAAGCTAGAGGCAAAGATACAAATGCAAGCATGAATGGAGGTGTTGAGGGAATGAATTCATTGTCAGGGTAACAAGGAGCCAATGGAAGCTTCTCAGAGAAGCAGCCTGGCTGTTGATGCTGAGTAAGAGTAAGATCCAAATCTCCAAGCTGCTGCTTCCTTCCTCTGACTGGTGGACTCACTGACACACTACCTTCACATCCGGTTGCCTTCGCCTGCCTTCCTTTTAGAGCAGAGCCTGTTGCTTGTGTGCTGGTGGCTCTGGGATGTTCTCACTCTGTCTTGGCTGTGTCATGTCATCAACCTAAAAATAGATGCTAATTAACAAGGTTATTTCTAACTTACGTTGTTAAAAGACAGGAAGTGGTGATGAATTGCAGAGTATGAAATTAACCAAGGGCAGAACCAAATTCCAGTTCAAAATTCCCACCTTGCCAATATCGATTCACTAAATAGCATCTGTTTTTCTAAACCAGACAGTCATTATCCAAATTTCCTCTCCCGGATGTGATAATATAGTGAGATAAGACATGCCCCAACAGAACACAAATTGGCTTTTGGAGTCTAGATGCTATGCAGAGTGTTGGGATGGGCAAAGCAAATATCTCACTCTATTATCTGCTGTCTCTGAACCAACAGATTACATGGTTCACTGGCTAGCTGGATAACTTTTAGACAGTTTGCTCATGTCTATTTACACATATACCACAGAAATATATTAACAGCTGAGAAACAGCTGTAAAAATTACACACTGAGGTGGGTAGACAGGAGCAATGCTCACTCCATGTATGTTTCTGTAAGGAACACAAAAGTTTCATGTGACAAAGGAAGTGGACAACATGCATGTGTGCATCCAGATATCACGCAGTAGGACAGCGGGCCAATGGAACATCACAGAATCTCCCAGAAGCCTCTCCCATGTCTCTGGGACATGGCTTTAACATGAAATCTTTATAACACTAGTTCTAATATACATGTTTGTACTCTTAAAATATCTTCCTGGTAAACTGAGGTCTTTATATAAAAGCTACTGCTCATGTTCATACTCTCACTGTGAGAATAATGGAGATTTCCCAACTTACACTTTTCCTCAAATAATGAAATGTTTATTTCTCTGCTCAATTTTAATCTCCTCTTCCAGTCACATACATTTCCCACAAAATATGTTAACAAACGGGAAATTTTTCTAATTACAATGAATGACATTGTCATTGTTTGTTTTAAAACGTAATATAAGAATTACAGAAATTTTTCTTCAAATGCTGATCGTCACTCTGTGAAATTACAGACTGAATTTGTATAGAAAGATGGACAGACAGACAGCCTCAGTGCTGTGTCGTCCTGGCATTCACAACAGCAGTGACCACTCATATTCATGCTGGGGTGCTACATACTTTATCTCCTTTCAAAGACTCAGAGGAGTCAGCCACCGCTCCCTAAACCTTCTCTTCCTTTCTCAAGGCTGTCCCCATTTGAACCTCAAGACATGTTGGGGTTCTCCAAGGGTCTGTTCTGAATGCCTTTCTTGTCTACTTTGCTCATTAACCTTTGAGCCCCAGTTTCAGTTATACCATGAGTCCTGAATATGTATCATCTTTGCTTGGGGTGGCGATCACTTATCTACATTCACATTTGATACACAGACATCTCTCTCAATCTAAGACATCTGTGACCCTCTCCTCCAAAGCCTTCTTTCAGTTACCAACCTCATGACTGTCACCTACCACCCTTCACTCAGACGGGCATAGACTCTATCGGGTGGCCTTGACACACCATCTTCCCCAGTTTACCTCACACTCCGGTGTTTGTCCGTCCACCACAACCCACTTCCAACTGTTTCTATGGCTTCTGTCCCTCTCTCTCACAGCATCATGACTGACACAGCTATCCCCTTCCCCAGCGCTATACCTCCCCTACCGTGTGGTAAAAATACTATCTTAAAACACAGATATCTACTTATCCACAGCCTGAAGTCCTTCAGAGCACCACGCCCATTGCTTTGAAACACTGATTCAGTTTTTGACAATCTTCTTTGGTCTTCCTTCCGCTTCTCCCCTGGGTCTTCAGCCCAGTTACAACTTACCTGCCATGGCCTGTGACCTGCAACAATGTCTCCACTCTTGAATGCCTTCTACAATTCGCTCTTTCTTTCTAGAATTCAGTCCTCACCTGTTTAGTCTCCTTGCTTCTATTTTGCTTTTAGACATGAACACGAGTATCTGTGGGGCATTTTCCCTCAACACTGAATTCCTACACAAACTACTCCACGCCGCTTCAGATTGAGTCAGAGCTCTGGCTCTCTCCGGAGTTCTGGGACATGTCGAGAGCTCTTGGTAAGTTTAGGTTGCTGTTGGCTGTGGGGTTGCTTGCTGTCTTGATTATGTTGAGATATGTTCTTTGTATCCTGAAACTCTCCCAGACTTTTATTTTAAAGAGAGTGTTGGATTTTTGTCAAAGGCCTTATCTACACCTGGTCCTGTGGTTTTTGTCTTTGACTGTTTATACAGTGGATTTCTGTATTGATTTACAGATGTTGAACCATCCTAGTATCTCTGAGATGAAGTCAAATGGACATATGAATGATCGATTTACATGTTTTTACATTTGGTTTGCAAGTATTTAACGAGAATTTGAGGTAGGGGGGATCTGAGAGGAATTGGAGGAGGGGAACTTATGATCAGAATATATATTGTATGAAAAAATGTTTTCAATAAAAAGATAGATATAAAAACTATTTCTTCCTTTATTTCTTCCTAGCCAGCTTTCCTCATATCACATTGTTACCCGTTTTGAGTATGTTGATAAAAATCACCACTGCTTGTGAGTCATCCGTTTTCATTGTTCTTTGTTCAAAAGATCATAAGCAAATTGCTAGCAGGCGTAAGTAGAGAATTCTAATTATAGGCATAATTTTTTTTTTTTTTTTTTTTTTTTTTTTTTTTTTGCTAAACTCACATCCACCCGAGACTAATGCTTACTTCACCTGGTACCCAGTAAGCAAGTATTCCTGGTCACTTTCATCTAATTCATATAATTAAAAAATTATATGAAGGATTTCTATGAAGAAATGCCCTATCTATGAATTCAGGAATTAAAATGATTGACTTCCAAGCTTTACTGCCATGTCTTTAAAAATTGCTACGTGTTGCTGGTGCTATTATTATTCAAGGCCAAGTCTTGGCTAAGTTCAGGAACCAGGTATCTCTTCTTTTTTAGTGCTCACCTGCCCAAGCTGCAGTCACAAAGACCATCTGCAGGAGCTTGGCTTGGTTGCTATGGCAACCAGCCTAATTTTAAGCATTCTTTAATATCTTCCTTTGGAGTGTTTCACGTAACATGATGCTATACCTAAGGAACATCACTTTTTCTGATTAACGATGAGAAAAGAAAGAATCTAGCCTAGAAGGGGTCAGGAGAGACAAACCCTCTGTGTGCCAACCTTTGAGCAGTGTCCATTCTCTCAAGGTGGGTGACCACAATCACAGGGAAATATTGGCAGGAAAATTCCTGTTTTTTCCAGCTCATTCCCTCTAGCTGAATCAAATGCATGGCAGACTAGTTGTATAGTAGCCCATACTGCTGTTGAGTTACACCTATCATTTGAGACTTCAGATTTGGAAAACTTACTGTGGGGTAAGAGACTAGATTCCTTGTAGCCTAGGATCCATTTACTCTCATTGTCTTGTTCTGTGTTCAAAAGCTTGACATACATCTTAAAGGCAAGACAGATATTTATGTCAAATATTAAAACACTGTACCTAAAGCAGAGCCCACATACAATGTAGCAAACTGATTGACAGTTTCGGCTACATTACCCTGGACACCCAGATGAAAGCAGGAGACAGCAGAAGTATCTGCCAGCAATCTGGGAGCTCTGAGAAAAGGCAGAAGAGGAGGTTGGGCTCTGTGGTAAATCCATCAGAAGGCATGGTTATCGAGCACCTATGTGGTATGGGAAACACAAAGGAACACAGGCACATTTCTGCCTGAAGTGCCTCAAAGAGCTAATAAGAAATTCAAAAACAGGGGTTGGGGGCTGGAGCTATGGCTCAGTGGTTAAGAGCACTGACTGCTCTTACAGAGGTCCTGAGTTCAGTTCCCAGCAACAGCATGGTGTCCTACAACCATCTGTAATGGGATCTGATGCCTCTTCTGGTGTGCCTGAAGACAGCTACAGTGTACTCATATAAAAAAAATAAATGAATAGAAGGAGGAGGAGGAGGAGGAGGAGGAGGAGGAGGAGGAGGAGATGAAATGGGAGTGAAATCCCTGGATAAAATAGGAAAAATGATTAGTGAACTTTGGAGATACTGAGGGAGGACTTTATGAACATGCCCACAAATCAAGGGTGGCTGCATTTGCTGCCCCCATTTGTTCTAACACAAGCACTTTTGGTTCCTAGAAAGAGGTAATATGTCTGAGATTTAATTATTATAATTGGAAAAAAAAAAAAAACCTCTTGTCACAATGTTTATCAAGTGAGTATCATTAACTGAAGTCCAGTTAGTGAGTTGAATATCCTTGTCTGTGAGGCTCTTTAAGTGAGGCTTCCTTTAAAAATGCCTGGTAGTTGACATGGTAGTTGTCCATGTGGTGTGAATCATGCAAGAATGCATGAATGTATTTTCTTATGCTAGATCCACTTTTGCACACACAGGTTATACCCAGTAGGACCACCCCACCTGTCAGTTCTCACTGTGGTGATTGTTTCTCTGAGGATAACACTTGCCCTCTCTGCCGTACATCCGTGCTCACACAGCCCCTCAGCTGTAAGACCCCTTCCATAGCTGCACTCAGTGCTAAGCTTAGCTTAGGAAGACTGTCATAAACTCCTGCCTTTTTTCAATATGAATTTATCGTGCCAATTCAAATATGTATGAAATTAACTTTCACATTGTGAAAGGAGTCAAGTAATTAAATCATAAGCACTTCTTAGAGTAAAGCTTGCAAAATTCATTGCTAAAAAGCCATCCCACTGCAGGCTTTCTCTCTAGAGATCTGTCAACACGAAGTGTGGTTCACTCTGTCTGCCATGGAGTGGCTCCACCTGAGGATATGGCTTGTCTCTGACTAAAAGCCATATGGTTTTTGGAAAGAGGTGTTCTTTGCTTTGTTATATTGACATTGCCTGTAATGTGTTGCAATTTTGGATATTGCAGTTATCCTAAGATACCTGAGAAGCTAGAAATCAAGATGACCACCCTCACTAAGGTGTGACGTCTGGATTTAAATTACATGGACATGCATGCTTTCTTCTCTGAACTCTTGTTGTATCCTGATAAGACATTCGTATAATTAATCAGGCGAGTTAGTCCTTTGTGATGTGTTTGTTAAATGTATTTTAAGAATCCCTCATTGTGCCGGGCGGTGGTGGCCCACGCCTTTAATCCCAGCACTTGGGAGGCAGAGGCTGGAGGATTTCTGAGTTCGAGGCCAGCCTGGTCTACAGAGTAAGTTCCAGGACAGCCAGGACTACACAGAGAAACCCTGTCTCAAAAAACAAACAAGCAAACAAACAAACAAAAAAACAAAACAAAACAAAACAAAACGAAAAAAGAATCCCTCATTGTGCTACGAATACTACAGAATTATAAATCGCAGGAGTCCTGGTCTCAGCACACTTACACTCTGGGACAAACTGAGAGCAGCTCTCCCTTCCATGGGGTGTGAGCACACACAAGCTGGTCAAATAGTTAAACATTTGGCAGCTTCAGAAAAAATGTAACCCAGATACTGAAATAAGGTAGTTTGGGAATATTGCATAGATGATTATTCCAATATGAAATTAACTTTTAAACACTGTGAAAGGAGTCAAGTAATTCAATCACACACTTCTTGGAGTAAAACTTAGAAAATAAAAATCTTAATTGTAGTTTTGTTTCTGTTGCTGTGATTTAAAAAAAAAATAGTAAACTTGTCAAAATGCAACACAGGAGAAAATGAATCATTCTGCTCACACACAGCTCCAGGTTCCAGACTGTTATACCAGGGCAGCGAGAGAAGGAAGAGTCTAACATCCAGTCCCATCACAACCATAGTCGGCAGAGAGAAAGGAAAGTGGCCATGCTTACACTCACCTCTGTCTAATCTCATGGTCCGGAGCCCCAAACTTGGGAATGGTGCTGTCTGCCTTCAGACCGATTCTTCCCACATTAAATGAAATGGTCAAGAGAATCTGGAGAACCAGAAACTTGCCTCTTAGTTAACTGCACATCAGTCAGGGTGATGACCAACGTTAGCCATCACCAGTCTGCCCTGTAAACCTGACACCCAATCACATCTTCCTTGACGTGTTTAACTTCCAGATGAAAACAATAACCAGGCTGTGGTCCCACCTCACTTGACATAACTGCCCTACACACAAGCACAGCTTCGGTATTTTTCCTAGAATAGGTAGTACCTATGAAAAAAGTGATCAGTAGCTGAGATACAAGGGATTTCCAAGCAGACAGAGTAATAGGGGAAAAAAAAAATCCCATAAGGATAGAACTGAGATCATCTAGAGCCCATACCAAACCTCCTTCTTCTCTTCCTTCTCCCTCCCACTCCCTTTGCCCCCCCTCCTCCTTTTTCCCTTCCTCTCACTCCCCCTTCCTCTACTCTTGCTCCTCCTCCTCCCCAACCTCTGGCATCAGCAGAAGCCTGTTTCAATACTCTAGCCTAGAAGCACATCCTCCCTCAACTAGGATCACACTGCCCAACATATTACATCTCTCTGACGGGATCTTCCATCCTTGCATCCTGCTCCAAGACTACTAATTGTCTTCAAGACACTTTGTGAGAGCATAGAAAGCACAGCCATCTCTAGGACAGTGAGAGTACTTGCAGACTGCATGGAAGAAAGGACATATTCAAATCCCAGGAACCAAGTCTTGGAATAATCTTTGTTTTCCTTCATGGTTTTCAGCTCAGTGTCCCAATGTGGGCAGCGAAAGAATGGCAGCAATGCTTTCCTATGCTAAGGGTCAGCGGAGCAGAAGTGAGCTACGTGAGCCTCGCTGAATACAACAGTTTATTAGGAAAAACTAATGTCTCATCCCCATGAAGCTATGTGGGGAGCAAGCAGATGGGAGCAAGCAATAAACTTCGCCATGCTAAACCCACCAAAGCAAATCACATGGTAATTCTGTTTGGTACAGCTTCTTTTGTGACTTGGGCTAACCTTGAACTCCTGATTCTCCTGCCTTACTCTTTAACTGCTGGGATTGCAGGTACACTTCACCACACCCATCTTAACACTGGAAAGTTTGGATGGATGTTTTAGATGAGGAAGAGTGGGTGGAGTAGCTCTCATGAAACAGCTATCCTTAGCCTAATAACACTGCTGTGCTGTCTCTAAGGACAGCAGACACGCACTCACTCGTGGATAACTTGATCTCAAGGAAGAAGAGAGAGAAACCATGGTTACCCCAGCCTAGGAGGATCAGAAAGGTGTCTAGTAGATGCAAGGATGCAATTTAGTAAAAGGGAAAAAAATCCTGAAATTCTCTAGCACAGTAGTCACCTGTGGCTAACACTAACTGATTATGTATGTGCTAAATTGGCACGGATTTTAATGTTTCACACACAAAGAAATTATGTAGAAATCATGGTTATCCTTACCAAGTCATTTTGCATTTTTACAGGTGTATCAAACTATCTTACCGCATCCATAGTCATCGGGCAACCAAAGCCTGGTGAAGGGGCACACTGCAGTGACTGTGGGCGTGAGTGCTCACACTAGCACTTGCTTTGTCTACGTCACAAGCTGGGAAATGTGGAGCCTTGCTTCTCTCAGATCTCCAAGCTTCATTCTCTCATTGTATAATGGAGGGGGTAAAGTTATTGAGGGGATTAAATAAAGAGTACAGGGCACAAAGTAAGAATCAGTCAACAGTAGCTATCATTAAATTCTTAATAAACACTCACTAATTGAACGGCCTACAATAAATGGCAAGGTCCTGCAGCTAATTTCTGAGCTTAGCTGGTATCCATCTGTTCATATCCTGTGTCCTGTTTCTGTACCATGTGGAGCCATTGGTACAGCAGGTGACCTTTTTGACTGGTTAGCCAGTGTCTCTGCCTCTATTCTAACTGTTGCTCCCTGGGTAATCACTAAGCACCCCATCTCCAAGGACTTCTCTCTTTGGGTTGACAGAGCAAAAGTCAACTCCTTGCCTTCACTACCCTGCCAGCTCTGTAGAGGTCTATGCTCACACACTGTCCTGTCCACAAGAACAGCCAGTGTCTGTGAACATGCCCTTAATCTTGACCATATGTGAAGACCGTGTTTGACAGTGATCTCAGCTTGGAAAACATAGTACACTGCATGCAAGACAGAAGTATAGAGGGACTCAAGAGTTATCCTGAGGATCATCAGACAGAAAAGAGGCAAGAAAAGCAGTGGTGGCTACAAGGGTGGCCCATGAAAGGCCTCTCAACCAGATAATGATGCTTTAAACATTCATTTCACCTTACTAACAACTTCCCCAAACACGAGGGTGGCAATGAGCTAAGTAATTCATCTAAGGCAAACTGTAATCCCCAAGAACAGGGTGATAACCTAAGTATAGTCCTTGATAGGAAGAAAAGAAGAGAAAGAAAGCCTTGACAAAGCCACAGATGCATTCTGTATTTTGAAAGTTGTAAGTCCTAAAAGAAGCCAGCATGACTCCATCTCAGGGTGTTGAGAAGAATTAACTTAAAGGCAAGAAGGTACAAGACTGCCAAAGTGAACCCCTCATCTGGGGGTGGGGTGGAAAGGGAGGAGGAGGAAAATGGAAAAAGGTGTACTGGCTTCTTCTCAGACCAAATATACTCAGGTGTCAAATAGTGGAATCCATCCCTTCCCATAACCATAGATGAGTAAATTTAGGCTTCCACCTGCTACACTGGCCATTTCCCTGTTCCCTGGCAACACAAATTAGGCCAGAAATGGGAATTAACCCAATTAAACAGAATTAAGACATGGGAAGTTGAGTTGTATGTCCCTTGCAACACAAAGAGTCCTCATGGGTCCAGCCCATTGCTACACAGAAATCCCATCAGTGAAGCAGAATTTTTAAAGACAGGGTTAAATGTCACGTGGAGCTGAATGTGAGGATGGATCTGGTGGGCAGGGGATTTAGCTCAGTGGTAGGGCATGTGCAAGGCCTTGGATTGACTGGTTTCTCAACACACACACACACACACACACACACACACACACACAAAGATCTGTTCTGTGAACATGAATGGAATTAAAATGCTAAATAAAAAGAAGCTTGAAAAATGATAGTGTTAGCAAAATAGTCCTCTATACTTAGAAGAGCATGGGGGCTACAGTTAATTATTAATTTATTAGTAAGCAGCAAATAGAAAATTCTTTAATAAAGAACTAAAAGAAATGATATCCAAATAATTTAATGAAGCATTGTAATAGCAACCAAATAGAGAATCATGATAGAAGCATATATACATATATATGTACATATACATAAATTATATATAATGTATAAATATTTAACATCTATAACATGCAAATATATAACATATATTTCATATATGTTCATATATAGCATATATATTATATATATTCATATAATATATATATTATATATGAATCACATAAAAATTTCAAGTTTGGAAAACAGAACTGAAGAAAAGAGCTTTGTGTGAGTTCAGCAGCAGATCTGAGAGGCTATAAGGAAGAGGACATTCAAAGAGAGAAGAGGAATTGTGTAACTTAGAGAACTTATCCAGAGATGGTTCAGGGAAAATGAACAGGCATCTACAGATCTGTATCACGGTGTTGGCCTTCCTGATGGATACACAACAGACTCTAGAGGAAAAGTGAAGGGCGATGTTCCTGAAGATGTCATCAGTGAAAGTTCCCGAACTGGAGGAGAACAGTAACATACTTAAGAATCTCAGCAAGTTCCTAAGAGGAAACCTGGAAGAGACGCAGACCCAGAGACAACAATCAAACTCTGGATGGACAGAGACAATGAGAAAACCCTGGAAATACTGGGGCAGCCTTGTGTACAGAGCACCAGAGTGATGCTCTGCTCATTAATAAAGCAGTGTAGACCAGGACGTGTTAGAATGACGAATTCAAATTCCCCAAAAGAGAAAAAAATTCAACCCAGCATTCTATAGTCTACAAAACTGCCCTTCAAAATAAAGGCACGTTAAATAGATCCCCAGGCGAACACACTCTGAGAGGGCTCATTCCCAACATAGCTCGCAGAAATCCTGAATGATTGAGGAGATTGAAAGAAGGCACTGCCAAACAGGAAGTGAAACCACCCAGAAGATTAAATCAAACAGGAAATAGAAGAGATAATTAATGAAACCAAGATTTGTTTATTTGAAAAAAAAGTCAAGAAAATTAACAAAGCTTCCTGCGGTTAGATTATCCATAAAAATAGTGCTAAGACAAATGTTAACAAAGCCAGAACTAATATGGCAAAAATAGAAACAAATTTGGAATTCAGTTATTCTAAGGAATAGATGAGACAGATAAATTTCTGGAAAAAATTACAAATTTCCAAAACAATGTTCACCATAACAACTGTTTTTATAGATCCATATATATGAAAGAAAAGATGACTAAATAATTTTAAAAAACTTCCAGCATAAAGTTTATATGCTATCAGTTAAGTTCTTTCAGAAATTAGAGGAGTGACTTTTCTATTTGTCTCATTAAGCTGGCATTGCCCTGATAAACCAGAAAAACTTCACAGGAAAAGATAACTAGAATCCAGAAATGCACAAGGGAAACTAACATAATCACGGAGAAGTTACCTAAGGAATGGCCCACAGTTCAAAGATCAACTCCATAACACACTAACTAATTAAAGACAAATGATATACCTTTTCTTGAATTGACACCAAGATGCATTTGACAAAACTCAATATTCATTTATGATTAAAAACAAACAAACCCTTTTACAGATTAGAAATGATGGAAGGACAGCTTGCTTCAGTAAGCAATGGTCCCCTCATGACGAAAGGCTGGCCGCTACGATCGAGACGCAGGCAATGGTGGCTATTTGTACTGCTTCCGACTTACATCATACTGGAGGTTGTAGGCAGTACAACCAAGCAAGAAAAATAAATCAATGGAACAGCTTAGTAAAATGAAAAAAATCAGCGTTCCTGTTTCATCGGTGGTTCCATGTTAAAATTTTAAAAATCTTCTAAAAATCTTTTAAAACTTTACTGGAACTAACAAATAAGGCTTACAAGACCACAGGATACATGAATAATATACCAAGAAAACTAATTAATAGTAATTAGCAATTTAAAATAAACATAAGAAGACAATTTCAAATTGATGTACTACAGTCTCAGCACTGTAGTCATAGAGAAGGGAGCGGGAGGAGGGAGAAAGAAGGAAGAGAAGGAAGAGGGGAGAAGGAAGGGATGAGGAAGAAGAGGAGGGGAGGGGCAAAAGGAGGAGGGAGAGAGGAAAGGGGGAAGAAAGAATGAGGATAGGAGAAGGAGGAGGGAGACGGAGGAGGGGAGGAGGAGGGAAAAAGAGGAGAGGGAAGAGGAAAGGAGAAGGAGGAAGGGAAAGGAGAGGAAAAGAAGAAGGAAGGAAGGAAGAGGAGAACAATGAAAGGAGAAGAATAAAGGAAAGAAATAAGGAGAGGGAGGAGAGGGAGGAGGGGGAAGAGGGGGGAGGAGAGGAAAAGGAGGAGGGAGAGAAAGAGGAAGAAGGAGGGGAGGAAGAGGTGGAGAACAAAGAGAGAGGAGAAGGAAGAAAAGGAGGAGGAGAGGGAGAAGGTGGAAGGGGAAAGGAATAAAGGAAAATCAATTGAGGAACACAAATAACAAAAAGGAGGGGAAAGTCAAAAGCCTATTAACATTTCTAAAAGAAATTTTACTATAATTGAGAAAATATTTAGAATTTATTATTATTTAGAAACATTTTTCTGTGCATTGGAAGGTTTGATATTTCTAAGATGGCAATTCTTCTCTCCAAATTAATATAAGTCAACACAAACTTAATTAAAACTCCATTAAGAGCTTAACAAAAATTATTTATCTTATTTAGACAGAAAACACAGAGAATCAAGACCAGAGGCCTGCAAAACAAGTCACCTGATTTCTAACAATGTGGAGCTGCAGTCTCAAGGTTGGTAAGAACAGACACACAAAAACTGTCACAGAGACTAGAGTCTAGAAACAGACTTCCAATCCCAAGAGCCACAGGTCATTTGGTACGTCCAGAGCAGATTCTCAACCCACAGTGCTGTAATAATTAGCAATTATACCATAAAAAGCAAAACTTTGATTGTTTGTAATTATATCTATTCATTTTCCTGTGTTGAGTGTTTTCCCTGCATATGCGTCTGTGCATTACATCTTTGTCTGCTGCTCATGGAAGCCAGAAGAGAGCATTGAATCCTCAGGGACCATTTCAGATGGTTGTGAATGAACTGTCATGTAGATCCTGAGACCAATCCCAGGTCCTCTGGAAGAGCAACCAGTGCTCTTATTGCCTGCACCATCTCTGCAGCTCTGCCTCTGGGGGTGGGGGATGGGGACAGCAATAGGAAACCTAGACTGTCATTCCCCACACCCTCACATACACAACACTAACTTAAAGTGGATAGCTGATCTAAGTATTAGATTTGAAATTAAAACTTCATAAGGAACAGAAAGGAATAAATCTTCGCAAACCATGCAGCAGGCAATGCTTTCATAAATATAACATCAAAAGCAAAATCCATTCAGGGAAAAAAAAAGAAACCTTTTGTTCTCCCAAATGCTATTAATAAAATGAGAAGTCAAGCCGCAGACTGACCACAAAAGACTTCCGCACAGAATACAGGAGGAACTCTAATGAGTCAATAAGAAGACAAAAAGGTTTAGTGGATTAAGGAATTGAATGAACAATTTACTGGAGCAGATACAGGACTGTAATGTGCATATAAAAGGACCCTAAAGTGCCACTCCGTTAGTCATCAAACAAACACAAACTAAAAGATTGCACTTGCTCAGTCTAGGACCTGTGCTACCCTGAGACTGTCATTATACATTCATTAAAATGGCTGCCGTCACAAAGGGCTGTGGTCACACCTTTAATCTCAGCCCTGGGGAGGCAGAGACAGGAGGGTCTCTGTGAGTTTGAGGCCAGCCTGGTCTACAGAGTGAGTGTGAGTGCCAGGACAGTCAGAGCTACACAGAGAAACCTTGTCTCAACAGAGGTGGGGGGAGAAATGGGGGGGGGAGGGGGAGGGATGGGGAGGAGGAGGAAGACGAGGAGGAGAAAGAAAATAGTCGTGAAGTAACCAAACATTAACCAAGGTGTTAAGATAAGAGACCTCATGTAGATTGTTGTGGTCTTTCTGAGAAAACACTTAGCACTTGTCTTCAGGTTAAGCAGAAATAGTCCTCAACAACCACAACTCTTAAAGAGGTACCTGCCAGGAGAACTCAACATGACTGGATACACAGGTCCTTATGTGAGCACCCACAGCTGCATTACTGACAATGTGGAAAACCTGGGGTGAGGGGAGACTCAAAACGCCATCAGTGGGGATCAGATAAACCAGTGTGGTATGTCCGTAAATGGAATGCTCTCAGCCAAGAAAAGGGGAGATAGGCACTGTGCCGAGTGAGACACAGGTGGTGATCAGGGTTACGAGGCTGAGGTGGGGAAGAGGTTTGAACTGAAGAAAACTGAGACAGAGGCCATGCCCCGAAATGAGGATGGACTTCTTCTCAGGCAATGGTAGGGATAGCAAACTTCCTAGGCTGAGCAAATGCAAAGGGCACAAATGAGGGTGAGAAATCCAACAAGCTGGGAGTGCCCACTTACCTGTGGTGGGAAAGTTAATATGGGTAAGTGAGAGACCGTGAATTGTAGGTCTTGAGCTGCTTTCTCCTCCACAGGAAGCAAACAACTGACACAGAGCAGAGCAGAAAGCAAGCGATGGAGACAAGATTCAAGTCCAGGATAGTCTGACTCGCAAGCCCTGCTTTCACCTACTACGTACATTGCACAGCTCCACATCTGTCAGCAGATGAACAGCTGTCTAAAAAGCGATGAACTAAAGGCACTGTTGGAGCAGTGACTCCTGTTTTCATTAGGAAGAGCGTTCTAATGTGACAAGAACTAGCTGGGGTAATTCTGAACACGACCACCATCCACAGCACCTGAATGTTCAGCTTCTCTCACTCCACGCTGACTACGAACCCATTTTAGGCTTTAAAACCTCTTCTCTCTCATAAGATAAAAAAATAAGAAGCCCACTGATGTCCAGCCTTCAAGGAGGAAAAGTTACTGGGGGAAAGCGGCCAAGGGGACCAAGCAGGGCTGAACACAGTGTCATGTTGCTCGCTTCTCCTTAAGCATTGTTCAGTGGGGAGCAAAGGGAGTTTAAGCTGGTGGACCTAATATTTCAGAGGCAAAGCTGTGTGGACATTATAAAGCTGCAACATAAAAAGTAACACTGGAGCCAGGGAGACGATTGAGCATGTAAAGCATCTGACAAGCAAGCAAGAGGACTAGAATTTGGATTTCCATAACTCACGTAAGTGCTGGGTGGGGACATAGCAGCCTTCTTGTAATCCCAGTACTTGGGAGGCAGAGACAGGATCTGTGGAGGGAGGCAGACAACTAAACTAGCCAAATGGGAAATCTCTGGGGTCAAGAGAGAGATCGTGCCTCAGTACAAAAGGAAGAGGGTAAGAATGACGTCAACATCAACTTTTGGCTTCTATACACGTGCTTACACATGTGCCCACAGACGTGCACGTGCACACAAGCACTCGAGCACACACACATGCACATGCATATGCATGCACACACGTACATTCACATGCACTCAAGCAAGTGCACATCAACTTTTGGCCTCCATGCACATGAGCACGCGCGCCCATATATACACACATGTATGTGCACACGCACATGCACATGTACATGCACACACAGGCACAGAAACAACAACCACCTTGCCTCATAAGCAGGATGAGCAAGAAATCCAACAGGCTCCGACTGTCAGGCAATGGTGGTGCGTAGTCATGTGCGCACACTGATTGGAAATTCAGCAGTAACCTTCTGTGAACCGTTTATCTTATGTACTTATTTAACTAACATTCAAACTGACAAGACTCCGGTTTCTGGGCCTTCCTTTCAGACTTTTATGTGAGAATGATCAGATGGAGCTCAGCTCCTATAAACTTTGCATGTTTTTGATTTCACACACAAACTGAAGGTTAGAATTCTACTCTGTGTCGTCAGTCATTCGGGATTTTTTTTTTAAATCTTTGAACATGACTTCAAACCCTACCAAAACACTACCCAAATACACTCACCTCTGTGTCTGTACAAATACGTAAAAGAAATGGGTATGTCAGCCTTCAATGGGTACCAGCTTAATGGACGTTTTCACTACTGCCAGGGAACAAAGACAGCCAGAACTAACTAGGGCCGCTTTGTTCAAGGGTACGAAGACGTTCAGGGAGACGGGAGACGGATGGCACATAGCAACAGGAATAAAGTAAACATTCCTGTGGCCACGGTAATCCATACCAACTTCTCCTTGAGCTCCTGCTGTACTAATAACAGCCCCCAGCCGGATTAAATACTTAATTATCCATGTTGTGAAAAGTACTTACTTTGTGTCATGTCCGTCAGCTTCCCAAGTATAAACATTATAATTATATAGCATTTCGGTGCTTCCTAATACAGTGCCCCACAATGGGCCATCATTGCTTGCATGCTATTTAGTCAGCTTCTAACCTACAAGCAAATATTTGGCCTGCTACTTCCTGATAAGATTAATAAGAACCAACGTTAGTAGAATAAGAATAATATTTATCACAACAATGCACATTAGATAAAGCTAGGTATCACAGGGAGATAGGATGATAAGCTTTCAAGGTTCAAAGAATGTTAAGAATTAGACAACTCGACTCATCTTTAAAAATCACAGCAATCACCATGCACCCTAGGCACTTGGCATTTGTGCTTTATTGTCTTACATAGAAGAGTTCATCATATCTGTCTTATCTTCTCAAACATATTGCCGTTGTCAGTGAGCCACCAACCCTATCAGCAGCGTATATAGTAGGTCCTCAAACAGTACTTACTGGAGGAAATAGAGTTTCTTACTGTGTTTTATTTTGTTGTTCTGTTCTATGTAGCCAAAAATGCAAGCCCCCCCATCCTTCTCTTCCTGAGTGATAAGATTACAGGTATATGATATCTTGCCTGGCCTGTACATGGCTGGGGACCGAACCTAGGGGGTTGTGAGTACTAAGCAAACACTTCACCCAGTCTCTGGATGCCTTGATCTTGTAGTGATTTCTGATCGTAAATCCTGCTAGGAATGTCCTTAAGAACCAGCACTGTGTCTTGCAGATCCCTGCATCCTAGCTTAGCTGTTCCAGTCTGTAATCACTGTTCCGTGGGTATTTCCTGAATGAATAAATGTGCACTGGCATGTTTACAGAAGGAGCACAATGACACCTTACCTAAATCCATACCTAAATCCAACAGTCAAGAGAAAAGGTTTAACCCTTCCACAGAACTATGGAGTTACTGCCAAGTTCACTGGATGGATGGTAGGACAATGTCACAGGTCAGCCATCAAGCTGCTGGAGTAGGTCCAGGACTGGTTGAATGGGTCAGGTTCCACATGAAGTACCCCTTCCTCTCTGTCACACGCCACACTAAATGTCATGACAGAGAGACTTGCTTGGTCTTTGGCTCCAATTAATAACGTGACATCACAATATAACTTCAAGGTAAACAGAAAAATCACAATATAACTTTCATGTAAAAGTCTCTTAAATCATCTTGGAAATCCTTCAGGAACATCTTGACATTTATGTTTTTACTGTCTTGCACGTAAGCCCATGCATGTCCTGCACGCATGGAAGCCCAGCTAGTCTAGGCTGCCTCTGATGCTTAAACTTTGTTCCGATTATAGACTTACATGGAATGAGCTACTTGTAAAAGAAAAGAAGGGGCATTTACGGGATTCTTGCCCGAAAGGCAGAGCTTAAGGAAATCTGACAAGGAAAAGTGCCAGGTTTTGTGTGACCTGGGTACAAGCACCCTGTCAAGATGCAGAACTGGACCTGGCCCCAGTTGGCCAGGGCGGGACCTTGGGAAGATCAGCAGACTGCTGCTGTTGGAGTTCGAGATCTCCACCACACTAGCAGCTTCTCCGGGCTTTAGAAACCACCTGTGAGTCCCCAAAATTCATCATGCAAAATAAGGAAGCTGGAGTTTTTACCCAAACTCCAAGCTCAGCTGCCCCAGCCTTTCTCTGACCATGACAGACATAGCTGCTTCTAAATGCGCTTCTTGTACTTGCCTTGTCTCCTGTCAGCAGCCAGAAGTTGGGTTGTTGTAGTTGGTTTTTAAAAAGAAATCAGGAATAAGATTCAAAGAGCCTGCCCTGCAGCAATCCCATACTGCACTTCTTCTTAGAATCCTAATGGCGAATTCTAAATACATAAGAGACCATCTCCAGCTGTAAAAGTGATGAGTTTCTGGGGGCCCTGTTGAGTTCCCTGACCCCAGACCTATTTTTATTTTTGATCTAGGGGACTGTGCCTCATGACTTTCAGAACCCTCAAGTTATCCCTGGGGTAACAGCACAAGCTTAACCAGTCCTAGCAAGACTTAAAACAGGGCATCAAGGATCAAAGTGGCCAACAAACCCGCGCATTAGCCATGGGACCAGCCCCCAAGAAGACTGCAGTAAGCTGCATTGTGCAAGTCGCTAAATTCTTTTCATGGAAAAAAAAAAACCCTCAACACCAAAGCTTTAAGTATAGACGTCTGAATAGCTACATTAACAGCAGTCCACATTTTGATATAAAATATAAAAACAATGCTTCAATATCTGATTAAAGTGTGGAAGAGACAGCACAATTTGAATGTTATTTATTTGTGTTTTTTTTGTTGTTGTTGTTTTTTAATTTGTAAAGTCACCTAAAACCTCCAAAGACCAGTGTTCCTTGCTCTATATTTTCCTCAGGATAATATTAAAGGGACTTTCCTGTATTCAAACAGGGAGTATAAATGAGACGATGCCTTTATGAATGAGTAAATGAATGAATGAGTGGAATGAATGAATGAATGAATGAACGAACAAACGAAAGACCCCAGAGTCTGGATGAAGAATAAAGTAGCCCAGAGAGGTTTTGTCGGTGACCTGACACTTCGTTTTTCCTTCCATTGTCTGCCTACCCAGAGAGCAGGAGCCCAGCAACAGGGATGATCACATGAAGGCGGGAAAACACAACTGTCAGGCTTGGGGACAAAGCTGACTCTTCACAATGCCATCCTTAAATCCAGACATTAGAGGGAAGGGATGAGAGGAGTGGCAGGCAGCTCCTGATGGCTTTCTGAGGACACAGCAGAGATTATGCTAATCCACACTGCATTGTCCGCTGCAAAGTGTTCTCACAGCAAACCTTTTATCTGGGGAAGAAGGGATGCCCAACCTCTCCACTCTGTAACAGCCAGCACTTTCTGTGTGGTTTCTGTGTAATTAACACCAGCCCTAGACCTTTTCATTGGTGCTGCTCAAGCTTAGGCCCTTTTGAGGGTGTCCACAGGGGAGCGGCCCTCACCCTTTGCCTGTGGCCTGAGAGCCCCAGCTTATGCTTAGATCTGTGTGCCATCTGTTAATAGCAGAGGGAGTAAAACTTGAGCAAAACTTTGACTGTCAGAAAATTTGAGGGACCAAATCCACTAGAACAAGAGAAGCGAATTATTACCCCACCAAAAAGCAAAACAAAGCAACCCCGCCCCCCACAAAACCACTTTAAACTAGCACTGCAAACCAACTGCTTCGTTTTCCAAGACATAACAGGCATAAACACACTCACATACACGGTCATTTGAATGCACGAAGGAATTTAAAAAAAAAATTATACTTCACCATCCGCCCCATATTATTTAAAAGTTGGATCACAGCTGTGCTATGTCCACGTTCCCAGAGGCCGTGAGGAACCCTTGGAGATGGAAGACACAGGGCTGAATTTAACTTGCCAATCCATGTCTCCTGCTTTTGTAGGCACAGGTGAAACCCACATGACTATCACAGAAGCAATCGAAATAACAATGGAGGCCATGTGCAAATGTCAGGGAGAGGCAGCCACCCTAATGCTTCTGCTTGTCACAATTGTTAGTGCAAAGAGTGAATCATTAGGTGTGCTCCAACACTCATGAGAAAAGGCTGTGCATGAAAGCACACCTGCCTTCAGGTGGATCCCGCCAGTCAGGAGCTGCCTCCACCTCTCCCTGTTGTGTTCTGGAGACGGTTGACTGTAGTTACACAGTTTACTTTGGCTCTGCCCCGGCTGTTAATCTATTTAAAATTGACTTGATGACCCTGGTGAGAAACAGTCGGATACATTCAGAGACTGAGGCCACAGAATGGTCCGAAAATTCCTTATTCTTTCCTGAATTATTAACCTAATTGTTAGCCTAATGGAAACCAAACCCTTGGATAAAATCTTTCAAAATGTAGGGCCCACAAATACAAACAACAACAACAAGAGAAAGGCTTTCAGTAATGAAAAACTGGGAGCCATGAAGTCTGTTCTTTTGTAACTGTTCTGTGTGTGTGACCCGTGTCCTGCCTGGACAAGGGGGTATCTCTGTAGGAAGCCCAGGACAGGCAGATGTAATAGTAATTAGTATTGTGTATTGTTCCACAATGCTGTGATTTCAATAACATTGTGAATTAATTCCAATAAATGAGTTAGCAGGGCTCTGGCTAATTCTGGAAAGAAGAGCATGAACCATTATTGTATGCCTCCAAAACATGTCACTGCCTCCAGAGAGTTAAGCATTGCCACTCCCCAAGTAAGCAGCAGTGTGGAACTCACCTGGATCAGCAGGTAAGCAGCTCTGGCCCAATAAACCCACAGGCCTCTGCTTAGAGTCAAGGCTACTGGCTCTGCTCCTTGCCACTCTAACGTTTCTGGGACTGTTCACTAGGTCTGGCAAATACTCAGAATGAATTTGTCCTGTCTTTGAGTTCTTACTGTGTACAGCACACAGAGAGCACTATATGCTTTCCCTGCATATTTAGGTTCAGAGGAAGGAAAACGCCAAAGACGGTAAGGATCATGCGGGGTTCTCGACCTTTGATCTGAAGATTTTGGCAGGTATTTGGAATTTCAGAAGATTACAGATTTGACCTGCAATCATATCTTTCTTTGCAAATGCAATAAGAAACAAGATTATTATTATTTTTAATACTTTCAAGTCTAGATAAGTCCTAAAGATATGCTCTTAGACAATGAAGGAAAGAGACATATAGTTTTCTTTTTATGGAAAAATATTATCACACATATATACATATCAGACTGTCTACAGCATAAACCTTATAACTTGCCAAAATGCCATTATCATGTACATCGTGTGTGTCTTATAGTATATTTTTATAGCATGGCGAAGAATTTTTTTATAGTATTCAACTATAAATTCCTGTGAGTTGCTGGGTTTCGGAAGGTTAAAAAGCATTCCTGGTCACCTGTGACTGTTGGCATGAACACAAGTCTTCACAGAAAAGTTAGGACATCCTTTAAAGATATGCATCTAAATATTTAAGTGGTCACCTGCTTCGTGAGGAGACAGCAGTGTAGCGGTATTAAACTGTTTCAGAGGAGCCCCGTCATGGAGAAACTGAACTGTGCAAACACCATTCACTTGCTGCCGAGGGTTCTGCTCAGGATAAGCTGTTTAGACCACATGAAATCTGCAAGACACTGTTAGATCTTTACAAATTTCATGAAATCTTTTTCGGATATCCAAAAAATCCTGAACTGCTTGAATCTATTGTCCGCCAGCACTGGGGACTGACCCGTAATCTCTTTCCCAGCCAGGATACCAAATCTGTACCCAACCTTGTCACTGGTTCCAGCAGCTGTTTGAACTCACCCGAGGGGATGGCAGCAATCCTGCTTCTGAAAGAACACCACAAGGGCTTACGTGCACTGTGCCTTGAAGAGGGCCTGAAAGGAAGGTCAAAGGTCAAGAAAAGATAAAGTGCCAAACAAGGAGATCAGTAACACAGGGCCTTCTTGATGAAATCCGAAGTCTGCTTCTTCAGGACGCGTGACTCATAACTTCATTTCAAAGCAGCTTCATTTTGCTGGTGTCTGTGTGTGCATGTGCGTCTGTGGATTTGTGTCTGTGTGTGATTGTGTGAATGTGTGTGTGTGTGTGTACGCTGGCGCACTCCGGGCTTTCAGGCGGATCACTGTCCATCTGAAAGCCTATTCAGTTGTGCGTGTCCTGAGCACTTTGTCTTACACAGGCTGCATTACTCTTGTAAACAGAGACAGCATCAAAGTGAGAGCAGAGTCCTATCAGTGGATTAAAGCCTTCTGCATGATAAAGTAGCTACCTAGGGAGGATAAACTTAATATGTGAAAGAATGTTATTGAGAGGAATAAAGTACCAAAACTCTGCCACTCTCTTCATAATGTCCTAATTTAATGCGTGACATCAGGGCCTTGGGCCAGGGTGAGTGTTAATCAATGAGACACCCATCTGGGTCCCCTGTCCTTATTGCTATTTAAAACTAGCCTAAACTCAATTATTGTCCCTTAGAGACCAGGATGGGATATTAAGTTGATTGAAGGGAATTGTGTCCCACAGAGAAATCCCAGTGTTGAGATGCAGAGTCGTCAACGTTGCTGACTAAATTTCAGCTAACCAGAGATTAAATGCCAATTCCCAGAACGCGAGCATTACGCAGACGACATCTGGCTGAAAACATCTTATTTAGAAACAACTAAACTGTGGTCAATAGAGAAATCGGTCCAGCTTACACCATGCTCTTTGGATAAAGTAGATCATAGAAATCCCGTGTTGCTGTAACACAGATACGCAGGGTAGTAGTGAGTGCACACACGAAGGCAGAACTTAGGACAGAGAAGGAATCAATAGTTTTGAACTCATAATTGTTAGAATTATGATGACAACTGGGGAGATAGATAATTTAACCCTTCAGTGCCAGAAAAGGATCATTCCAAACAAGCTATCTAACTCTTAACTAAATGAAAATGTGTTTAGGTGCATTCCTAAGTCTTGGGTATAACATAGCAGCCTGTTTTATTTTCATTCCTCTTGTTTTAGTCCCTGCTAACAATTAATGGCAGATTACTTTTAGAACAGAATCAAATTTCTAAAACCCAGTATTATGGCACAGAGTCAATATGTACCATCAACTGTCATTTTGAGAAGTTTTGAAACAAATGAACAGAAAGAGTGGCTCTTTAAATATTCAAGCAACCTGGTCTAAAATGGCATGGATGTGTTTTTAAAATGCTCCTTTAGTCTGCAGATATGGTTAAAGTTAGGTGAATGCCGGCGGGACACCATTAACAAAGTTAGGACAAGAAGCTTAGCTCCTAACTACTATAGAAAAGAATTCTCATTCTCTTTTTGGAACACTGGCTCTACTGACTATTAATTTCATAAAAATGACTAGTATAACCTAAAATAGGAACAAGAGACCAGAATGGGGTGAGATGTCAAAAAGGAACTAGGTAAGTAGCCCAGAAATACGGTGCATAAAATGTGACACTCAATCAAAAGAAGAGAGTAGGGAGGATGGAGACCAACTCAGCAAAAGCACCACTGCCCACTGGGAAGAGAAGCTACTTAGCCATCTTCTGCCAGGACACAAATGCCCAACAGAAGTCCAGTTGTCTCCAAAAATAAATGCAACAAGACAGTAGGAAACACCAGAGTTGTAAAACAAGGAAGCAAGCAAAACAAGCCAAGCTTGAAACAGTGAATGTGGCCACTTTATATGAGTTGTTCAAAAGAATGAAGATCGAGGGCTGGAGAGATGTCTCAGGTGCTAAAGTGATTGATCACCTTGCAAACCTAAGAAACCAAGTTCCATCACTAGAACTGTGTAAAATAAACAAACAAACAAGCATAGTACAGCCTGCTTAGAAACCATGTTTAAGACAAACAACAAAACCACAAAACAGCATAGTGGAATATGCTTGTAATCCACGAGCTGGGGAGCAGATACCAAGGGCTCACTGAGCTGACCTAGTGAGCTCCAGACCAATGGGAGAGCATGCTCCCACGGCTGCTGCCACCACTGCACCACCACCACCACCACCACCACCACCACCACACTACCACCACTGTAAAAACCAAACCAAACAGACAAAACAAAACAAGACAGAGGGCTCCTAAGGAAGACACTTGAGGCTAATTCAACCCACCAACATGCTCCTACATACCCAGAAAATCACCCACACACAACAACAAGAACAAGAACAAAAAGAATTGAAATGGAAAAGTATACAGCAAGTCAATACTAAAGAGCTTTCTATAGAACACAGTGAGGCAGAGGTCAGCATAGTCAGCACTGGTGACTCCAGACGACTTCCCTAGGGACTTTTCAGTTAAAGACATAGAAGAAGTCAAGAAACCTCTTGGACACAGGCAGTAGAATTTGAGTCCTGGTGTAATTTACTTTCACCTCAAACTCACTTTATGCAACAATATGGGTATCATGAAAGTGCCAACAACAATAACATTCATGTTGATGTTGATAATATAGAATCCACATGACATGGTCAGAAATGCAAGTTTCTCAGTAACCACCTGTAGACATTGCTCCAGACAGCCATCCAAAAAAGATACATTGTTTATTTCTGTAGCCTGTGTCAAGTAATGAACATGTCTATTGTTGCCAAATACTTACACATTAGGAGGCTATCTCCTGTAGCAAACATTGGGCTATTGGCTTCTAACACAACAGTTGCTAATGTTTACTGAAGGAGCAATCACTGTATATGCTATCACTTCTCTTCATTGCCAATTCTAAGTACACAGCTTGGACATATAGCTTGTTTGAGTTGATAGAATGTTCACGTAAATAAAATGAAACCAAGATGAAAGGCCCTTCAAGACAAATTACATAGCCTAAAATTATGTGGTTGAAAAAATTATAGACCACGTAAGATGACTATTCCCTTATGGGGCAAATGTTCAATGGGAAAATCTTTCAAGTTGTTCCCTAATAACTGTATTTCTCACTTAGAGAGTAACAGGACCAATACAAACCCTTGATCTCATACTATCCTGAGCAAGGTAAGAACTCTTCCTCATTATATAAAAGGAAGAAGATAATCAGGTCCAACCTTTATCAGTGCTGACTAAAGAACTCATACCCAGAACACTTCCATGGAACCTTGAATAACTAAAGCCTTACACAACCAATGGATTCTTCTAGAATGTGTAGGATCTCACTCTGATGTAGGAAATATTTAAAAAGAACGGCAAGTTCCCACACTATGCCCAGCACCTGTGGGCCACATGGCTCCAACTCGCTAAGTTCCCACTGGTGGGTCCAGCCTCATGCTTCAAAACCCCCACGGCCTTGGTGGTGCACATCTGGCAAATCCATGCTTTGCTGCTGTATCTTTCTCTCTTGAACCCAGTCGAACTGTTGCTTGAAGGAAAACACCACACAAACTTAGTTCAAAAACAATGGTAACTCATTCTCTGGGTGTAACAACTAGAATGCTAATCTTGTAAGCCATATTAAATCTAAATCCTCTGGTGGCAAATCCTGGTGGATTCACCATATAAGCCAGGAGACACTAGTAGCTACATCTTGCCCTACTGCTCTCCCATCTGAAAGGAACCTATCTCTCTCCTCTTCCTCTCTTCCCCTATCCAACCCAGAAGTCCCTCCTACTCACCCAGTGATTAGCTCCTTTATTCATTAGGGGTTGGTTTACTAGAAGTCAACTGAGTATGTGACTCACTCCTCCTCTGCAGTTCCTCCAAGGAGAGCAGAGTTAATACCAAAATAAAAACAGCACCAGGCCCATCCATAACATCACTCCCTTCTGAGGAAGGGTTTGATATTTAATTCAAGGGTTTAGGAGAGGAAACATTTTAGGTATTTGCCACTCAGCAATCCACAGGTGTTGCAAATTCTTAGAAGCCACATGAAATGAAGCAACAACATGAAGCATTGTTGCCAACCATTGTTTTACAAAGTTTAAAAGCAAGAGTAGGAGAGGGGCACAAACCACACCTGAGGTGTGACTTTTGTACAGACAGTCTTGAAACTCATTCAAAACTAAGTTATTGATTTTTCTGTTTAATTTTTACTTAGTATTACTCTTTAGTCAATGCCAAAAGTCACCTAATCAAATGTCAACACCTGAAACTGATACAGGGTGGTCTTCTCATTGTTATTTTTTGTAACATAGCAGTATGAGGTCTCCAATTTGCTATGAGGCTGAGGTTGGCTTTGAACTCTTGATCCTCCTGCCTTTGACTCCTGAGTATTGGGATTATAGACCTGTTCCACCAGGGTAGATTTTTAAAGGCTTATTTTGCATAGTTTTGTAGCTTGGCTAAGACAACAGCCAGCTAGGCTGAGTGCTATAGAAATCCATATATTTGTTCTCTTTATTGTTTTGCATTGACTTCCCCTTGGGTCTACAAGATTACCAAAGATGGGCTGAAAGACTGGCATTTCTGCCTTCCTTCTCCTCTTTGGAACAGTTGCTTAACTTTGCTATAGACATGCTATCACTAAAGTGTTGCTCTAGAACAGAGGTTCTCAACCTGTGGGTCACGACCCCTTTGGGGGATTAAACAACCCTTTCATAGGAGTCACTAAAGACCATTGGAAAACACAGGTATTTATATTATGATTTATAACAGTAACAAAATTACCGTTCTGAAATAGTAATGAAATAATTTTGTGGCTGGGGGTTACCTCAGCATGATGAACTGTTTTTAAGGCTATGGCATTAGGAAGGTGTAGAACCACTAGTCTAGAACTATCTTGTTGTTCTCTGAGACTGAAATGAAAAGGATAAGCCCAGATCCTACAAGCTGGTCCCTCTTTCCCATGTCTGTTTCACCGCTTCTCAACATTCCTTGTCTGTTTAATTGGCATATTGAGGCATGTACCAAACCCCAGCCTGAGTTTCAAGAAGGGTTTGTACCCCAAACCTCTGGTGACAAGAGTCCTAGGATGCACCACCACATGTGAATTTTATGTCTGTTCTCCAACTGTTTATTCTGGTTAATGCCAGCTGCTATGTGACTCCTTGGAAGCAGGTGGCAGCTGGCCTGAGGGTCAGGTCTGCTTATCTTCAGAGGGAGACAAAATGAATACAAAGAGAAACTTTAAATGGCACTTGGAAATTTGCTTAAAGTTTGGCACATAAAATTCTAGGAAGCTCAGCCAAGTCTCCACTGCTTTTTGCTTAAATAAAATTTTTCAGTAATACTAACCCAGAGAGTCAAGAACAATAAATTTAAAAATACATTGGGCAGACGAAACTGTAAGTTCTACTATCTCAGTAGAATTCCACAGAATGCTACACAACCATGATTCTATTTATAAATAGCAAATAGGGATGACCTCAGTAAAACCCAGTCACTCCAGCACAGGTGACACCTTGGCAGACAAGCATGTGTCAGCACTAGTGAGGGAGATGCTTCTGAGAAGTCAAGTACATCCAGAACAAGCCCAGTCGTCAGCCTGAGAGAAAGATGAAAGGAAGGTTTTCATCTTTCAGGGACTGAAGTGGGAGCTGAAGTGTTCTCCCTCAATTAGGCAAAGTGTGGAGCAGATGATTAACCTAATGTTACCGTGGTAACTCAAGAATTACACTGTAAATGGGATCTGTCTGACGTGGGTACCTTTTATCAGACAAGAGGCACAGGAGCATTTTGAGCAAGAGAGCTGTAAATCTTGTTTCTAGCACCTTACCATTCATGACAGAGCAGTCCTTTTTGACAAGAGGCAAGTATGGTGGTTTCTCCTTAAAAGAGTAGAGACAGAACATGTTTTGGTAGAACTGTGAACCATCCAAGACTTCAACACCAAGACCCATAATGATAATTCAATGCCTAGGAGATATAGAGACTAGAATAACAACTGGTGTGTGTGTGTGTGTGTGTGTGTGTGTGTAAGGTAGCAAGTTTGTTAATATCTGTATAGGGTCTTTTAAAAATATTAATGCAATCATTTTTAATATGGCTGGTTTTTAATTCCCTGCATACACAGGAAAAACATTATGCATATTTATTGGTTGATATTCCGTCTCTGTTATCCTTCCTTCCAAGATTTTTTAACAGGATAGATGAACTATAACTTCTATAGTGTGTATGCATGTGTATATGTGTGTATATGCTGTCATTTTTCCCTATGATAGAAGCAGTATCTTATGAAAGAAATCATGATAATTCGATCCTGACACTCATGTCTTTCTTGTGTTTCTGAATTCTGGAAGTGTCTAGTAACCTTCTGGGGCCTGGAGCACTGGTAAACATTTGAAAACTAAATGAAGCTTTTAAGGTCTCAGAATTGCCTCCAGGACATACTTGTGACCACCAACACCTTGAACTTGAGTCTAAAGAGGAAAGTCCTAGGGCCATATCTACGGCTTTAAAGACACAGTTTTAAATTGATGGTGAGCCTTTCAAGACCTGTGATCAGGTGTGAGGGAAGAGGCCAGCCATGCATTCCCCCTCAGGGCTCTGTCTTTGCCTAGGGATAGTTCACCACCACCACCAAGACTTTAATTCTGTTATAGACAGAGAGAAGACAGAAAGACAGATGGACAGACGACACTCCGGTGTCCTTCTCTCTTTAGCACCTTCATCTTTTAACCCTTAATTATATATAACCCCAAGGCAGTGTTTCTCAATGTATTGTAAGAACTACTCTGAGAGACTCTCGGGATATGTACATGAAAATGGCTCAAAGCCCAAAAAACCCAAGGTCAAATGAAGCATAGCATGGTTCTTCACTGGAGATATTTTGGAGACTTCGAGTTAATATTTACCGTTTCGTCAAACTCAGGATAGAGGGAAGAAATAAACAAGCACTTTCCCTGTAGAAGATGATGCCCTAGCCAGCTCATGAGAAAATGTTACTTTGAAACTATCTGCCACTTGGTTGCCCAAAGTCCTTTAAAATCCTTTACATAATAGAGCCAGAACTGGGTAAGTATTAATATCTCCAATTATAGCCACAAACTAACCTGTGTCTCTCAGTAGTTGAAACTGACAGTCTCCACCCCCACCCTGCCCCCTCAACCTGCCCTAGAAGTTAATTGCTATCAAACCCTTACCATCTTCTTCCATTTTTTTTTTTTTTTTAAATTTTGGACACAGAATCTTCATCTGACACCCACACTTGGATGTCAGATTTGGAGCAATTCTCTTGCTTCAGCTTCTCAAGTGTGAGCCACCCCAGCCAGCCTATGTGCCCCCCAATCTTTGTTCTTCTACTCCCACGATTGTGCTTCAGCCTCATCTGACACTTCTTCATCCCTGTCAGTGACACACATACACACACACACACACACACACACACACACACACACACAGATACCCCATCACACCCTTGGTTCCTCATACCACAGACTCCTCTCAGAACTCTCCTAGCTTCTTACTTTGGTTTGCAGAGACAATTGATCTCCGAAGGTGAGAGCTGCCAGTCTTGTCTCACAGAAGCCTCCTCCCTTCCCCTTGTTTTGCCCACAGGTCCCGGCAGCATCTGTTCGATATTTCAGACCTACAGGTCAGCACGGAGAGACTTGCTCCATACACAGCCAACGGAACAGATGAAATGCCACCCAGTTTCCCAGGTAAAATCCAACAACC
>JANHMN010000028.1:2409862-2437566 GCA_030674055.1 Rhabdomys pumilio | reverse complement strand
TCCTCCTCAAGGACTAGCCTTTGCCATGGATTCTCTGAGCACCTGCACGACGTAAGACTCACTTTATGGTATTAATTCAGAGTGATATTCCCCTTGAGGTGATTTAAACCCTGAGTTCTCACCTGCCTTTTAAAGAGGCATTTAGAATTAAATTAGTTATATGGCTGTTTCTAAAAACACGCGCCCGTATTTATACTCTCCTCCTTATTTAAAAATATATGTATGTGGAATAGTACCACCCCCAGTGATCTGATCTAATTCTGTCAAATGGCTTCTCTCATGGCTTCCACTTCAGGATCTCTTGATTGTGGTTTCATTCTCTTTCTTGGGTGTTCTAATGAACTACTAAGCCAAACAATTATAATTAGGAACTTTTCTGGGTAGTGCCGTTGAGTTGGTGGTGAGCTACCTGCTGCACCGACAGTAATTACTTCACAGAGAGTAGCTGTGTGAGCCTGGGCCAGCATCTTTCTCAATAACATTCCTAATTTGCTAGCAGTTAAATGCCTTCCTTCTACACATATAGATTTCCTGTCATATAAACGTTCCTCTGCTAGTCCAGTCTCAATTTTGTTAACACCATGTGATTCTCTGTACATAATGAGGCCAATGTTTTATGCATGCTTTATGACTCTAATAAATAAAATAATTAGCTTGTTTATAGCTGCCCGTGTGGTCTGTTAATTTGATATTTCTTCTGGATATGGCCAACTGTGCAAACTAACCGGAAAGTCATCATTGTTACTCATTTCCCTGGGAACTTAAAATGAGTAAGCTAACTTCTCAGCTGCCCGTCTCTGAAAGCTTACGGAAGTCCTCAGCAAACTTTCTGTGGTGATGCTATTTAGCCATAACCCTCCCTTCCCTCCCTATTTCCCCTTTCACCTCCTCTTCTAACAGCTTCCACTGAGCATCTTATGCTACTGCGTCTGCACCCACCTCAGCTGCTGCCTTCTCTACATCTCTCCCACATGAGCTTTCCAGAGTTATTAGGACATGTTACCTCATTGCTGGAATAAAAACCCTGAAGTGTGGGGGTTCCATTCTCCACCACCACCCAACCCCCCACCCCCACCATGGCAGGGAAGGCATGGAGGCAAAACCAGTCCCAACTGTGGTAGGTCAGGGTGACGGACCACATTGTGGCCACTGTAAGCCACACTCAGCAGAAAGATAAACGCTGGTGTTCACCTGTCGGCTCCTTTTCACTTTCCCACTGACTTCCCCTCTCCACTTTTTATTCAGTACACACTCCAGACCACAGGATGGTGGCACCCATATCTGGGGTGGGGCTTCTCTGCACAGATAAGTCACTGAAGTAACATTAGTGGACCATTTGACTTCTTTTCAACCGACAATTCTCTGATTCTGTTTATGAGCCTATGCCTTGAACTGGGGCTACAGCTAGGAGAAGCAGAGGTGAGGAGTTGAGATAAATGTGTTAAAGTGAGATGCACCGGTAGGAAACCAAGGATAACTGCAGATGAGACGCTCTGGACACAAATGGAGATTGCGGTGCCTTCCCATCTCACACGCTACAGTTTGTGAGAGGCAGGGCTACCAACAAACCAGCATTTACACTCCTTTGAACTGTTCTGCATTCGGCATGGATCTCAAAAAGCCTGGTTTTCTAAAATATTTAAAGAGAAAGGTATAAAATAAATCTTACATCTTTTCTACAAGCTAACGCTTTGAACATTGCAAACTAAGTAAGAGAGGTTCAGGGGAAGGATAAGAAATGACCAGTTGCTCACGTCTGGCACAAAGCTACCTGAGTATTTATTCAATGCTAACACATGGCCAAGGGTTTCACAGGTGTGCCCTCATTTATCCACAGTTAACCTTGTGAGAGACATACTGTTTTAGACTCATTTTATAAATAGAGGAGCCAAGACTTAAGAGAAGTTAGATCATTGCTTTGGGCCTAATGGTAAGAGAAACAGAGCCCGATTCTAAGTCCAAGTCCCTAGAACCCAAGCTCTTCACTGAAATTTCAGATGTGAGATCTGAAGCTAACATCCCATGTTTGTTAAGAACATCATAGATGCCTGACTCCCAGCCGAGACCAGAACCAGTAGATACTCCAGGAGCTGGGATATAATCCCAGAACTGCTAAAGTGAGCCTACCCTAGGTGCCTGGAAGATTGCAGCCGCTCACAGTTCCAACACCAAGTGGGTTTTTTTTCCCCCAGCCAGGTGGCCCTGTACATATGGCAGCCCTGTTTGCTAGCAGGAAAAGCATAGTGGGAATCAACTTGGCTGATGGATAACAGCAGGCATTTAAATACTTCCACTCAGACAGCAGGTTGTTACCCACAATGCCCAGAATGAGCACACACATACCAGACACTGATTTCAGGGACCCAGCAGGCCAACACTACTGTGTGCTTATTCATGGTGGAAGGATGTTTTCTTTCCTACACCCCTGAACTTGGGCATCTTACCTCCTCCCCTTACCAGTAAACCTAGAACTTTCTCAAAGAAATCTGACTGATTCCAGACCCTCCCCTCTCCTACCACTTTGTAGAGCTGTCTCAGAGAGCTGAGGGGACTATGGAAAGTGATAGACACATTTAATGGGCTGACATTACACTGCCTTACTGCAGACACCTGACTCAGTCTGCCATCAGCCAAGACATTTGACTGGACCCTTCCCAATGTCCTAAACCTCACTGACACTCTTCCTGGCATGCTGTCTTCCCTCCTTCCTCGTTCCTTTACTCTCATTTTTATGATCTCCATGAGTGCTGGTGGCTAATGAGTGAAACTTTCCCACTTCTTTGCAGAAATCTGAAGGATTGTGAGAAACCACCAAGACCCTTGCTAAGGCTTGGCACATGATTGATGTGCATAGTTTTTAATTCGTTAATCTTTTATTACAGTCCAGACTTTATCTCCTTCCCAGTCCAACCTCTGACTGTTCTGCATCTCACACCTCCTCTCTACCCTCACCCATCTCCAAGAGGATGTCCCCACCCCCCAACCCACTCCACCAGACCTCCCCAATCCCTGAGGCCCCAAGTCTCTAGAGGATCTGTAATCCCTGAGTTAGTGGGGGCAGAGATAAGTGGATCTAGAGCACATTGGCCTGGTAGTTTAAATGGATTGGTGAGTTCAGGTACAGTGAGAGACTGTGTCTCAAAAAATATAAGGTAGAGAGAGATCAAATACTACATATTCACACACATGTGCACACACAGAGACACATGTGCACACATACACAAACATGCATACACACATACACATACTCACACCAACTTACACATATACCATACACACAAAAATGAACAAATAACATAAAAATAATCTCACTGGACTGGAGAGGTGACTCTGAGGTTAAGAACAAATGCCACTCTTACAGAGGACCCAAGCTCAGTCCCCAGCACCTCAGTCAGCTGGCTGTATCTCCAACGGGGATCTACTGGCCTCTACTAAACTCTGCAAGCACCTGCAATCACACGTGCACATATGTTCCCACACACCCTAGAGACACATCATTAGAATTAAAAGTAAATCTTTAAAGTACATGCCCAGAGATTTGTCTCTGTGATCCTTTCAGAGTGATCCTCTGATCTTTTCAGAGGCTATCAAGCTAACCAACATCAACCATTGTGGAAGGCAGTGAGGAAAGAGTTGAGCAGGAACTCCTAGAGTAATAGGAACTCTGTACTCTCCTTACATGTTCAAGCATTTCTTCACATCACTGTCTATATCTCCTGGGTATTGCCAGTCCCATGGAAAGACTAACATTTCCAAGTCTATAATCAGTATCTGAGACTGTTCATTCACACACATACACACCTGCGTACACACATGCACATGTACCAACTTACCCGTATACCATACGCACACACAAAAAATAAATAAGTAACACAAAAATAATCTCAACAACAGCTACAGACATTCTGTACAACAGTCCTGGAGCTCTTTTTCAATGACTCGGAGGATCCACCATGCTCCTATTAAGGCCCAGGATTATCCTAGCCCCTCCTTCCTGGATATTCCTCTTTATCAGGTTTCCTTAGAATGCGCTTCCCTGGATGTTAGCAGGGCTTCTCATCTATGCCCAACCTCTTGGGTTCTGATCTGTCTCAGGATAGAGCTTCCCACGCTCACACTTCCAAGGGTAGAAGGCACCTTCAGGGTGGATGCCTGTTACTTAACTTGTAGAAATTGATTTCATTCCTGCCATTAGAAAATAGAAATAATAGGGTGCTTTCTTTGATATTAAACCTTGTGGGGAGCACTTTGCAAATGTCAGGAAACGTGTGATAACCAAGGATCCATGCTTTCTGAGGATTTTACCAGACCAGGACTTTACCAGACCAGGATTTTACCAGACCAGGCAGAGGGACACAAACAACCAACAGCAATGTGGCCTTGAACTCTGGTACATCCATGCTAAAACCAGTCAGCACATCGAGGCATTACACCTGCAGGGTTTGCTGTAAGATTGACAGTTTCTTGTTCAGTTATTTATCTCACCCTCCACAGAAGAATGAATGTGTGCCTCCTGTTTTATGCTTGCCTCTGTAGTTTGACAAGAGGCCAGGGGGAAACTTCAGAAGAAAAGGACAAATGCCAGGAAGGAGGAGGTGGAGCTGTAAATAACATGGAAGTCATTCCAGGAGAGCCCGAGACATGGGTGGACCTCTCACCATAACTCAGTGGCTAGGGCACAAAGCAGAGCCCTGGATGACAGGAAGTGTACCAGGGAGGAAGGACGTGTGTCAACAGCAAGCTACAATGTCCATCACCCTCAAATCCATCACATGGTCAATGAGCTTTCCAGTCTCTTACATGTTCCAGGGGGGAAAAATGAAAAAACCACTAAGCAGGTAGGGGATGGTTTTATGTTTTAACATAGCAAGTAGTTAAAGGCATCTTCATGAGCTCCCCCCCCCCCCCCCCCCCCCCCCCCCGGCATCTCAGAGCCCATTTTGTCACTGGGAGAAACTCCAGTCCTTTATTTCAGAAAGGAAACCCACGTCAGCGAGCACTGGGTTCCATCACTGCAGTTATTTCTGAGGTTAAACCAAATAAAACCTTCAACCATGTGAGTAACTATCCCGGATTTTCTTTTCCTGTCAGGAGTACTAATACTAAATCAGATTTAGGATTGCAGATGCAAGAAATCACCATAGAAACCTCTCTCTCCCGTTGTTTCTTCTCCCAAGAACTTCCTCACTGGTGCAGCGGCCATGCCACTGGTGTTACTGGTCTCCACATTAGTTAAGCTATCAGAATGGGCGCTGTTTAAAAGTAAGCAGGCTTTTTCCATTGTTCTCAGCTGCCACCGGGTCGATGCCAGTGTGATCGAAGAATGCCCACTTGACTCGTTATTTTTCAACTGGTTCTTACCAGGTCTGTGGTATATATGGTGTCAGTTCATACAGGATTTGTGTGAGGAAGCTTTTCACTATCTGTACAACAAGCAATCTCTCCCTGCTCAGCGTTTTTTAGGAGCGAATACACCCCTCATAGGAACACACAAATCCACAATGAAAATCCATGCATTCTACAAACATCAACTAAGATTAGAAATAAAGAAGCCAAGTAGCTTGCCTGTGGTCCTGCAGAGAACAGAAGGCCAGGAGAGATCTCAGTGCAGGTCTCTGACCCAGAAGCCCAGACTCCTATCGGTCCTACGAGTCCCTCAGAGTCCATCAAAACTGGACCAGGAGAGGTTAGCCAGACCCTCACCAACGTTCTTTCATTTGTTGAGTAACTCAACACATCCCTGTTCAAGTGACATGTATGACCTGGAATCTAAGGAAAAGTGGGATGTCAACCAAAAACAAGGGCCCAACGTGCAGATACACAGAGAAGCTATTGGCATGCTGGGAGGGACATGCTGGGAGGGACATGCTGGGAGGGACATGCTGGGAGGGACATGGAGAGATGCTGGTTAGATACTAACGAAGAGCAGTGAATCGGAACAGGAGCTTCATGTTCCCTGAAATGAAAGGTATTTGGGATCTAAAAGGAAAAGACGTAGATCTCATCATGTAAATTAAGTGCAGATATTTTGAAATGTTGCAAGATACAAAGGGGGATGAGAGATCTTTCAGTGCCTGGGAAAGAAACTTGGAGTTTTGTTTATTTATTTATGTATGCATTTATTTATTTATTTATTTATTTTAGTCTCAATCTGTAGCCCAGGCTAACCTGGAGCTCACTATGTAACCCAGGTTGCACTCACATTCCCTGTAACCCTACTCCCTGAACCTCCCAAGTGCTGGGATCATAGATATGAACCTCTTTGTCTAGAGAAACTTCTTCCTTGGGCAAAGGGAAGTTGCTGAAAGAGCAAAGGAGTTACTTACAACTCAGCTTTAGAATGACAGATGTGGAAGAGTATGCACCACATTAACTGTGGGGGATGCACAGAGGCCAGCCAGACATGTGGCTGAAGCCCAGGTGAGGGGGAGGGTCTGTGGGGACAGTGGTCATGTGCTGGGGGAAAGAGTCCAGATGGGATTCTTTAAGTAAGGCAAGACAATCTACGGCACCAACATGGCCTCTAGCAAATTATATTCCTTATGAATGCAGTCACATGGATCTAAACCTCAAGTCTGGCGAGTGTCTGGAAAGTATGTGATGTTAGAATGGGGACGAGCTCTGTTGGTGAGGCACTCACCCCGCCAGCTGATGACCTGAGTTCAAGTCCCAGCACCCATGTTTAAAATCAAAGAGAGATGGTGTAGGTTTATAATCCCAGCTACTTGGGAAAGTCCATGCCAATTAGACACTGTTTCAAAAGCCTATGTAGTTTTTTCCTGAGGAAAGACACCTAAGTCTGTCTCCTAGTCTGTTCTAGTAAATATACTCAAATTTACCTGGAGATCCTGGGACACACACACACACACACACACACACACACACACACACACACACACCAAATAGGTAGGTGTCACAGTCACTTCAGAATGTATTCCTAGACATGACTGAAACTCATACAAAGGTGCCCTTCATTCTCTGGGACAGCAAAATACTGTGTTTCTGTCACCTGGCTGGGTAACCTCACAAGGTCATAATCAGGAAAAGATTGCTTTCTAGAACCACTTAAGACACAAGCCAAATAAGAATAAAATAAAGGAGAAATAAAGGAGAGGGCTGGGTTCAGGCAGGGAGACACCAAGAGAACCATGAGAGACAAAGCAGAGAAAGGTGTCATTTCGCCTGAGTTTCTTTCCAGTGGGTACAGCTAGACACATTAAATCCTCCACAACCCCACACTGCCCACCCCCTGCCTGTGACATGTGCTGGGAGACAAGTGGATTTTTCTTCTAACTTATTCTTTCATCTGCTCATCTTCAAATTACATCCAGAACACTACTGTGGCAAGATACTGGACTTGGCCTTTGTCCTGAGAAGCCGTCGGATTACATAGAGGAGACTGCAAACTCCAAAGGCAGGGAGCCCAAACCAGCCTAGTGCTACCAGGGCTGAGGCTGATGGCTAGCCCTGGGGACCCTTATATTTATACTCAGAAACAAGGAATTAAGGTAAAGTATCAAAGCCAGGTTTGTCCATGTGACAGTGCGTTTCTGGGATGGACTCCTCAGTGACAAGCAGAGAGTTCTGAGCCGTAAAGCAATGAGTGAGTCTCTAAGACGGAACAGCCCTTTATCTGAGATGAGAACAGTAGCTTACATAATAGAATCAGGGCAGAACTGTTGTGAGCCGTGTGAGTGGAGATGTTTTGCTGACTGCTGTTGCGATGGGGAGCAGACTTTGCATATTATATCACCACTTTTTGTTGTGTTTGGCATGCAGTGTTTCTCTGCTCTTGACTCTGAGGTGTGAGGGGGGAGGCTCTAATCATATGGCCTCGTGCAGATGCTCTATTTGCATCCCTATTAATCCAGGCCCCCCTGGAGATGCTCGAGCAGAGACACAGCGGGCTTTGTGTTTGAACTTGTGAGAACCCATACCACCGCTTAATAACTTAATGCATATGTATAGCCTCCTCAGACAGCCCACTAGGAGGCAGAAGCAGGAGGTGTCACCAGCTTGCAGACTGCGGGGCTCTGCGGAAATATGTTCTGACAGGAAGGAGCAGCTCGTGCTGCAGAGCCTCTGCACCTTCTTCCTGTCTAGTCACACACCTGTCTGGCTGGAAAGCCTGTTTTTGAAAGCTTGGATCCAAAGCATTAGTGATCAGTGATCAGAAATAGCTGGATGGCCTGACAAGGTCCCCGAAGAATTTAACTTTGTAACATGGCTGTGGTTTTCTCCTTTTGTTTCAGCCATGAGTTAGGTGATATGGAGCTTTCTAACCTGGGTCATATAAGGAAATAAGGGGTGTGGTGCATTCATGCAGCATGCATTAGTGTGAACTGTGGTTCTACCTCCTAGCTGCAAGATGGAGAGGGAAATGACTCTTCTGAGTCTTGTCTGTCTCTTCCAACTAACAGAGGTGGCATCTTTGAACAATGCAGGGTTGTCTTGAGAAACTGGGGCAGGAGAAGGGGTTACAACAGTGTTCCACTCACTGATTGAATCTTCTTCATTGGTGAGTTAGAGCTATCATGTTATCATTGAACAGTTGGTTCTCCCCCACATTGCCTTGCAGGGGTAAATGAGGGGAGGGCAGGGTGTACAGATGTGCACAGTTGTGTCTGGGGCCTTCAACTTTGTCTGAGTGGTGCAAAAACCAAACCAAAGTGAACCACAGAACCCTCTCTGGAAATCTGGTGAGGAAAGCACTTGCTATCTTTTTTTTTTTTTTTTAATGAACACAGGGTTTCCTTCTGTCTTTTGAATTTTATTTTGAAAAACAAATCTATGAACTATAAAAACCACTCAAAGACTTTAAGAATGTCTGAGGGGAGCCCAGTGGAGAAGCAGCAATGGCCACTGGTGTTTCTGCCAAACACAAGATTCACTTCCAACTAGTGACTTTACACAGCCTCCCAGAAAGAAACCCACATTATCCATTAAGATGTGCAGGACATTTTGAGGTTAGAATTACTGATTCTTCATTACCCATCATTTTTTCCCCAAGTTTTCCTGTCCTGCTGGCGAGCAGGGTCCATCATAGTGGACATTTACTTGCTAAGTAGGATGAATCCTGGGTAGGTGTAAAACTGCAAAGTACCTCATAGGCCCTGTCCATGCTGCCCAGAAGGTGCCAGAAAAGAGTGTGCATAAAAGCCACATAGGAGGCTCATTACCTCTCTGAGCAACTTCACCACATCCACACTTTTAACAAAATTGGGTAAGGTGGTCAAAAGAAAACACGATCTTCCATAAGTTAAAATACCTACCTAGAACGGTGTCAGAACATGGTCCCAGAATGGAATCATGTGTGTCGAATTCAAAGTGTTTGTGGGAAAACTCCAAGAAAGTGATGTAAGAGCCTTCTGACCTTGGTCTCCTTAAAAACACAGAAATGTTCTCGGAATGTGCTTTCCTGTCCCTCCCAGGTGTAGCAGATAGGAGTGAGTTTACTTTGATTATTCATTGCAGCTGGCTACTGTTATTTGTTTATATGTCTTTATGGAAAAACATGTCTTTGCCATGTGCAGCTTGTTTTTGTGATTGTTTGCAGCTTGAACACATGAGAACTTTTATTCATGGGACCGTTCTTAAGCCGCAGGGTATAAATTGTCTGATGCTCTGAATAAAGTTGACCATTGCCTCATTTTTTTAGGCTCCATCTTCCCAGGTGCCACTGCCAATTAGAGCAGTAAACAGAGGGATTTTTTTTTCTTGTAATTCTAATCAGACTTCATGCATATTGGATTTTCAGTAGGTTGAGGAAAGCAATCTATTTCTACAAAGTAACTTCTAAGAATCCAACCTGAAACACAACAAACGCCCTTGAGGGCAAGCTGTTTCATTGTGCAGATGGGATGGATACACTCTGTAGCTTCATTTTCTTTGGCCCTTCAACACTTGCCTTGGTGGGAGGAGGCACTGAAGCTAGCACTGCTCCTTGCCTAGCCTCAGCTTCATTTATAAGACACCAAGCTTCACTCTCTTTATGTCTGGAGACATTTTTCAAGCTATTCAATATTAACTAACCAACAATTCCATTTCCCCCCCTAAAATTCAATCATAAAAGAAAAAAAGAAAAGTTAGCAAGGAAGATAATCCTGCTCTTGGGCCTGGTTTTATCCAAAGCTCTGAGATTTGCTAGTTGTTTCCTGCTTTCTGTTTCCTTCAGACTTCCTGGAAGTTGAGATACGAAAGCCTTGAGGGTGATCTGTCATTATCCAAAACCTCTCTCGGAATCGTCTAGTGTCGTAGGCCAGGAATTGTGCTTACATGGCCTTATTCTTAGAGTCAGCTAAGGAATGCTAAAAAGAAAACAAAGCACTCAGCTTTAGAAACTATGACAAACCAGGTCTGGGCTACAGTGAGCCCACTGGGCCCAGGCCTCAGCTCTGTCCTTCACCAGTTATTTGAACAAGTCACTCAAGGTCTTTACAACTAACTGTCTTAACTGAGAACCCACGAGGGCTGTCATAGCAGCTAGTCCCCAACAGGTCTTGTATGAAACAATGAATACACTAAGTATTGGGACAATACTTAGTGCACAGGAAGTAGACCTTTAATTTCTCTACCCTCTGAATTGTTTTATACTGAACTGTTTTATAGGCATATAAATTATTTCTTCTTCATTTCCAAGGAGATTTCCTAGTTACTCTTTGGTAATGTCAACTACACCTATCTTGTAGTATGCAAAGAACCTACAGTTCTTTGTTGCTACAGCATTTGCCTCACAGGTAGGCCGAATATCAAATTCTTACAGATACTTTTTTGTATTGAGGTAATAGTTATATTGTCTGTCGTTATCCTGAAATGTCCCCAACTCTCCCAGGGACCTTTACACCCACACACAGAATTATGGGTGGCTATGTTGCCTGATCTCAAGGATGAAGTCTCCTTTGATGAATTTTGTAATTAATAAAGTTAGTCAATTCTGCTAAACATATAGTCATATTGTCAATAGTTGTCAATTAAATAGATTCTAGTTTTAATGCTTTACTTGGGGAGGAGTGGGAGAAGGCAGCTATGCATTTTTTAAGCCAGTGCAAAGGTCCAGAACAGAAGCTATGCAGTAAAGAGAGGCCAGACTGAAAATAGCAGAGGAGAAGATCAAAGCAGAACTGGAGTGGAAGACAAACAGCAGACAACAAAGCAGACAGAGGCTGAAGTTCAGAGTGGACAGCCCTGAGCCCGGACACTTCAGAGAGCCTGCATCCTGTGTTTTCTCTAAGCTCTGCCTTGGGAAACTTGCTTGTTTTGTTGGTTTGATTTGTTTTGTTTTGTTTTTTTAATTTTTTTAATTTTTGGTTTGTTTGTTTTTTACCTGTCTTTCTATGAGTTGAGGATTTGTTAGCTAGAAAGGAAAGCCAGATGGGCGGAGGAGAGTTCTGTTTGGGAGCCTCGTTTTGGTTTTCTTGTAGTCAGTTTCAGTTCATGTTTTTATAGTGATGACACTGAATCACTCCAGTTAGTTAAACCTTCAGATAATAAAGATTTAAATGAATTGAGACATAAAAATTACAATGTTTTCACTAGATCAACAAAGACAGGAAATGACCAGAAGGGGTTTGGCTATAAAAACTAAAATACAGAAAGGTTTTCTAACTAACTTTAAAAGAAATTCAAAATTCAAAAGTTTGGAAAATTAAAATATTTTACTAATTACAATAGAAACAATGGGGAAAACTCCAGCCTACACAACAAACACAGCCCACTGGAAGGAGCTGAGCTTCCTGTACTAATGTGCTGAGACTCTGAAGTCTCTTGGGTTATGAGAATTTGTGTTATGAGCAACCAGGCGTACCGCCATGGTTGATATTTGATATCATGTTTTCACCAACCTGAGTTATGATGACATTCTTTAAGAATTCTAGTTAAGGGGCTGGAGAGATGGCCCAGTACTTAACAGCACTGACTGTTCTTCTAGAAGACCAAGGTTGGGTTCCTAACATTCCCATGATGCCTTGCAAGTATCTGCAATTCCAATCCAGGAAACCCAATGCCTCTCCCGGCCTTTGAGGGCCCTGCACACATGCGGTACACAGACACATAAGCAGGCAAAACACCCACACACATAAAATAAAACTAAAGCTAAAAAAATGTTTTTAAGAATTCTATTTAAAAATCAAGGGTTTGCTCCCTGGGCAACAACTACTGGTGAGCAAATTACACATCTATGCACTGAGTCTGAGGAACTACACGTTTTACAATAAAAAAAGTAAAGTTCCAGAAAACAATATTTAAGATCAGACTGCATCCACAGCTATAATATGTGTTTTTCTCATGTTAATGACTTTTCTCTTGATTCTACATACTGCCTTAGCCTTCGTGAGTGTTAAGACGTCTACAAAATGCTGGGGAGATGGCTCTGTTGGTCAAACACTGCTACACAAGCAGGAGAACCCACTTCAACCCCCAGGACCCACATTGTTAGCATTCTGTCTAAACTCCACCCCACAGTTACTTGGCAACAGCCAGGTATGCTCCGCCCCAAAGTTACTTGGCAACAGCCAGGTAGGCCTGGCCCACTATAAAAGGGGCTGCTTGCCCCTCCTCTCCTCTTAATCTCTTGCTCTCTTCTCTCTTGCTCTTCTCTCCCCTTCCCATATCCTTCCCCTCCCCCTTTCCACGTGCTGGTGACGTTCCTCTACTTCTCTACTCTCTCCCTCTCTCTGCCTCTACTACCCTCTTAACTCCCCTCCCCATGCCCTAAATAAACTCTATTCTATACTATACTGTCATGTGGCTGGTCCCTCAGGGGGAAAGGATGCCTCAGCGTGGGCCCGCTAAGACATCCCCTTGCCCCATACCTCACCACACACCCCATAGAACTAATACCCCCATCTCTTTATCTTTTTATAAACACATCACACTTAGTAAGATAAGAACTAGATAAGAAACTCCCCGACTTCACAATGTACAAGTTAATCACAATAACTACACCAGATGGCTGAGGCAATCCCTCCCTTAATAAAATACCTTGTGAGCAGGTGAAGAGACAAACCCAAGTCTAATGCTTGATGCCTGTAATCCTAGTGCTGGAGAAGCAGAGACAGCGGGTCCCCGGAGGACACTGGCCACACAGTCCAGTCAGCAAGTCCCACCCAGGGAAAGCTCCTGTCTCAGAACATGAAGGTGGGAATCGTCTTGAAAGAGAACATCCAAGGTTGGCCTCTGACCTCCACATGCATACTTGTGCACATGCACACATATAAATGCAAGGGGGGAGAAAAAGGGAGGAAGGAAGGAGGGAGGGAGGGAGGGAGAGAAAAAAGAGAGAGACCTCTAGAGAGACAGAGACAGACAGAGACAGAGAGAGACAAAGAGACAGAGAGAAAGAACTTGACTATAGACATCCCTACATCCCTGTAGCTTTTTATCTCTAATAAGATATTCAAAGAGAGTTTATAATTTAGGCATATTCTATTTTAGTTAATGAAGGTTCTGAAATTTTAAGTCCTGGGATCCCTAATTATTCTTATTTGCTCATGGGCATCAAATTCCACATCTCCAAGCTAAATCGTTTTATCATTTAGATTAGTGGCCTTTGGCTTTTTGACCTGCAGTGCGTGTTTAAGTGTCTTTTCAGTTTGGTTTCTCTTTAATTAGGAGAAGAAACCCTGTATTTTAAGACTGTCACTGTTTAAAACAATGTGAATTTTACCTAACACATTTGCCTTGAAGCATCTGCAATGAACTTATTTTTATAAATCAAAACAAATATGAATTTAAAAGCAACCATTAGGTTCTGTGGCCAAGATGATATCGCTCTTGACCTTCTTAGCATAAAAATTCAAATTCCTTTGTTGAAGATTGTTCTGTGCAAGAAGATGTGATTTTCATAAATCTCTTTGTTTCTCGGGAGTTCAAAAGGAGCAAAGACAAAATTCTGTAGAGCAGTACCAAATTAGCAATTAGAGCCTGCCGTGGAAGGCTGGGCTGCCATGCTCTGCTGCGGAGATCGGAGGATGGACACTCAGCCTGCAGAGCTCCTTATTCAGTCCCACGGAACGGAGAGGGCAGCCAGGGAAAAGTGCAAACTCCAGCGAGAGCCGCGAGTTTAGTGTTGCTTACAGTTTTCCTCTTGGCTCTCAATGCTGTCACAAATAATGCAAACCTGTTTTTATTAATTTACATTAAGTTCATTTAACACTGATGAAACAGACCAGAAATGTATAATGAGGAACATTTAACAAGCTCCAGCGTTAGGCTAATCTGCTCCGTTTGCAAGAGCTTATCTCATTCTTGGGAAACAGCCTGGTAGAAGCCCCTCCTTACTTAACAGGTAGAAATGAGGAGGAGGAGAGTTGCCAGCTACTGATGACAAAAAAATGAACAAGCTTAATAATCTCCAATTGGTTTTCCACTCCACTTAATGATGGAGACAACTCTCTGTGGCCAGAAGAACATGGGAAGCAACCATGAGTACTGAAAATTTAATTAAAAGTCAGAAAGTCATTGCAATGAAGACTCAGCAGAAAGCCATTTATTTTTAAAATCTAATATATTCTTCATGACTAAAGGCTAAAGCACACGCTGACTTACACACTTGGCTGTAACTGATTTAAGCTGCTTGATGACTTTTTTCTCCAGCCCCCTCCCTTTTTCTCCTTCTACCTTTTTCCCCCTTTTGGCTCACAGGGTGGTACTCAATTTGCAATGGAGTAAATTGGCAGAATTTAATTTGGTGGATTTTTTTTTTCACTATGTAAAAAGAATCCTCATTAAAGCCATGGGATCGGCTGTACGCTTTTTCCATCATTAAGTAGCCTAACTGCAGGTAAAAGTTACAATTATGGATTTATATAAATCCTATTGTCAATTTATAGCGAAAGACCAGGGAGGCACCTCGTTTTAAATAGGTTATTTTTTCCCCTTAACCTTTCTTTGTTTTAATGAGGATTCGGTTTGTCACTGTCTGAGCCATCTCCCAGTAGGAAAGTTTCTGAGGAAATTATAAGGAATGAAAAGTAGCAATGGGAGAAGACGCTTGGCTACATTTCAAATCGCTAGAAGACTCGACACTTGAAATTCATCTCCAGAGCCCTGTATGCTTTATTGTCTCCAGGTGCCAGGCTGGACTATGAAAACCCTGAACAAGGAGGGTTCCAAGGAGGGCTTAGAGATAGAGAACGGGGAGCTGAGAGAAACCCCACTACCACCACCAGATGTGGTCTACTTGCAAGAAACACTGATTGAAGCAATGAATGCAGTTGTTTCTCCTATGACCTTGATATGAATATATTTAGCATAGTTCACCTGAATTTGTCCTGCCCCCCCCCAAATAAAATAAAACAAAATAAATAAAATAAAATGCTTTGAAGCTGTTGGCAGACCAGCATGAAATAACACACTTGTTCCCGGGCTATCCAGGTGAAGCTTCTGAGAGCAATGCCTTCTGCCACCCTAAGAAATGTGTCTGAATCTCCCTATACCACCCCCAACCGCCGCCCCTGCCCCTTCAGGGCACTTGCACCCTTACAGTGCTGTTAAAGCCTGCACTCCAGGTAGGAGAGCCGCACTCTGGGAGGCTCCACCGCCATTTTCCTCTCGGTTCTCTGAGAGGGTGGGCAGATCTGGAGTCTAAGCCGTTCCACAGCAAACACCTGTCTCTAACCACCAGCATTGGCTTAATTGGGGCTGCTTCCAAACCAGGTCATCTCCTGCCTGCTACTTCCTAAAAAAGAAGCAAAAACACTTTGCTGTGGGGCCCAAGGAAGCCCCAGGTTTTGTCCCTTGAGGTAATAGCTGCTGATAGTTTTCCTAGGTCTGTGGTGCAGGGTATGTGCTCTGTTCTTGGCCATCACCTTTGAAGATGGAAGTCAGCTCAAAAGCTTTCAGCAGACCCTCTGCCTCCTGTAGCCACTACCCTGTGCACTGCCCCAGCAAAGACAGAAAAGCCAATCCTACCCGTATGGCTCTCACTCCTCCTGGAACACCCCACTGTCACGAATGTACACTTTCCTGGATTATGGAAGCATCATTTCCTTGTCCTTCCTTGGGGCTGAGGCTAATGATGCTGTAATTCAGAGGCAGTTAATCCATACTTCTACTTTTGCAAAAAGAATAATAGTTGGTTCTGCCTCTTTTCTCACTTCCGAGTTACATCCAACTAGTTCCTGGAGTCACCTGGAATCAATAGCCTTCTCTTACGGATGAGAAGGAACATTCTTAGTGCCAGGCCCTCCATGAAAACGTGGAGACCTGAATACTTCTCTTTGTGTGTTGGGTCTAATTTACCTTGTCAAACCCCCACTGGACTGAACAATGCAGAGTTTGTATTGTCTTGTTCATTGGCAGCGGCTGCTCTCCATACATGATCTACATGTATAGGTCTAAGCCAGATAGAACGGTTCTGTCTGTCGTCCTGCCTGATTCAGGCTGTGAATGCTTTTTCAAGCTTTCCATCAATGTCATGGAATTTCCTGCAACTGGTATCAAAATGAAGTGTGGTAGCCTAGTTCTGACTACACAAATGCTTCTCAGCTGGTACTCTGAGGTAGACATTGTAAATAAAATAGAGTGTAAGTTGAGTTGCTGAGATGGATCAGTGAGCAAAGGTGGTTGCAACTAGGCCTAATGACCTGAGTTCAATCCCCACAAGTTTTCCTCAGACATACACAGGCATGGACATACACACACACACACATGCACACACACACACAAACTTACACACACATACACACACACACTCATAAAAATGACAGCAAAAAACCGCATTCTGTCCACCTATGATACAAACACTCATTTAGCAACACAGCACACTGTAGAGTAACAGCCACACCCCTTGTGAATGCACGTGTAACTAGGGGTGGCAATCACGGCTGCTGCCCAGGACTGCCAGAGTATCATGTAACATACCACAACTCTTCGGAAAGGTCCAAATTTGGAATTGGAAGGACAATCTCTACAAATGCCCATCACTTTTATGCCCGTGTGAAGTCGGAAGATGGTGAGTTGTACCATCATCATCTGGGGGCGATTTGCACAGGTTAAGCATGGAGATGACCATAGGAGCTGACTGAAGAAACCCAAGAGGTCTTCAGTACTAATCCTGAGTCCTGTTCTCAAGCCCTGACTCTACCAGGCTGCCATATTGGAACAGAAAAATCCCATGATGCAAGAGTCACCTAAAAGCTGCCCAAACTACCCAGTGGTCTTTAAGGAGGCTGAGTATCAAGACAAATACATCATGCCCCGTTTCTCTCTTAGCTCCAAAACATTTTCAGAGGCCTGATTTTTGTTTTGTTTTTAAATGGCAAAAATCAAATTTTTAAAAGAATGATAAAATTAGGATTTCTGGTGAAATGGTGCCCATTGTCAGAATGTTTAATCCCCCTCTAGTTCCCAGTTTTACTGAAGGGCTGACATCCACACCTCCCCATCCCATCCTGGCTTCCTGTCCTGAGCAGACATCTACATGATAAAGTCTCCTGGAGGTATGCATGTGTCTAGTCTGGTTTTTAGTTGTCAGAAGAGAAGGCTTTATCCTGAATGACGTATGTTTGGGTGTGGTGCCTCAGAGAAGCTGGAGTCCCCGGTCACCTTATCCCTCATTCCCACAGATGAACCCAGTGATCATTTGGTGAGACTTTCCCATCACTCAAGGCCCTTGGATTATCTACTGTCTTAATGCCAGGTTCAATTTGAGCCAACCCTAGGCCTAATGGCATCCACACTCATCCAAGTACCCCAATGCTTTTAGCACCTAAAAGCTACGCAGATGTCTGTTCTGCGTCTGTGCAGCCCACCTGGCTCCAACAAGGGAGTAGCTACAAAACAATCCAGAGTGGCAGCCGCAGCATAGACGAGGGTAGGTCTTGAAGGAAAAGGCGGAGCCATGCTGCTGGGCACCTACACACGTGACCGCTTGCTCTGACATCAGTTCTGTCCAGCTTCTCTCTACTCGTTGCTTTTATTTTGTATATTAATAATTTGCATTTTCCATTCCCAAAGAACAATTAGAAACTTCATGGAAACAAATCAGCCATACTTCCAATCTTGCTCCAAATACTAAAGCATTTTCTGTATTGGGTGAGAGATATACATTCCTAAGGACTTACTATGATTTGGGAATTAAATGGAAAAAAATAGAAACCCTTACAGTAATCCATAAGATCCTTAATAACTTGTATACGCAGGAAAGATGAAACCTGTTTTAAGACTGTTAATGAGAAGCTAAATGATGCAGGCACAGTTGAGGAACTATGAGGCTGGCTTCCAGCATTGTCCCAGGATGGTCACAGCAATGTTTCAATACATGCTATGGGAAAGAAGGGAAGAAGGAGGGGAGAAGCTGAGGGTCCTTAAGTCTGAGATGCCCATGGGAAGCTTCGATGGCGATACCCAGCAAAAGTTGAATGTGGGAGTGGGATAAAAGTGGTCCATGTCGGGAATACACATTTGGATATCAGCAGTGACGGGGGCTCATTGAAATGATTGTGTGAGGTTGCCTTTGTGGATTGTGTAGAAAGAGAAGAATCTGAGATATTTCTAAGATGAAATCTTAGAAATCTTTCTTTAAAGATCACCAGACACAGCTCTCCTCTGACCTCCGTGAGCCTGGCATGGCACATGCATACACCACATGTATATACACACACACCATGTGCACACACACACAGACCATGTACACACATACCAGGTGTGCACACATACACCATGTACACACACATGCCATGTGTATACACACACACAGACTATATGCACACAGAGAGACAATGTGCACACATACCAGGCATGCATACACACACACACACCATGTGCACACACACATACCATCTGCACACACACACACACCGTGTGTATACACACACACACACACACACACACACACACACACAGAAACAAATAACAATTTATTTTAAATGAATTCTTTATTCTCTCGGGATTTCCTTTGGAATGCTAAGAGAACTGGTCTGGTCACAATGGTGGCCTTGTTAGGCACGTGTGTTCACTTCAGCATCGATACACACTGTTTTCATGTTTCACACTTTGACCTATTTAAATTCCAGAAATACAAAATACTGAAAGTTCAAAGATCATTTGGCTGCGCTATAAATGATAAACTAAAATATCCTGTGTTTTTTCCAGAATGGGGCTCTCCAAAGAAACCCATGTAAATCGCTACAGACTGTCGCCATGAGGACAATATGCCCTCATAAGCAGCCAAAGGCAAGGCTGAGGATGGTTTAGGCGGCCCAGTGGTGGCCAGGTGGCCTGCCCAATTGCTGCCCCTGGCCCATTTCCACCTCTGTGAATATTGACATCATCTTTCTACTTACTATACCAAAAAACAATTACCTTGAGGTAAATGACATTAATTAAAGATAAAATTTAAGCTTTTAGGTTTCACATAGAATTCTAAAATGTACTGAGAATTCCTGCACTCATCCAAGGTCACAAGAAGGAGTCATCAAGGTCTGGCTCTGTTCCAGACCACACGGGTTTGAGACAATTTATAAAGCAAATGTATAAACAATTACTCTAGTTTAGAGGGTGTACCTGTCTGTGTGTGTGCATGTGCATGCCTGTTAGTGCATGTGTGTGACGTGTAAATGTGTGTGTTATGTGTGAGTACATATGTATATGCCTGTGAGTGTGTCTGTGTTTACATGTGTATGCCTGTTAGTGCACATGAGTATTGAAAGAACAACATAAACCCCATTTGTCTCCACTTAAGGACCAGGCATGATTTAGGAAAGAAAGCCATAAGGCACCAGCTTTAGGAACTAACCATGAAATCCAGAAACAAAGTCATAAAACCCCTTACCAAACAAGAGCCTGAGGATAACCACAAAAATGGAGAAATATCTTATCTCAGAATGGGCCATCTGTTCTGGACATCTCTTTTTCATCACATGGTTGAACATTCATGACATAGAAATGCAGACCACCAACCACCTGTAACCCCCTAGCACCCACCAATGAAACTTTAGATTACCTAATCCTTCTAGAGAGTTCCCTGGTTCCCTATAAGAAGGCTTGGGGTCATCATTTCAAAGAACGATTGAGCCCCAAATGCTGTTGTTTTTACAGAATAAATGCTTTTTGTCTGCACACTGAGTCTGGAGTCTTCCTTCAGCAATTTTCAGACCCTCACAGATGTGTGTGCATGTGTGTGTGATGTGTATGTTACACATGAGTACACATGTGTAAGCCTGTTAGTGTATATGTGTGTGACATGTGTTATATGAGTATACATGTGTGTGCTTGTTAGTATGCATGTGTATGTGATGTGTGTGTATGTGTGAGTACACATATGTATGCCTGTTAGTGTATATGTGTGTGATGTGTGTTATGTGTGAGTACACATGTGTGTGCTTGTTAGTGTACATGTGTGTGATGTGTGTGTGTTATGTGTGAGTACACATATGTATGTTTATTAGTGCCTGTGTGGAGTCAGAGGTCAAGGTCATTAGTGCCCCCATCTCATTTTCGGGGATAGGGTTGCACAGTAGAACTCACCAATTGCCTAGACTAGCTGGCAGGCAAGCATTAGGGGGTCTTTGTGTCGGTACCTCTTGATATTGGAATTTACTGGCACATGCTGCCTCACCAGGCTTTTAGATGGGTCCTGGGGATTCAAGTCACAAAATCTAGTTTTAAAATGTATTTCCTTCTGTTGGGAAACGGTGAGTAGATTTTCAGTGGAGATAGCTCTGATTATGTAACTGGAAGAGTTCATGACTGCACGGCCAGGAGCAGATTTGACTGTTCTCTGGAGTGACTGTAATAAACGCGAAGGTAGTACCCTCAATCACTCAGGAAATGTTTGTTGATGTGTGTGGTGGTCTGGATGAGAAATGTGGGTTCCATTGGTTCCCCACTTGGTGTTTGTGGAGGTTGTGGGATCTTCAGAAAGCTCAGCCTTGCAGGAGAATTATATCACTGGAAACAGGTTTTGAGGGTTAACAGCCTTACCCCTCCATTCCAATGTGGATGAAACTGTGACCCAACAGCTTCCTGCTCCTGCCACCATGCTTTCTCTGCCTCTATTCATGCCCTCCCCATCATGGTAGATGCCACCCCTTTGAGCTGTAAGTCAAAATAATCCCTTTTCTCATGTGAGTTGCTTTTACAGAGATCATGGAATCTTATCACAGCAACTATGAAATAACTAATATAGTGTGTCTCCTGAAACTCTAGAATGTTCTTCCTTTGTGAACACACAGGGCTACCTGCTGGTAGGATTGCTCGCCTCCTTCAGATAGGCTATATTACTGAAATCTACATCATGTTCCTGGTTCCTGAGCCTCAGGTTGTTTCTCCTTCCATGCTTGCTCTAATTGTGCAGTAGCAAATGCAGCATAAGCAATGTAAGAATCGAGTCTTGCTAGTTAAATATAAGAACACAGAGCAAAATATCCGAGAAAGGTTACACCTCTTTAAAGATGCAAATTGGTAATGGAGCTCAATATCAAAACAACAGAGCGCTGTTAATTTTTAAAAAGGTGCAAATTGCTAATCTTACTTAAGGCTTTTTTTAAATTGCTTATTAAGAGTCCTAGCACAAAAAAAAAAATTAAACAAAATAAACTCTTAAAAATAGAGTGGTAAGAACAAAACATGAGTCTGACTCTAACCCTTTGCTTTCCTTGTGGTCGTGCAGGTTATCATAGGACTTGATAATGTTTGGAGACTCTCTCACTTACCCCAACATGAGTCTAGAAGTCTGTACACTTGATTTATCACTCACCTCTTGCTTTCTAAGACTGCAGAACCATAAAGATGTAGACAATAACCGTTTAGCTCACAAGCTGGGGGACTCCGCGATCTCTAGTGGACCTGGCTCATCCTGCCGGGCCTCACTAAAGCTGCTGCTGCTTGGCTAGGAGGCTCTGTTAATACTAGCTGAGCTCGATCACATACCTGGGTCCACAATGGGTGGACAGAGGTGACTGGGCAACAGAACATTATTCTACATGCCTTGCCTGACAATGGCCATGACAAGGAAGCATTTTTTCCGACTACCTACAAGCATCACATCAAGCCTTTGTTCTATAATCACCCTGTGATGCTGACGCTCTACTTAGCCCCTAATTCATAGGATAGATATCAAGGCTGCTGATATTGAATACACAAAGTTTATTGCACATACAATAGAGAGCGGGCTAATCTGGATAACAATACAGAAAAAAAATAGATTGAGCCTGTCTACTGGTAAGGCTTCAGATAGGGATAGAGAGGGGTTATTGTGTGGGTTAGGATACCTACGTAACCAACGATGCCATGATATCCGGGGATGCTCATGTGTTTCCTAACAAAGAGACAGTGGTAGGAAAGTGTCTTCATCACTGTTCTATTGCCGTAAGAGACACCATGACCAAGGCAAATTATAAAATAAGGCATTTAATTGGGGTGGTTTACAGTTTCATAGGTTAAGTCCATGATTCTCATGGCTGGAATTACAGCTGCAGGCAGGCAGGCTACAGCAGAAGCTGAGAGCTTATGTCTTTTTTACATCTACCCAGCAGGAAAAGAACTTAGATCTAGTGCCACACCTTCTCTAAGGCCACATTTCATCAACCCTCCTAAACAGTCCACCAAATATACAAACCTATGGGGGCCGTTCTCAGGAAGGACAGCTTAGAAGTCTAAATTTTATCCATAGTCTAACATCAAAATTGGAATCAGCCTCTTTGGTACCAACTCCTCAAGTCCAAAGTCACAATGTCTAATCTCAGAATCAAAGATGGAAAAACCTGCCTGAGTTAATGAAATTACAAAGGAATATATCAACATGTGGATTCAGAAAGGACAGAGAATCGGGACGTTAACATAATCAGTCAAGCATGAGGCTACTCAGGACTAAATATTGGAGACAGAAATCTGTGTGTGAGTGTGAAGAAACAATGTGTAAGAGAAGCACACGGAGAATGGGGCACCAGGAAGCAGATGTGCACACAGTGATTATACACACAGTGAGTGCGTGCATAGCAAGTGTGCACACAGTGAGTATGTACACAGTGAACGTGCACATAGCAAGTGTGCACACAGTGAGTGTACATAATTTCCCTTCCCAGACCCAAGGAGTGAATGTGCACATAATGTCCCTTCCAGGACAGAAGCAATAGAAGCAAAACATCGCCAACTGAAGTGAGCAGATTAGGGATGGCTCCTGCGGTAAAGGAGAGGGGCCGCTGGATCCACATATAATGGGGCTTATAACTTTTATTCCCCTGATGTAATTGTCCTCTCCATGACTTACTGCCTCTGTCTGCTAACCTAGGCCCGGTCCTGAAAGCTTCTACCCTCCATCCTGTAAAAGCCCCGAGCTAACTGTAAAGGACCACTCTTGCCCACGTTTGGGGGCCAAACTGTAGCGGCCCACACTCTGCCTGGCTTGGGGGCCGAAAACGTCCCGGCCTGCACTGCTGCTCCAGTCCACGGGTCAGGGTTTAGCAAGAGAGAGAGTGGGGGGAAGAAGGGGAAGAACCACGAATAATAGAGACAAGCCAGAGGATCTGTAGTAACATCTTCTTTACTGTCTCCACCATACACACACCACTACACCTACTACTACTACACCACACACACACACACACACACACACACACACACACACACACACACCAAGAAAATCCTGGGTATTTATAGGCTTTTGCCACGTGCCTTGTAGGCAAGTGGATACCACGTGCCTTGCAGGTGTGGATATGGCGTAAGCCTTACAGGTGTGGACAGCACGTGTGCCTTACAGGCATATATGGCGTAGATAGCATGTGGATAACACGTGCACCGCATGCCTTGTAGGCGTGGATACCACATGCTCCTTGCAGCTGGGGGCACTAAACAGCAAAACAAGCTATGTGGGATATCAGAGTGTGCTTCAGCTGTTGTAGGCTGTTGAAAACCAAGTCTCATGTCAGGGTATATGGCTCAAGATGGCTGCAAAGCTGATAGCTGCTTTCTAGCCACTTTTTGCTTAAAGTCGGCTCCCAACACCATCCAATCTAATCTAGGCCTAGAATGTTTTTAGCCTCTGAGACTTACTGCTGAATAAGCTCATCCCTTCCTAGTTCTTTCTGACCTCTGACTCAGTGGTCAACTCAGCTGTTCTGGCTTAAACTCCTCTCCAAGATGACTGATTCGATCTGGCTTCTCTCGGCCTCTGACTGAATTGCTCTGCTTGGCCTCAAACTAACTCTGGCAATCTGTTCTACTCTCCAGGCTCCTCATTCTCTGGCTTGTTTTGTCTTCACCTGTATCTAGTTTGTTCTCTCCTCAACCTGTCTCTGTAAAACTCTCCCAGTAAAACTGTCTCCTCTCTCTGCACTGCTCTCAAGTAGCTTCCCTTTCCTCTCTCACGAGAGTTGGGAAGATCCTATTCTGTCAAATCTTTCTCTGATTCACCACTTTGTCTGCCACTCAATCAGACATCACTTTCAAACATGGCTGCTTCCTTCTACAAACTAACTTTACCTTCATTGTTTGGGATTAAAGGTGAGAGCTAAAGGCTGAGCCACACCACAACTAGAAAGAGTTTTTTTTTTTTTTTTAATAAATAACACAATCTCACAGTGTGATCAAATATCTCTCAACATTTCCCCCATTTGTCTAAGCTAGAAAATGTACACAGTTTAACTATTACATAAAAACAAGTATCAATCCCCAAAACTTGAGACTCTGACTGTCCTTGTGAAGACCCACTGATGCAATGATCCTTCACAGATACAGTCCTGATCACCTGCTCCTCGGCAACACTTCATTTCAGCATCAAGGTTTTCCAGTCTTCCAGTCTGAGGAACGGTCGGTCCTTTCGTTGGTTTGTTGAACTATCGCCGTGCAGAAGGGAATCTGCTTTGTCCGAGTTGCTATCTTTCTGCATCTCTTCCTTCACTGAAGTCTTTTACTAGGAAGCTTCTCTTACTGGGGTCAGATCTTTATCAATTTTGAGGGAACCTATAGTCCAAACCTCTTCCCCTTAACACGTTCCCTGCGTTCCATTCTGATGTTAGAACATCTTTAAAGTATACAGGTTGGTCTAATTCAGCAGGATGTTTTTTTCCCTACAATCCAATGCCTTCCAAGTAATCCTATTCCCCTTCTCTGTTTATCAAGGTGCAATTAGATCTTTATGAGTCCACACAGAAACAAGACATCTAGACACTTGCATTCTATCCCTGGACTCACACTGTCAAGCCAGGCTTCCTACCCATCGTCAGTGTGCTGTCCATCTTGATCCCCAATTTCATTCACATTAAACAGTTCCTATTCTCTTATTTCCTGTCTTTTGTCTCTCAAGAATTACCACAGCTAATCCTTCTTGTTGTACAGATACTTTTCAGCTTTTTTTCTTTGAGAAGAAAGATATAAAAATTGCAATTAAAAGTAGGGAGGGGTTTACTCCAGTGGTCACAGTTGCAGTGAGTTCTGCTTGTTCAGTCGCTCAAGTCCTTCTCTGCTCTTAAGGGATCTGAAATGGAGTTTCCTATTTGTTTAATGCAGGAAAAGTCTGACTCCACCACGTTCCCCAACAGCTTTACTCTCTTGTCATTTGCCTGAAATGACCTTCAGTGACCCAAACCACTTCCAGGTATGTTCTCCAAACCACTGTACATCCCTTCTCCAGGGGCCTTGTGCTTTGCAAGTTTCCCCGTGTCTTCTACCATTCATTGTAGAAGTTCCAGCTTCTTTCCACCTGTGTCTACGTAGCCCAGATCACAGCTATATCATAGCAATTTGTTAAACTATTTGTTTCTGGTTAGAGTCTGAGCCCCTTAGTCAGCAAGGGCCACCTTACTCTTAGTCTCTGTCACCATATGCTCCATGGTACAGTGCTTGGTACCCTCCAGGTACTCCATGCATACCCAGTGGGTGGGTGGATGTATGGATAGATGGATAAGTCATTGTTCCTTCCTGACATATCTTTGCCACCACCACCCCCTTCTCTGCAGCATAATATTATTTTCCTGGATGGGATGGAGGGTTTCTGGGACAAGCTAAATGTGGGACCTCTCTATTTGCAGTGGTGCCTGGCAATTTGAGAGATAGAATCCAAAAGATGGAGGGAGCAGAAGCATCAAAAGGTAAAACACATCGAGAGACGTGGGAGAAGAGTTCTAGGGATGACAGGATTAAAGGACGAAAGAACATCAGGGGAGCATGTGGAGGAAAGGACATCGGGCGAGCATGTCAAAACCAAGAAAGACAAGAGTGGGGCAGAAGGAATGAGCATGAACAAGCATTGCGCCAAGAGGATGAGAAGGGTTCCTAGCAAAACCTGGGGAACGGGGGTTGTCTAATAAGAACCAATTAGAAGGAAAGTGAAAAGACATATTCTAGGAGTTTGGTGTTAAAAAGCAAATGAAGTGGAAATTTTGTAAGTGTTAAACTCTACCCAAAAACAGTATGAGGGGAAAATTTCACACAGTATAACTTAAAACAAGAAAAAAAAAAGCATAACAAGCTTGTGTTTGGATGGTAGAGCATACAAAATCATAATTAAAACACTTTATCAACGCTAATTAAGGTAGGTAGGTCAATGTTATTGGTCTGTTTTTGTTTTTTGGTTTTTTTGTTTTTTGTTTTTTGTTTTTTGTTTTTTGTTTTTTGTTTTTTGTTTTTTAGGTAGAAACAGCCATTGGAGTAGGAGAGACCAGCAGCCTCAGCAGGCTCACACAAGTGTGAACGTCAGAAAAGAACCCTGCGGTTGGACCACTCAGGTGCTCAGGGACAGCCATGGGGGAGAGGAAGATGCCTAAGAAAATCTCCAGGACAGGAAGGGGAAATATAAATGAGCCAAAGGCAGATAAGAAACATAAAATTTATTGTTGTTTTCCCGAGGAACATTTGAGATTTTCAACGCATCATTACTTCCAGCAAGCTGCATCCTAGAAGGGCCAGGAGGCAAAGCCATGAAAAGAGAGTTCAATAGCGAGTCTCAGGCTCATTCTGGTTCTTGATTTAGACACAGGGCCAGAGACTTGAGGAGAGCCCAAAGGAGATCTTAGAGGCCCTGGAATCCTATGCTAGCTCAAGTAGATGACACATCTCTATGGTCTCTTCCTGGCTTCTGTTCTTCCAAGCAAGGTATGTCTTTCTATGTAGGTAGGACTTCCAACAGCACCACTAAAACTGAACACTGGAGTATCCTGGACACCCCATGTTCTTGTGTCAGAGTCGTTAACTCTGGATTACAAAAATCAAGACTATAAGTCCCTGGAGATCAGAACAGCCTTCCTCATCCCTTGAATACAACTCGCATCAAGAAGTCCATTCTGGAATAATTGGCAAATAAACTTGGTGAAGGAATAGATAAGTAAATATGCCTGTTATAAATTATAATACATATGTGTATGTATACATATACATTATATACACATATGCATACACATGCACATACACATACATACACACATACATATACATCATATACATCATATACACCATATACACCATATACACCATATACACCATATACATACACATACACATACACATACACATACACATACACATACACATACACATACACATACACATACACATACACATACACATACACAGGCACAGACCCCTGTGGACACTTAACTACAGTTTGAAATATCCACCACTAGATGGCACTATTTTAATGAGACAGTAAAGTCTTTAACATGGCCACTGTCAGAGGTGAGGTTGATGCAAAAATGTACACTCCCAAAGTTGAATGTTCCAATCCTGCTGCTGCTGCTGCTGCTGCTGCTGCTGCTGCTGCTGCTGCTGCT
>JANHMN010000028.1:2389836-2409852 GCA_030674055.1 Rhabdomys pumilio | reverse complement strand
TGCTGCTGCTGCTGCTGCTGCTGCTGCTGCTGCTGCTGCTGCTGCTGACTGTCCATAACAGGTAATGAGATCCTCGTCAGAGGGGAACAATTTCTGATCCGTTTGCAAGTCTCCAAGTCTCCAACCCCATTGTTATGGCTACCCAAACCGCCATTGAAATGTTGAACGTTTTCAATAACCTGTGTCATTTGTTAGATTTGTTATCTAACCTGTTAGATTTGTTACCATTACGGATGTTTTCGGCCTCTTATTGAAGGATTTTAATGACAACCTTATGGACAGCCCTAGACATGACTGCATAGGCAGCCACCTGCTGGAGCGATGGTGAAGGTCTCGGTTCCGTGGCTGCTACTGCTAATGGCACCGAGGCTTCATGGCAGCAATGTTACATCAGTGAGCATGAGCAGCCTTCCAGGACAGAGACCCCAACACAGGCCCCTGAGACAGACGAGGGGTGGGAAGGCAGCTGAAAGCCAGGGAGACGACGCCTCCGGAAACTCCTAACTCATTCCTTTGGGCAGAAAAGTTCCTCTATTCAAGTTTTAGAAGCCTGTTTTCCTAGTAAAAAGACAAAACTAATCAATTGCTAGTAATCTCTCACACCTTTCTCCCTCCCTCCTCTCTCGATAGACAAAGACAAGACAAGGGACAAGTGATAGATAGAGGTTAAAGGTCATTATACCACTACACATGTCTGCTTATTCATGTTTCGTTCAATTTTAAGTGGGATAAGTGAGACTGATACTGTGAAGTATGTTTTCATTTTTGAGAGTTTCCTTTAAATGATTACAGAAGGCAACTGAGTTCTAGGTTCTTGAAGTAGCAACCCTGCCCCTGCCCCTCCCTCAGTCCCACTCCAGCCAGGGCCCCGCCCACAGCCCACTGCCCCGCCCCAACCATGCCCCTCACAGCTCCGCCCAGCACATCTTCCAGTTCAGGTGCTTGCATAGTGCCACCTGCCATGGCTGCCTGTCTGTCCCAGCATCCTTTCTGTTCTCCCACTCCCTGCTGCTCACATGAGAGCTGGTGCAGTTGAGGACAGAAGCTCTGGGGAGTGAACACTGTGACTGTGTCTTTCGAACCCTCTCACTGGGCAGCTCTGAGCCCTAGTAAGTGCACACGAGGACACATGAGGACACAGGAGGGCATGTGAGGACACTGGAGGACACATGAGGACACATGAGGACACATGAATGCACATGAAGACACAGAAGGACACATGCGTGCACATTAGGACACATGAGGACACAGGACACGTAAGTGCACATGAGGACACATAGGTGCACATGAGGATACAGGAGTGCACATGAGGACACATGACATGTGAGGGCACAGGAGGACACAGGAGTGCATGTGAGGACACATGAAGGCACAGGAGAACACAAGACACATGACAAGCACATGAAGACACAGGAGCCATGACTGAGCTGGAAGTCACATGCCAGAGGTGGCAGGTGGCTGACACCTGACTCAAGCCTATGTTCTGGAAATTGACATTAAGCTCCAGTGTAGCCGTTTCTTCCCTAACTTCCTCTCTGCTGATGTCCTGTGACACCAACTTGACCAAACTTAAGACCCAAGCCACTCCACACCTTGGCCTAGCTCCTCCCTTCATCTCCATGGTCACGGTGAGCCCCTGATGCTCTCTCTCTCTCTCTCTCTCTCTCTCTCTCTCTCTCTCTCTCTCCAGCACATCCCTGATACAGGTTTATGAGAGTGAGATCTTCTGTTCACTGACAGAGTTTTGCTCGGGACTTTTCACAGTAAAAGTGCTCAGTTCAACTCATTTACTTGAAGACATAACAGTGTCAAAACACCGAAAAGGCAGAAGAAAAACGCATACAGGCAAAGACTGAAATAATGACAGTGGTGGTGATGATGGTGGTGATTGGTGGTGGTGGTGGTGGTGGTGGTGGTGGTGGTGGTAGTGGTGATGTAATAAATATCAGGAAATGTCAAGTAAAACTGAAGGGTTGAGTTTGAAATAACCAGGACCTGCAAAAGTATTTACTTTCCAGGAGTATCCTTCACTTCCAAACCACTGTTTTCCTGAATTGTAAAATGTTGAATGCCGAGTGAGCTGAGCCTGGGTTGCCTACACTCAACTATAAAATCAGTGGAGAGAGAATGAAAGCGTCCAGACTTGAGCAGAGAAGATACATGATGACGGTTTAGCAGGGACCTATTTTTAGGGATGACAGATACCCCGTGCTCTGAGATCTGCCTGGCTTCCTACCCAGACGGGAGACTTGCACGTGTGATTTGTAATTTCAGAAATGATGGTGGGAGATCAATGGGCCATGCCTTCCAGACTGCATTTGCATTTTAATAGAAGATGTCAATGCTTCTGCCTCCCAGGTGATCCATGCTGGAACCTTGGCTGCCTGTTGACTCACGAGGACTCTTTCCTACTGTAGGATGGCATCACACAGGGAAGGTGATCCCAGAAACCACTGCTCCCAATGAAGTGTCTCAGGCCACTGAGTAAGGCCCTGACCTCCCTCTTCCCTTAGGAGGAGGCTGTCACCTTCTCAGGGGCACTCATGAGCATGGACCTGCCCATGGCTGATGGCTGTCACTGCAGCTGCTGTGCTGGTTTTACGACTGAGGATTTCCATGATGTCCCTACATGGTCACTGAAAGCTGATGCTCAGTTCTGGGCCACATTGAGCCCCATGGCATCTCACAAGACAAACCTTGCACTATGGAAGTACTTCTGTGTCAAGAGCTACACTAGGATCTTATACACAGAGCTTGTGACCTCTTCATGCCCTCCCGTGTAGAACACCGCCTCAGAACCTGCTGCTGGAAGGGAGGGACAGAATTAGAGTGTAATCACACTGCCAGTGAGTGATGGCGTTCCTGAGGTCCGTGCCAGCCTCTCTTTCTCTATGGTTTTACACAGATATGCACGATCTTTGTTTCCAGTTTCTGCTTTTAAATCCCTTCCTTGATATGAGACAGAAAGGCCATTTATGCACATGATTAGGTACAATTCTGTATTCATGAGCTAAACCTTGCTAATGTTTTGGGAATATGAGTGTGTACTGATAACCGATGAAATGGCCGGAGAAAAACTGGGCATTGGGTACATGCTAGGCTCAGCACTTAGGAGTTGGAGACAAGAGGATTGGGTGTTCAAAGCCATTACCAACAACATAGCAAGATTATCTCAAAACAAAAGAGAAGGAAAAAAGACAATCTGGTGAAAAAACAGGAACAAGATTGACAATTTACAAATTAGAGAGCTAGAGCCATGGGTAAATGTGTCATATCAGGAAAAGGGCAAGAGCCAGGGTGCTTCACTTCCCAAAGTGTGTGCTCACACACTGACTCTATGATGGTGTAGACCCTGTGCTCACACACTGATACTGTGACAATGTAGATCATTGTTGGGAGCCGACTTTTAACAAAAAGTAGCTAGAAAGCAGCTATCCATGCCTGTAAGGTGCACGTGCTAGCCACGCCTCCAAGGCTTACGTCATATCCACGTGCCTACAAGGGGCATGGCAAAAGTGTATAAATACCCCAGATTTCCCTTCAATAAAAGACTAGACTAGAGACTGGATCAGAACCTCTGTCTTGTCTCCATTCCTAGCGTCTCTTCCCCTTATCCCCATTCTCTCTCCCTCTAGACCCTGACCCGAAGACCGGAGCAAGCCGCAACATTTTTTGTTAAGTCTTTTGTCTCAAGCCAGGTAGAGCGGAGCCGGTTGCAACAGACCATGTGCTCACACACTGACATTGCAACAGTGCAAATAAACTGTGTCTGCTGAGAACAGAGATACCCCTTCTTTTTCTACCCCTTCACAGTCCTGGAGGTGAGGTCTTTGGATGTCTCAGAAGAAGGAGTGTGTTGTCACCAGGCTGTCAGTCAGGAAAGAACATTCTAGAGGAAATAGTAGAGACAGAACATGAGGTACAAACTCTGTAGGAATCACAGGGAGATATCAGAGTAAGACATTGCCAGAGAGTAAGAACCTAGGCATGGAGATGTGTAGGTGTGTATGTGTGTGTACTTGTGTGCACATGTATGTGTATGTGCATGTGTGTGTGCATGTGTGTGTGTACTTGTGTGTGCATGTATGTGTGCATGTGTGTCTGTTTGTGTGCATGTGTGTGTGTGCATGTGTGCATGTGTGCATGTGTGCATGTGTGCATGTGTGCATGTGCATGTGTGTGGTGGGGCTGCTTCATTATATCAAGACTAAGGAACTGACCCTATCTTACATGTGCTGAGAGACCAGTGACATCATGACAACAGAGTAGAGCAGGGCCAGAGATGCCTTGGAATAGCTCTGACAACCTGTCTCCAACTTCTTGGTTAGTCACCTGCCTACAACAACCTTTCACCTCCTTCATAGCAAAGTCCTCTGTTGTCATTTTTCTTACATTGTGCACCTGTAAGGGTCAAAGGTCAACCTCATGCATTGTTCGCCAAGCTGTCCTCCATCTTGACTTTGTTTTGTTTTTTAGGGTTAGGGTCTCTCCCTCATTCCACTAGGCTGGTATGACTGACCAGACAGCGCCAGGAATCTGCCTGTCTCCACATGGCCAGCACTAAGATTGCAAATGGCACCACCACGCTGAGATTTTTTTTTTTTAATCTGGGTTCTACAGCTTGAATCCAGGTCCTTGTGGTTGCGTGACAAACATTTTAATACTGAGCTATCCCCTCAGCCTCTTTCAAGACAAAATTTAGATAAAATCAAGGTCGGCTCATAGTCCATCACTGGTGGAAGTTCTTGCTAGCTTCTCGTAACCCAGCCAATCTTTATTTACATCCCTGAGCAAGTCCAGTCTTCTCCACTGTGACTCACACAGTTCCTGCTGGAAACAGTCTTCCAGACCTCCAGAGGCAAGAGCACCTAGAGCTGCCAGGTGTCTGATCTGTCACAATAAATCTTGTACAAGGATTTCCACTGAATTGAAACAAGAAACATTCTGTCCTGCAGGAGGCTAGTTAGGATTAGGATGGCTAAGAAACCTCACAAAACTCAGGAAGGTCCTAAAACCGAGAGTTACAATGGTCTAAAGGTTATACAAGCAGCAACAGCTGCCAGAAGAGAGTGGCCTGGCTAAGCTACCTGCCAGTTTTACAGGGAGTTCCAGGAATGCAGACTTCATGAGTCATCACCCAGGCCGGAGTGGACCTTTGATGATTCTGCTACCTTTGAGTCTACACTTCTCCAAACAACCCACCCTCTGATACAATTGTTGCCAAGGTGGACTTTGGTGGAATAGTTGCTTCGGTAGCTCATCCATTGTTCTACAGGGAGAAGAGAGATTGTTCTCATCGCTCCAGGAAGTCACACAATAGTAGGACTGCACCTTGGGATCCCCTCTCAGTTGCAGACACACAGACACTGCTCTTTTGAGCCATTCTCAGAGGGGACAGGCACAGAAGGTACAGAAACCAACTGCTCACTTGCATACATGCCACATGTTCGGCAAACAGAAACCCTGGCTCAGAAATCCCAGGCTTCTCCAGAATGCGAACGTTCCCAGGGAAATTGAGGTCACTGGGTTCTTGGTTCTCCAAGGGCCTTCTCTCCACCAGCAGAAACAAGTGCCTGCTACCAGGGCAAAGCTATTCAATTAGTTCTCATTGAAGTTTCCTCTTTTCCCTACAGGTGTAAATTGGTTACCTGGTATGTTGTTTTGAACTTGACGCCACATAAAGAGATGTTTATTTCCAGACTGTCTCTAGCTCCGAAGAAGAAAATGAAAACACATTTAAGGCCTCCAGTATTTACTCCTTGTGCCCCAACTCTCTATCTGGGGAAATCAGGAACAGGGAAGGTTTTGCAAACAAGTTACAGGGCCACTCGTTCTTGCGGAGAACTGTGCAGAAAGTAGTACCTAAGGTATTCTGAGCTCTGCTCTGTAGATGCCATGATTGTCAGGTACTGAAGAAAATTTCTCCAGAGAGAAAATGAGTCACTATAAAAACAGAATTTGGTGTCCATCAGGTCCTGTGGCACCCTCATGGCCACATCTGAGAGGAGAAGAGAATATTTTCTCTTAAAATTTGTAGTATTAAGTCCCATTTCTACCATGTTCTTCAATGGCCTTCCCTTAATACCTGGCATGTGATACCTTCATGTTCTGGCCCTCCTTGCCTCTCCCCTGCCTTATGCTACTCCTGCCTAATCAATCTAATTAAATTTCTTCAAATGGATAATGCTCTACCCACACCCCTCAGTGGAACTGAAATATGATGGTCAAGAGAGAGGCAGGGGGCTGGAAGGAGCAGCTTGGGACAAGCCATGCATGCCAGTCTGAGGGTCCTAGTACTAAGTGGGAGTCTCTAAGCATGGGGATAAAAGCATCACCTCATCAGATGTAGATTTAAGATGGCCTTTCCTATTCAATGGAGGGCAGAATAAATAATATTTGAGATAAGATATATTATCCAGTTGCTCCTACTTTTGGGGGGAATAACTTTATTATTTGTCTCTTTAGCAAGGGGTCAGCAAGGATTTTTTTTCTATTGAAAGTCAGATACCTTAAACTTTGTGATCTGTATGGTCATTGGTGCTGTTATTCAACTCTTCCATACAGCACAAATGACAGAATGAAGACAGACAATGAATATTCAAATGAACGTGGCCTGTTCCAATGAAATTTAATTTATATAAATGCATGGTGCTCTTTACTTGAACCACAAGCTAGTTTTCTGCCTCCTATTCCAGTTTTGTTGAACAGTCTTTTTGATGTTGAGGAGTTTGTCTGCTCCTGTTGTGCTTTAGAGTATTTATTTTAAATAGCTGCCAAAACAAGTATGGTGGCACATACCTTTGATCCCAACACTTGGGAGGCAGAGGCAGGCAGATCTCTGAATTCCAGGTCAGCCCAATCTACAGAACAAATTCTAGGACAGCCAGGGCTATGCAGAGAAACCATGTCTCAAGCAAGCAGGCAGGCAGGCAGGCAGGCAGGCAGGCAGGCAGGCAGGCAGGCAGGCAGGCAGGCAGGCAAGAACAGCTGCTGAAAGCCAGAGTATTTGAGGGAAGGGTGTTACTCATGAACTCCTACCCTCTACCCAAGTAGTTATTGGCAATCCTGATTGCTGGGAGAGGGAAACTCAGTTGTCTTTAGAGACATGGCTCCTCAGAGACTATCCATGCCCCAACAGATGGCCCCTACAACAATACAGTACAGGTAATTTTAAGTGGACTCAGTGGGTTTTAAAAAGAGCACATGAAGTTGGGAGGGGAAGTGTTGGGGGAGCCAGCTTGGGGAGGGGTGGAATGGGAGGAGCGGCAAGCGGATGCAAAATTTGAAAGTCTCAAACCATAAAAAAAGCTAAGAAAAAATAATAAATAACAGAATAGGACATGAAGTTACCAGGGTTGGTGAAGAGCCTGCGGACAGGGTGAGTTGCAGGACGGAGTGGGCACAGATATAATCAGGATACATTGTATACACATACAACACCTTCAGAGAATTCAAACTAACAAGGAAGAGCTAGTACATTTTATGAAGTACCTTGGCTCTGCTATGGTTTGAAGTGCCTCCCACAGGCTCAAGCGTTTACATTTGGTCCTCAGCCTGTGGTGCTGTTTGGGAAGGCTTTGGTACTTTTAGAGATGGAGTCTTGTGGGAAAGGGTGTGACCAGGATTGGATTTTGAGGTTTTATAATCCAGTCCAACTTCCCATCTATTCTGGTCCCCTATGGTTGATACAATGTTGCCTCCACTCCCATCACCCCAAGCCTTGCCCACAAAGATGAGTTGTGGTTCCCAAGCTTGACTCTGCCTGTATGTTTCTTATCAGGTATTTGGACATGCCAACAAAAAAGTAACTAATCCAGCATGCATTAAGTCATGTAGCACTGGCCTTTTAATTCAAGACTAAATAGATAAACCTCATTATGCTGAAAACACCATCTAACTGTGGACTTTAAATAGTTAAAATAGCAAATACTATATTATATATACATTAACACAATAAAATAAAACTTTCCAGTTCTTAAGGAAAAGTAAGATTCACCCATGCCGAGTTCCAATTTCAGACTGCTACTGGAACTTCAGCTTGTGAAACTAGACAAGATCCTTACACTGAATGTAAGAAGAATAAATACTAGTAAAACACGATGTTTTTAAGAGTCATTGGACAGATATATAGCCAAAATATTCCATGTTCAATGTTTTTGAAATGGTGAATCACACCAACTTAAAAAAAAAAAAGTTGGATCATACCAAGAATTACAACTTGAGTAAAATAAAGTAAGATAGTCTTTGACCTACACCATGGATCCTACACGGAAACTGACAGTTTTCAGTGCCCTGTCCACGGTGCTGAAGACACCAGTGGTCACCAAGGCTTATTTGAACATGGGTTTCATTCCTTTAATGTTGGTGGGATTCTCCTCCAGGGAGACAAAGAGAAACTTCCTATTGATGACAGGTCTCCTGTCATTGAACTTACCCTGAGTTTCTGTATCTGTGCTGAATCATAAGGGCAATATAGTTGAAGTCAATGAAGGAGTCTCATTGACGATCAATATGCATTTTGCCTGACCAAGTACCCAATATGCCCAAATTCATTTAGCTTCACCTTTACCATAATACTGCAGGTACACATGTACAAAAAGGAGAGTCAGTACAAATTTTATTTAAAAACACACACACACGCACGTGCACATGTGTACTCTACAGCAGGACCAAATTGTACTGTTCTTTTTCTCTTTGACTTTCTCCTCCATCTCTATAGGGTCAAAAAATAACTTTGCACTAATCTGTTTTTAAATTGAGAGTCTTCTATTGAGCACCTCTATCAGTTGAGAAAGCTGAATAATGTTTCACTACAAGATCAATATCTCAAAAGCTCTGTATAACAATGTCTATTGCTTAAGCCTCTTTCCCAGTGCAACAGAATCAACCCAAGAATGGCAGTAAGAATAGTTAAGAAGAGACAGCAAGCCAAATTCTAAAACCAAAATAAGTGTCTATATATATATATATAACTAGCATAAATTGTAATTATAGAAATTATTCCTCTGATGCATAAATAGGTGTGGAGAAAAATGACAAATCATTTTTTAAATGGATATGTGGGGGCTGGAGAGATGGTTCAGTGGTTAAGAGCACTGTCTGCTCTTCTCAAGGTCCTAAGTTCAACTCCCAGCAACCACACGGTGGCTCACAGCCACCTGTAATGTGATCTTCTGTCATGCAGGCTCTAGAAACAATAGAACACATATAAAATAAATAAATAAAATCCAAAAAAAAGTGGATATGCTCTGACAAAGGAGAAATAAACCTAGACTCTCAGCCTCCACCTAAATTATCTATTGAAAACTCTGAACCTGAGTCTATGAAAGAGTTGGTCTTTTTCATTCAGCTAAAAAATATTTAGACTACAGTAAAGAAAAAATAACAGAAGCAGGCATAACTCAACAGTAATCCTCAATACTGAAGATGGTGAGGAAGGATTGCAGGAGCTGGAGATGTCAGGACACCACAAAAACCCCACAAAATTAACAAACCTGGGCTCACAGGGGTCACTGAGACCAAACCAACAACTGGAGGAGTGAGGGCTGCATAGGTCTAACCTAGGCCCCACGTATATGTTAATAGTTGTGTAGCTTGCTTTTTTTGTGAGAGTCCTTACAGAGGGAGTGGAGGCTATGTCTGACTCTTTTGCCTGGGTTTGGGATCCTTTTCTCCTACTGTGTTGCCTCATCCAGCCTTGATATGAGGAGACACACCTAGCCTTAGTATAACTTGATGTGCCATGTTTGGTTACTATCCCTGGGAAGCTTGACCTTTTCTGAAGGGAAAGGAGAAGTGGATGGGGAGTGGAAGTGGCAGGAGGAGGACTGTGAGGAGCAGGAGGAGGGGAAACTGGTCAGGATTTAATATATGAAAGAATAAATTTAAAAAATTAATGTCAAGATGCATAGTCTAATGCAGAATATCTCATTTAAAATAAAGAACGTTGTCTCTATGAAAGAACAATATGTTAATCATTTAGAGAATAAACTTTTCTTTAAAAAATAATGAGGAGTTTAAGAATGTTAAAGTTACTATTTATAAAGAGAGAAGAGGGGAAGAACGAAGAAGAGAGAAGAAGGTAGGAGAGGGGAGATGAGAGAAAAAGAGAGGAGAGAGGGGGAGAGGAGTAGAGGGCAGGGGTGTGGTGGAATGTATCCAGAAGGCTTTTACCTTAGTAGTAGGAAACACATGTTCCTTAATAAGTGTTGTTCTGGTCATAACTAAAATGTACAACGTTTATCACCATAAGGCCAATCTATAGATAGAACAAAACCATTTTAATAAGCTCAAATATTGAAACTGGCAAATTACAGTGGCTGACCTAAAATTCCACCCCTTTCTTCCTGTTGTTGGTCCTCACTGGGTCCTAAAGTCTCACTCACCAGACATGTTTCCTCTCTGTAAGAAAGACTCCCACCTTACTCGAACTTCCACCAGAGGTACCTGCTTCTCTCTATTTTAAAGGGTCCCTCCTTGGTCAATGGCTAGACAGCCCTAAAGACTTGTTCCCCCTGCCCCTTACATTAGCCACTACAGGAACTCAAAGCAGTTGTGTGTGGGGGAAGCTATTCTCTGAGTTCTGCCCTTCAGTGTTGTTACATAAGGTGAGAATCCTCTCAGAGACATGGACCCGAGTGGAACTCACTACCTCCCCAAAGCAGGAATGTTCACAAGTGCTAGAGACTTGGGCAAGCCAGTGGGAAGCTCACTGTCAGTCTTTTCCAATGCCAAGAGCCTGAGAGACACTGCTAGCTCCGATGCCCACCACACAAAGATAAACACAGGGGAGTTAACTGAATCCTCGGTTCTCTCTAGAAAACACCAACCCAAATAGCCAGAGGAGGGAAAGCAAGGCCCCTTAGAGACAGGCTCTGCATCTGCACATAGGTAAGTGATGGCACAGTCTGTGCGGGTTCCATACGGGTGACCACATAAAGACATGCAGACCATTGACACTTAAGTTTATATGTCTAGACTGCTTTGTTCTCTCCCCCACTTTTAGATAGCCTTGCCCAACGGACAAAGGTTGGCTTGTGCCTGGACATCTCCCCAGTCACAACCTCCTTGACTGATGCTGTAATTGTGTCTCCTTATCCCTTTCTCTTATTGCTGTGTCATGAGCTAGACCTACCTTCTCTTCTCCCTTGTATTCACTTTTCTCTATTGTATTTTTTTCTCTATGGATTTAATACTAATCGATAATCTCACTCAGTTTGCTTTTCCCAGTTCCCACCCTTAGTAACTCTTAGTATTCACTGACCTACCTTTCTTATTCTCAGAAATTACTAGAATTAAGAAGCAGTTCATTTTTAATTGGCTGTTACTGTTTTTCTCCTTTATTTTAGGTGTGTGTGTGTGTGTGTGTACACATGCTGGTGTGTCTGTGAGAGTTTATGCAGGTGCCCATAGAGGCCAGAAGAGAGCATCTTATCCCTTGAAGCTGGAGTTACAGGTGTCTGTGAGCCTCCCAACAAGGGCACAGAGATCCAAAGTCCAGTCCTTGTGAGCATCAAGTGTTGTTAATGACAGAGCCATCCAGCCACTGCTACTACATTTCTAGAGTGGGACTATGCAGCTGTGTGGTTGCTTCAGCAGTTAATATTCTAGTCGTGAAGCGGTGCTTGATACTTTATCACTGCCCTGGCAAGTAAGCTGAGAGTTCAGGTACTAACTACACTGCACTCCCAGGCCAATAAGAAGGGAGATCCCAACCTTACTACACTTGCGTCTTACTGAAGAAACACAAGAAACCCCCAAACTCAAGGCAACACGATTTCTTCAAAAGGCACTGACTAATTTCACAGTAATGAATTCAAATGGGAGATGGAAATCCCAGAAAAATAATTTTATAAAAACTTTATCAAATGTCCAATGAAATAAAAAAGAAAACAAACCACTGAATGGAGTCAAAGAGAACACAAGTAAATAGCTTAATAAAATAAGAGTCAGTGTTGGGCATGAAAGAATAATTTGATTGTAAAAAACATTAAAATGCTGAAAAAAATCAAAATTTCAGAAATAAAATTTTTGGTAGGTCAAAAAATCAATATAAAGCTTTATCAATAGAATATATAAAGAGAAAAAACTATTAGGTCCTAAAGACAGCCAATGAATTAAAAACTCACAGAAGTTAAGATAATCACAAGGTAAGAATAGATTGTAGGAAGCCTTTGTAACATTGTAACAGACAGTCTACAAATATGGGCATAGAAAAGGTGCAAGCCAAAGTCATAGAAAATATATTCAATAAATCACAGATGAAAATTTCTCAACCATAGGAGAGGGGGTAATCAGCCAGATACAGGAAGCACCTGAAAGGGCAGAAAGGAATCTTATTAGTTAAAAAGCTGAGTCTACCAACAAAGAAAAAATATCAAGGGCTGCAAAAGAAAAACATCCAGTCAAGCACAGAGAGGAAAACTGTGGGGTTGTGAGAGGCAGCTGGGTACCTGGTTGAGTAGGCATTGAACCCTGGAGACCCTCAGGGACGGTAGGAGTTTGCCCTTGCTCCTGGGCCCCTGGCTTCTTTCACATAGCTACAGCCCCTTCCATAGAGAGGTTTGTGGCCATCGGTCACCCTGAGAATACGGGGTATTCTTCATCTATTTTCTGGATGACAATAAACATTTTAAGGCCGTGGACTACCTCTCCTTTTGGGGCCGGCCGTGGGGCACCGTGGAGAAGATCTTCAGCTACAGAGCCTCAGTCTAATCTCCCAACGACGACCTCTCTATGTTCGAGCCACAGAGGCCACCAACTCAAGCAAGCCGAGCCCGCTGAGACCCAGCCAAGCGAGTCTCCACGACCAAGAGTCTCTTCCCACGGGACGCAGCTGGAGCTCATCCCCCTCATCCCTTCAGTTGCATGGCAATCCAGCCTGTAAGCCCACATCTCGGTCCTTCTGCGGCCTCTTTGCGGCCTCTCAGTGGCGCCTGAGAGTCCCAGGGCTGAGAACCAGTTGGTTCCTTGCCGCCTTGGCCTGGGGACCCCCAACCCAAGAGCTCAGGCTCCCACGGGACCTCAGTCTGCATTCCCTCCACCCACTGAACGAAGCCCCGTGGATTCTCACAGCCCGATGCTTGCCTGGCACAGTGTGGAGTGACCACAGTCAAATTCTCTGCCTCCCTGAGCCATGGCCCCAGCCCCTTGGGGTGACAGACATGGGACACACAACTCAACCCACAGGATCCACGCCCGCGTGTGCATGCCACAGCCTAACAGAAAACCAGTTGGAAAAGCAGCTCACGTTTCAACAAATATTTCAAAAGTCAGGAGAGTGTAGAGGAACATACTCCAGTCTCTGAAAGAAAATAGCTGCCGACCAGATTGTTTTATTTTTAAAGCTGGATAAATCATGCTGTGGGAAGTACATCGTCATTTGTATACATTCAAGTTATACATCCATGTTTGTGATGATTAATCTCAACTATAGGCCATGCAGAAAGACTTGGGAGAGGGGCATCTGGGCGTGCCTGTGGGTGAACGTTGTATTAGGTGAACTGAGACACTCTGGGGGGCCCCACTCTCTGGGATGGAATCTGGGGCTGTATAAAAGCAAGAATGAGCTGAACATTAATAAACTACTCATAAGCCTCTGCTTCTTCCCAGTAGATATAAGTGACAGTGGCCACAAGTTCCGGCCTCTGTAACAGACACAACCTCAAACCGCGAGCCAATGAACGCACCCTCCTCCCCTTAGCTCCTTTGGCTAGTCTTCTGTGTCACAAAATGGTAAGGAAACTAGGATAATAAAAAATGCACGTAGTGCTGGAGAGATGGCTCAGTGGTTAAGAGCACCAACTGCTCTTCCAGAGGTCCCAGCAACCACATGGTGGCTCACAAACATCTCTAATGGAATCTGATGCTCTCTTCCAGTGTGTCTGAAGACAGTGACAATATACTTAAATATATTAAATAAATAAATCTTTAAAAAATAAATTAAAATTAAAAGTGTACATATGCATGACTTCTATTTCTGAATATGCAAATACATAGAGAATACATTTTTTTCTAAAATACACACAAGGAGGAAGAATATGATGGAGTGGAGCTATCTTATACATCACTTGATAAGTGTATCACGTGTATCAGTATACAGACTAAGTGATATGAGATTACAGATTGTGAGGTCCTTGGCACTGAGAGGAAATATTCCCAACCTTCTCTTGTAGATGAGGTAATTCCTCACTAAACCCACCTCTTTCGATCTGAGTCCACACCACTGGTTCTATGTGAGTGAAAATAACAACTGCAGTCCTTAGGTAGAAAGCGCCTCTCCCTGAAGCTTTCGAATGAAAAAGTAAAGTTGGCAATTGCCAGGTGGGAATGAGGCAGCCCACCCTTCCAACTGCACTGTTTCCCAGCCAGAATGACTAGGTTTAAACTTTACTCTTATAAACATTTGGATTTCTTTCTTACATCCAAAATACGGGCACCATTCATCTGATTTTTTTTGTTCTTATAATTGCCTTTTCCTTGCCTCCAGATGAGAAAACAGAACAAAACAGACAGCCAACAGAAATCTTCTGACTATATCTCTGAAAGGCTTGTACTTTGCTGAGTTTCCTGCCTTGCTTCCACTCATTCTTCAGAAGGACAGAGTTGATAGCTTGTGTCAAAAACATACCCTAAAATTTAAAATAGATGAGCAAAACTCAATCACATCTCAGGATGCAGCATCATGATGACTGAGTCTCGCCAGGCAGTGCTTGCGCTGGCCGGGCAGGACCTGCCTCCTGATGTTCCATGCCAGGATCTGGGCCAAGTTCCAGGATGGAGCCCCACCCCACAGGCCTTCATCATTTTTTAATTGCCTGTGTCTGTAGTTTCTTTACCGCCTGCCACTTAGTATCCATGCAGGTTCCCAACAGCTGCCGTGGCGTCCCCCTAGAGGCATGTTTCTTATACCCTTACCTAGTTCACAGGGCTGTTGGAAAGCTTAATTAATTAATGTTTCCTGAATGCCTTGAGGTTTTCAGACGAAAAGTGCAAGGTGGAACTGTAGAATCTTATTAAATTTCCATTATTTTCCTGGAAATGGAAGCACCTTACGTCGCCTGGATTCCTAGCAGACAGAACCCTCCTAGTCCCCCATGCCTTGTTCAGGGTCTTAGATCATGGTTCAGTTTTGCTTCAGCCCACTCTCAGAGAGGAGACAGATCACTCAAAATGTCACACGGGGCTACGTGTCGAGACCACATTCTTCTCCTCCAACCTGTTTCATTTGCATACAACAAAGAAATATGTAAATGATGACATAGCTAATAGGCTGCGGCCCGCACAAATCTAAGTTCTCCATATGTGTCGTAAGAGGTGCATGCACATGAACACACAGCTACTAATTTCTGAACACAGCTGGTGATGGTTGAAATCTGAACTGTCTCCCACAGGTGTCCCCAGCTTGTAGGAATGTTTTCAGGGGCCTTGAGGGGGTGGAGCCTGACTGTCTCTGGTCACATGCTGGTCACGTGCTATCTCTAGTCACTTGCTGTTACCTCCCAGAACTCTGCCTCTTCTGCATGACAGGCGAAGACCAAATTAAATCTTTCCTCCTTTGTTTCTGCCGGGTATTTTTGGTCTCAGCCATGAGCAAGTCCGGCACACAGGTGTACATAGAATTCTTGTTTGTAAATGCAGAGAGGGCAAATGACACCATAAAGTGCAGACAATAGGAACTTCCTCAGGCAAGCCGTGACTAGACCTGTCTAGAGTGGGCCTCAAATTAGTTTTTGGTTTGAGGGAATATTATGCTTTGTTTTGTTTCTTGTCCACATTTTTTGGTGATTTGTTATTATTTTTCAAGACATAAGGAAATAAATTAAATTCTTATAAACAAATGCTATTGAGACATTTTAAGAAAAAGAAATCCAAATGGCCAAGATTATAAATGTATATTCAACATCCCTAGAGGACAGTGAAAGTCAAACTAAAGTCACATTGAAACTTCACCTAACCTATGAGCCACACCTCATTCTGGGTGTTGCAGGGGTTTGAAACCAAAAGCAAATTTGTAAACCCTGTAAACCATCAGTGTGCAGTCACATGACAAGCAGTGCAGCAAGCTGGAATGTGTCATGTGACCATCTGTGATCTATAAGAGAGTTTTTAGGGTTCTGTGGTTGAACTTGGACTTGGCCACCAAGCCAGGAGTCCTTACATTACTTCTTTTTGGTAGATGATCTCACTGAGTTGCCCAGGCTAGCCTTGACTCTAGCATTTATAGACCTTAGGATCCTCCAGCCTCAGTCTCCCAAGCTGCTCTAATTATAAGCCTGCAGCATACATGGCTATAATTTCCATTTCATAACAAAGAAGCTTTTGTATGTGGGAGAGGTTTAAAATATTTATAGCAGTCATTTTAGATATATTTGTGAGATTTAATTTAGACCAAGTCTCATGTACATTGACCTTAAACTAACTATACAGTCAAGGCTAGCCTTGAACTATCCTCCCAAGTGCTGGGATCTTGGGCACATGACACACCCAGAGAAGCCTCACTTTTAACTGCCAAAATAATGGGAAACAATCTGAATATCTGTGAATAGTAAAGTCAAATAAAAGACATGGGTATTACTGAATAAGGAAATGCTTAGCATAGGAAATAATCTGGAGTCACTGAGCCAACATGGAGCTCCTTCACAAGCACAGTGTGGACTTGGACACTACTGTGGAGTGCAGACAGTGCCATTCACGTGGAGACAAAACAAGATAAAACGTCATATTCTGATGTTCAAAAACATGGAGCAAAATTTATGCCAATGAGTAAGCTTCAAATTTGGGTTGAGGGCCTGGGGAGAGCACTGACGGCTGAGTGTGAGCAAACAATAGGCAGAAGTCAATGCTATCCTTAAGAGTTGGTTTTTTATATTTTTCTACTGCTCTGAAGTAGTTTTAAATAAAAGTCTATTCACAGGGCTGGCTCCATGGGTACAGGTGCTTGCAATACAAGTGTAGCGACCTGACCTGGTTAACTTTAATTCTTACCTTGAAGCAGCCTAGACTCATCTAAGAGCTGAGTCTCCACTGAGGAATTGCCCATATTAGACTGGCCTGTGCACATATCTGTGAGAGATCACCTTACCGTCTAACTGATGTAAATAACCCCACACTATATGGGCAGAACCACTCCCTGGTTAGATAGTCCTGGCTCTGTGGAAAAGCTAGCTGAACGTGAATCTGAGCGAGCCTACACCAGTATCCCTCATGGTTTCTGCTTAAGTTCCTACCCTGAGTTTCCTCAATGATGTTCTGTGACCTATGAGCTGAGACAAACCCTCTTCTCCCTAGGCTGCTTCTGGCCAGAGTATCACAGTAACAGGAAGGAACCTGGAGCACCCCAGCAGAAGTGACTCTTGGATTTTCCATCAAGCCCGATGTGTGTGGCATGTGCATATCACCCCAGAAACGTTTATAACTGAACATGTAAAAGGAACTACTCAAGCCAGTTGTAGCAAGAGATCCTCTCTGGTGGGCATCAGCCCTAGGGATAAGTGGTATCTAGAGCCGGGAAACATGTAGAAACCCTATGTGGTTTGCACTCAGTTTTGCTGTGACCATAAAACTATCTTAATAATAGCATTGATTTAAAAATGTAAAACACTGTTAGCTGTCCTATGTTTTGTATGGTCAGCATATGTCATAATAACAAGTATTTAGAAAATGGTACTCGGTATCTCCCCCAGCTTTCCTTTCTGAGGTTCATTTTGTGTGCCTGCATTCCCAGAGGTCTAGCATTTGTAAACCTGAGTTTTGAAAGAAGCAGGAGAAACCCTGGAAATGCTGAAGGTATGGCTGCCGCCAGCGCCACAGCTCCTGGGGCTAGAGCCACAGTTCCTTGAAAGGAGTTCATTCCTTCTAGGTCAGCCATACTGGAAAGCTGGTGCATTCACCAAAGATGGCCAGACTCTGAGGATATTTGAAGGAATTATCTGCACAGTAGGTGATTGTTTAGAATCTAAACAATCTAACTTTTAGAATTTAAACATCTAAGCTTTAGATAAATCCAGAAACAACTGTGAGAACATTCTGTGTCCCAAGTAGGATCCAGACATGATATCTTAGGCTTTATGAGTCCAGTTTTCCAGTATAAATTTGAGTAAAGCATTCTGTGATGTTCTTAGGTCAAATGAGGACAGAACTCTATAGGTTAAAAAAAAAGAAAAGAAAAAGAAAGGAAACATGCTATTATATGGCATTAAACACAATTTGAAGCAGAGAAAAAGCATGTCCTTTGAGAAAGACAAGGCAATGCAGCTAACAATTAGAGTATGCACTGTGCCCATATATGTTTGCTTTTGTAACCGAGTGGTATAGTTGGGAGGTTGGGTTAGAAAAGGGTCAGACAGCCAGATAATGACCACACCGTGTTGGAAGAGCTGGAAGGTCAGAGGATGCCTTGTTTATACTCATGTGACCCAGAGCCTGGGATTTAGTCACTGGTGTCTACTTATTGAAAGGGGAATTAATATTTTCATACGAATCCAGTTATAACTGGACTTAAATAATAGATGTACCTAGGCGTGATGACATACACTTATAATCCCAGTACTTGGACATATGACTTAGAAAGACCAGAAGTTTGAGGCCGGCCTATAGTGAGTTCAAGACCAGGCTGGGCTACACAGCAATCCCTTCAACAATAACAATAGCATCTGGGAGGCCACTTAAAGAGTTTGCCATTTATTGCTTTTTTCATAGTTAAACTACATTTAAGTTTTTTCCCCCTCGCTTTAGTGTACAGTCAGTACCATCAACCTTGCTAGCTTTACTGTGACTAAAGGATAGTTTGTCCTTTATCCTATGACCCTGACCCCTTTCTTCTCTTCCTGCCATTCGGAAACAACTGCAGGAAGTAGAGAACAGTCACCGTGCTCCTTCCTTCTCACCGTGCTCCTTCCTTCTCACCGTGCTCCTTCTCACCATGTTGCTGGCCAGCCCTGGACAATGGTTTCTCAGGCTTTCTTGTCCTGGAACTCGCATCATCTGGTCTACGCAGATGCTGAAGAAGGCATCCCAAATCCCAGCAGCGGAGAACTGTTCCAGCCTCTCCTCTCTCCTCTGAACTATCTTAGTTTGGTGTTTTAGCTCCACAAGAATTCGGTGAGAGAACAACCTCGTTGGGTCAGCCTTGGTGTGCTAACAGGAATGACGAATGGCAGAGGAGAAGAATCAAAGGTTGTCTGTCTGAGATGTAATTTAGTGTCTGGCAGGAGTAATGGGAAAAGATTGTGTCCACTTCCTGATCGCATAACCAAACAAACAAGGAGGGAGGGAGCCCTGCTGAGAGACATTTTCACATTAAAAGGTGCTAAAAATGGGCCAGATCTCCTCACAGCCCTGTTGGAAGTCTCCATTCAATCTTTAGTCATTTCCTCTCTGACTGGTAGCAACTGCCCAGGCAGAGGAGGAGGCCAGGCTGGGAGCTGCATCTCTATGCTTGAGTTACTCAAGGAAGGGCAAAAAGAAAAAAACAAAAAACAAAAAACAAAAACCTGCTGTCTGTCCTGGCCAGTTCCAGGTGAGGGTAACATCGACATTGAGAGCAGATGGTGCAGAGCAGATGGGGGCTGAAGATTAGAGCCCTTCTTCGTTCTTCTTCAGGAGAAGAGACCTGAAATCAGCTCAAATCACCACATGCTTCTGCACAGAGGGGCTGCATGCACTTCATTCATCTGTACATATTGCAAAAACGATGAGATCCCAACTGTTTAAATACATCTGTAGCTGGGTGTGGTACTGCACGCCTTTAATCCCAGCATTCGGGAGGCAGAGGCAGATGGATCTCTGTGAGCTCGAGGCCAGCCTGCTCTACATAGTGAGCTCCTCCGAGATAGCCAGAGCTACATAGTGAGACACTGTCTCAAATGATAGATGACTGATAGATGATTGATTGATTGATTGATTGATAGATGATAGATAGTAGATGATAAATAGATTGGTGTGTGTGTGTGTGTGTGTGTGTGTGTGTGTGTGTGTGAGAGAGAGAGAGAGAGAGAGAGAGAGAGAGAGAGAGAG
>JANHMN010000028.1:2378716-2389826 GCA_030674055.1 Rhabdomys pumilio | reverse complement strand
GAGAGAGAGAGAGAGAGAGAGAGAGAGAGAGAGAGAGAGGCAGAGAATACATCCCTAAGCAGGTCCTCTTCCACACAGCTATTGGGGTGACTTTTTGAGGCTCAGTAATGAACATAGACATTTGGTCTATAATTAAAGTCTTCTGTAAGTATAATATAGATGTTATTATGTGATTTTTGTCTGAGATGGCAATTTTGTCTCCAAAAAAATTTTAAACCAATAGAGACTTTCCTACTTAGATAAAAAGAGAGCCACAGAAGGGGGCTGTGATGGATCTCAGCTCCAGATGGGGGCAGCAGTGAGCAAGGGACAGCTCTCTGGGTAGAGGATGTAGATGCTTCTGAGGGAGCAGGTACTGGGAGCAGCTATGCATGCTCTGTTCAAGCCCAGCTCTAATGGTAGGATCAGGACAAATGCTGTGGACATGGAGAAGATTCTGAAGACCTCCCATGCCCATTACAAGGGCACACTGAGAGACAGGATGCAGACCCAAGCCTCCAGCTTTTACTCTAGCGGAGAAAGGCCACACAGTTCCATGGTTGCCTGTCTACCTGGGTTTTTCATTCCCTCCCCTGCCATGCTAAGTGAGAGTTCTTCAAAAGAAGAAATTGGGCCATGTTTCTCTGTGAATATCAGACGCCAAGCAGTGCCAATTACACAAATGTGTACAGCAAACACCTGTAAATAAAAACAAACAAAATTGGTGTGTGATGTTTGTGTAAATATCTGAAGCTCTGCCTCTAGACATGATTCGTGTTTATAAAGATTATTCTTCATTTTGTATCCCCAGTGTATAGCACTGATCTTTGTATATGGATGTTTGGAAGGACACGTACACCCACACTCGCACATACACACACTCATTCACATATTCACTCACACACATAAACACACTCACACACAAACATTCACATACACCACACATTCACTCACACACATACACAAACATACATACACACTCGATACACTCATTCACACACTCACACACACTCATAAACACTCACACAAACACAAACATACATACACACTTGATACACTCATTCACACACACACACATACACACACTCACACATAATCATTCACACACTCACACACACACTCACAATTGACAGCATTTTGAAAATATCTAACAGCAGTAGCAAATCTTGCCTTCTAAGACCACGATCTAAGAGGTTCTTAGAAAGATGATTCTAGAATGATTCTGGAGCTGAAATCATCTAGAATATTCAGGGTGGTTGTAGGGAATGAAATGATGAAAAACTACAGGAGGTTTATCCGAAGAACTCTGTTCCTATAACTAGTCAAGCAGCCCCAAACTTCAGAGAACAGTTTCAGCAATGCCATGAAGCACTGTCGGATTACAGCCCAGAGTAGTTAGAGAATTGTAAGTCTGACACTCCTCAAAGACTAAACAGATAAGTTGAACCAATCTCCACATAGAGTTCTAAATAATTTATATAGATGCTTCCCCTCTTGTGTGTAGGTGTGCTATACAGGAAAACAGCACACTATTTCACTGGCTTACCAAGGCCAACACCAGGAGTGATGAGTTCCATCGATATTAAGTACTCTGGAGTCAAAGGGAGGTGATGGTGGACGGATGGCAGTTCTGCCTCCTCCAGATTCATAATGCTTTAGTCTACTCGGGAAAAAAACCTGAGGAAAACTGAAGGTCATTCCAAAAAACACAGGGATCCCTCCAAAACATCAAAACCATCCAATATAAGGAGCTTATCTTGTGTGATAAGGGGTGAAGTGGACCGTGAAACAGAAAAAGAAAACTAGCTGATGAGCAAGAAGAACTAAAGAAGTCGCAGACCTTAGTCGCTGATCATGTAGTTATATTAGTTTAACAAGGAGCCATGTATTCTGGCCGCCTAAGATGATAGTAACAGGGAACGCTGGGTGTGAGAGTACCTGGGAATGGTCCACGCCATGTTTGCAACTAACAGACGTGCACCAGGCTAAGGAAGACACGCACGGTGGGAAGAGACAGCACACTTGCCTTGATATCTTACTTTGGTGTTTCTTCCTAAGGAGCTTTGGTGAATTTCATTTCAAAGGCAGAGCCTAAGGATTTTGCTTCTCCTGTGAAGGCTCTAAGTAAAAATCTACCTCTCAGCACAAGCAGACAATGGTACAGCTTTCTTTGTTAATTATTTCTAAGCCTCTGAGTCATTTGTCCTCCAACGTCCAAACCCAGTTAGACGTCTTACTCCAGCACAGGGCGTGAATGTCTGGCCCTGTGACCGATGTGATTATTGAAACTCTTCCTGCTTTGGACTTTTCCTTTCTACAGCCAAGGACAACCTCAGATAACTATACTGACCCCCTCCTTCCCTGGCTGTGATACCCCCCCCCCACCTTCAGGCAGCAGCATTGCTAGTCCTCTCTGAACTCACCCTGAGTGTTGAACACAATAGCTGAGGCTGGGGGATGGCCAGTCTTGGGAAAGAGGGTAACCAGGTGCAGCAGTCCAGCTGCTAGGCCTACCTCAGACTGGGCTCTTTCTTTCAAAGATCTGAGTCATTTCCTCTGGCCCCTTTATGTCCAATTGAGATGAAAATCGGCCTTTCTGTTTGTGTCTCCATGCTCCTTTGGAGTCTAATGTCTACCTTATCCTTCTGAACTCTGATCCTGAAGGGAAATATAAAGTTAAGGTCAGGACCCTGCCTGAGACCTCAGAGCCCTCAGCATGGCAGGAGGCCACAGTAAAATCCTTGGCTCTTCCCAAGGAAAGCCTGGGCAGCAGCAATGACCCATCATTTGTAGAACTGTGTGAACACCTTGCAAAACTCAGTCCTTGAAAGCATTCCTCTCTGCACCTGCACCCCACACATCATCCAGAGCAGAGATGACTGACACAGGCAGCTAAGTGTCTGGCCACATCCCTCAAGGTTGACTCACTTGCAAAGGCAGTTTGCTTCCTGACCAGCTACGGTGCTGACTGAGAACCCTTGGTTTATTTCCCTGCACACACAACTCTAAATTACATTGTAAACAAGGGCCTGTGAGGGAACAAGCAGACCCAACTTTCATAATTATCAGAAGCGTTCATTCTCATTAACAAGGGGTAATTGTTTCTGTTTTGTAAATTGATCTGAGATGAAAGAAGCTAGTTAATAATTTATACTGTACCAAGGAAGGGGGCTGTGAAAAGACTCTACGGAAGGATTTGAATTAAACAGCCTCTCGCCCTTTTAATATCTCACAAGAGATCTTCTGCACTGGTTCATTTAATTTAGTGGACACCGCAGTGTGGCCCATTGATTGCAGACAAAACTTCTGAGGGCCTGGTGCGCACCCTGTTAAAACGTGGGAAGAGAGTAAAGTTGGACGTGAATTAATTTGATTCTGTACATAATTCTTTTTCAATGGGATTCTGTGTCCCATTGCAGAGGCATGAAAAAAGGAGACACTGAATTTGATTGCTCAAGATTCATCTACACTTTCCTCTCTATGGGCCCAATATGCTTGGCTTAATTAACTTTGCTCAGAGGTGAAGCAGTGCGCACCATCTGCTGTGAGACAATCACATTTGTATGCCTCTCAGAGTAATCCCTTTACCACTGAAAACAGCTATCATAGAGTAGCCAAAACACAAACTTTCAAACTTTTCCCCCCCTTCGTAGAAAAAGACCAAATCCATTCTGGTCCAGTGCTGGAAACCGGTATGCAGTCGAGGAGGCCAGGCTGTTGTTTTTGTTATAGCCCAACTCCTTGCTCGCAAACGGTTTTGGTTTTGCGAGTTTGCCTTGTCTTCCCTCCTCCACCAAATTAAAAATTCTGCATGCTTCCTTTAAACCCAGCTCAAGAAGGACCGCACAGCAGGGCACCCTCCTTTGCTCCTACCTCTTAATTTCAAACCAATAGAAGAATAGGAAAAGTGGTACCTTGAAAAGAACCATCAAGTCACCCAAAATCCTAATGCAAAATATTGAGGCAAAGTTTAGCCATTTAATTTTTTTTAATCAAGCTTCAAGGACCACACAGTGTTATCAAGGGCCTGCTGAACTTGCTCGAAAGCTGGGTCATTATTTGATCTTTGTGGCTGGTAATCTGATTATCTCATTGTGGGGGTAAACTTCAGACCCAATCTTGTTAGCAGCTGGCGAAGCTGGATTAGGACAGCTACTGAGCTGGAAAGTGAACTGAGCAGTCCGGCTCTGCCCTTGCTCCCTTTGAGCCCGCAGTTGGCTACTTTGGGACGTATATACTTTTGTGTCTGAATCAACACTTTATTCTAGAATCTCGCACCACAGAGTAAACATGTTCCGTGGTGCTACGGACAATCCAGGCTTGGGTATGTGAACACAGCTTTCAAAGACTCACACACCTCTATCTAGATTCTTCATAGCTTCCTTCCCAAGAATCTGACACAGGTAACACTATGGTCAGAAAAGTCTCCAACCCAAGATATTTAACGGAGGAAATTAATGAACCGAATTCTTTGCTTTGAGATTCACACTCGACAGAGTTGCTAAAATATGCAAATTCTCACAAGAGTTGTGTGGTCCCTGCTTAAGACACTCTGAGTCTTGCTTGTGGTCTCACTGAGGCATTGACCGCGTTTACAGTGAATGCCCAGCCCCGTCAAAGCCCAGAACGTCTTGAATCATAGCTTGAAAGAGTTCAAAGGATCGAAAAGACAAAAAGGGACTAAGCTGGGATTTTTATGTACACTGAAAAGAAGAATAAAATATAAGTTCCTGAATGCAGGCTGTTATAGCAATGCTACCCATATCAAAGCATTATGGCGCCACGGAAGACGGCTGAACACTCTCCTGCGCACCATATGCAAAAAAGAAATAGGAACAATTTAGGCCGTCGGTGATTTTGTGACATGAAACACTGAATGCTCTTTTTTGACACACTATTGAGTGAACAAGGAATTCAAAGAGTTTGAACTGGAACAAGTTTTCTGCCTCAATAAGCCATAATCAGCCCCAAAGAACTGAGTACGTATCAGAGTGGTCTCTGCTCTCACGCCTGCCCAGGGTGGGTTTTGCTGGCTATTATGAGACCCATCAAAGCAAGAGCCCTTATGCTGGCTCTCCTCTTACCAATTCCACTAAGACCACAAGTCTTTGGTGTGATTTCTGGAACTCGCAAGCTGACGGGCAGCGTTCCCAGATATCAACACCATGCACAACTATCGCGGAACACAACCGCGTATGGAGCAAGTTAGACAGCAAGGCGGCTTCCAAAGGCAGCATCTTTGTAGGGCGTGTAATGCCACAGGCCTTGTTCAGCAGCCCAGACAATGGTCCTTGGTGTATTTTCAAAACCCGACGAAGGAGGCAACCTGGCTCTGTGACTGGAGGAAAGAGAGAAAAGTGGAATTTACAAGAGATCATTTGCTTAGAAAAGAGCCGAAATTTAACCACTCTTGTGTTTTAATTTATCTTCGTTCCTTTCAGGAAGCTTCATGCATTTCCATAGCTTTCCCATGTTTAAATTTTAATGTGCAGGATTTTCAGCCCATCCGTGTAGAAATTCTTAGTGTTAAATATTAAATACAAGGTCTAATTGCGTTTCAGCATCTGATGACTTAAATTTCAGCTCTGTGGAAATATGTTATTAATCATTAGTACCCTTATTTTGTATTTTAGGAAAAACACATACTTAAGTGTTAATTTCAGATGGTTAAATGGTAATTGAGTTTATGAACACTGGACCGCTGTCATCTGAGCCTTGAGGATTATGGTGATGTGACCACTGGTGAGCTAATAATCTGAACAGAGCTGCTATGGCATTTCATGCAACTGATTATATCTACCCTTAAGACCAATGGTCGAGTTTGTGAGATACTAACATGACAGTTGCTTAGCCAGTCAGGGTGATGGCTGTAACTTCTGCCTAAGCCACACAGTCCAGCAGGTTTTAAACTGAGAAACAGAAGGGAGAAAAACTGTTCTCCTTAGAATTAGAATTCAGCCAACCTATAAATGTTCAACACAAACCTAGAGTCTCTCTGTAGCTGCATCTTAGCACACATTACCAGTGAAATGTCATCCGTCTTGTTTTCAAATGGAAGGAAAAAAACATGCCTTGGGGGCTTAGATTATTTAATAAAACCCCAAAGTACAATGTATAGTTTTTCAAGAATGGTGAGGAGAGGTGATGAATTCTTACATCTAATTTTAGATCTGAATTTGCAAGGAACACCTTTTAATTAAGCATGACATTTGACACGCTCGAGTTTGAAGTCACCTGCGTGGCTTCACACCTGTGAAAATCGTAAGTTCTCAGTGCAGCTTAACACGGCGTCCCCCGGCACAGCACGCCAGCTCTGACAGACACAGCCCCGAGAGAATTACTTTTCAAAGAATGTGGTTATGGGTTATTTTCCTAATTGTTGTTTTTGACCTAACCAAAAAGGGGTCTGAATTTTTCCTTATTAGCTTGTCAGAATATTATAAGATTTCTTGTATCCTCTTGGCTATATCAACAGAGAATTTGTCAGCAAATGAGTGGAACGTATCCACCTATTATTAGAAGACACAAAACGAATGAAAATAAAGGTGAAAAAAATATATTTATGACAAACATTAAAAGTCATTAAGATGTGATGCCCTACATCTGTTTGGTATATAATTCGATAATTTAAATTAAAAACAATAATCGTTTGCTTTCTGTGTAGCATCCATCACCATCCTGGTAAGACATATTTACAACAAATGATTATATCATAGAGACTAACACTATAGCTTCTGCTTGCCCAGCACTGGCCACAATAACTCAGGAGTCTAAGGATTAAGTGGAAGAAAGTATCAATCAGAACTGTGCAATACAAACAGATGAGGTAAAGCAGATGAGGCCTCAGAGTATGAAGTGAATGGGGCTTGATGGCAGGAGAACTGTAGCTTCTACTTAGAGCAGAAAAGATAAGTCTGAACAGCATTTAAGATACACCAGTGTCAACATTCACCTTAAAGGTCACTCTTACCCCAGCAGCACCGGGCTGTTCTGAGTGTGTTCTGAACTGAGATTTTGTGATGTTCTAGACTGGGTCTATAATCGTCCAGCACAAATGAGCACCTGCTACCACAGGAAGGCCAGAGGATTGAAGGCTTGCCCTCGGGCATTGTGCTCTTGCTGGGTGGTAGAAATCTTAAGGGGTGGAGTCTAACTCCCTTGCAGATAAGTATGGCTCCTTGCTCCTTCTCCCTCATCCATGTTCCTTCCAACCATATGTGATGAGCAGCTTTGACACAACCTAGAATTGTTCGGCAAAATGAGCCTTGTTAAAGGACTGTGTACATCTCACTTGCCTGTGGGTGTATCTAGATGGCCCAAAATGGTATGGCAGGACCTGCCCTCAGCTCAGAGAAAGGACGATGGAGGAGAACTCTCTGGGTCTTCCCTCACTTGGGCTTCACTCTTGCTGGCAAGTCCAACTGCCTTGTGGCTGCCACTCCTGATCCTTCACTGATCTTCAAACCAGCTTCCTCTGGCTTCTAATGTGGACTGAAGACCCACAGTTCTCCAGGAATCCCCCAGGCTTTTGGCATCCTGTACCAAATTGGGACTGCTAAGACATCTAGCCTGATGGACAGAATGGCAGCCAGATTCTCAGTCTCTGCAACATGACATGAACCCTGCTCCAACTGTATCGTGGAAGACAACGTGAGAATGCTTCCTTTAATATATATGCTGTGCATCTGTTCTGTTTCTGTAGTGCAGCCTCGATGATGCACCAGGGTAGTGTTGCCTCCTACTATCCTGCATTGCATCAGCACAGACCCAAAGGCCACAAGAGCCATCTGACAGGCCATGGGCCTCTGAGACAACAAGCCACGGTTAACTGTCTCTCTTTCCAACTTGATAATCTCAAGCATTTCGTCACAGTGATAGAAACCCAAGCATCCTAACTTCTTAGTGTCAAAATAAATAAATAAATAAATAAAAATGAAAGAGCCAAATATGTTTTATTTTAAAGAGCTAAATTTGTAACATTTGCTTTAAATTCCTTCCTTAATTGTTCTCTAAATTGGGCCCGGAATGATCTCAATGACCACAAAAATAAAATTCCTTACAAAGAGGAAGTGTAGCCTTGGATTTAGGATTTTGTGGTTATGAAACAGAGTCTCTTATAGAAATTCAAAAACACAATGGAATTGTTTAAGCAATAGTGATTGAAATTATAAAAATGTGTGTGTGTGTGTCTGTGTCTGTGTATAGATAGATAGATAGATAGATAGATAGATAGATAGATAGATAGACAGACAGGTAGACAGAGAGATAAATGGTCAGTGTGCTGGCTAAAGGGGATCTTTAAATGATATGGCAGAGTCTTGGAGAAAGATTAACTCTGTGAACACACACACACACACACACACACACACACACACACACACGTATATGTAACAAGGAAGGAGATAGTTTGAATGAAGGTCACATGTCCTTGTTACTGACCCTTCCCTCTTGTTCAGAAGTATTTAAAATGCCTGTGTCTTTATGAGGCATTCACAGCTACACTCAACATGTGGCTACTGTTAATGTTTCTCGAGTTAATAAAAGGTGGTATGGTGGTTTGGAAGAAAATGGCTCCAACAAGCTCCTGTATTTGGATACTTAGCTCTCAGTTGGTGGAAATGTTTGGAAAGGATTAGGTGTGTCCTTCGGGGTGACAAGCTTTGAGACTCATTCCCAGCATCTCTATGCCTCCTACTCATGGTTTGTGATGTGAGCTCTCAGCGGTTCCCACCACTGTGGACTTGAACCCTCTGAAACCATAAGCCCAATTAAGCACTTCCTTGTATAAGTTGCCTTGGTCCTGGTGTTTTATCACAATAGAAAAGTAACTAAGACAGTTGCTTTCAGGGATGGTAATTGTAATCTCCTTATTAAATTTTTTTAAAAAAATATGATCAAATAACAACAATAAACAGTAGCTCTCAGCTGTGATTATATGAAAACATGTCCTGGGTTTTTATGACAGTTATTTATTTTTTAAATTTATTTTTTACTGGATATTTTATTTACATTTCTGATGCCATCCCCTTTCCCCATTTCCCCTCCCTAGAAAACCCCTATCCCATGCCCCCTTCTCCTTTTTGGTTTTATACAATTTTTTTTAATGTTAACCAAAGGCTTTATAAGTTTGGTAATGCTCAATATCAATCAGAAGTGTAACCTAATGCCCAACCTAGATATATCAACTATCATTGACTGATGGGGACATGTGAACATCTGCCTCCATGTATGACAGTTATTTAAATGAGGGGCCTAACTCTTCTCTGGTAGGAGCCACACATCCGACTTGTTTGGTTTCTTTGTTTACAGAGTTAATCTTTCTCCAAAACTCTGCCACTCTATGTAAAGATCCCCTTCAGCTAGCACACTGGCCATTTATTGGGAAATCCTGGTTTACAGCCTTCAAGTTCTGTGCACTATGTTGTTGGAAAGAGATCATACCATTAAGTTAAATTTAATTAGTTTTCACAAAAGCTATTACATAGTAAATACAAGAGATAGTACTATCCTCACTACAGATATCATTCTTTAGCATACCAGGGGCTTGAACATCACAGTAAGGACCCCAATTGTTGGGAGCCGACTTTAAGCAGAAAGCAGCTATTAGCTTTGCAGCCATCTTGAGCCATATACCCTGACATGAGACTTGGTTTTCAACAGCCTACAACAGCTGAAGCACACTCTGATATCCCACATAGCTTGTTTTGCTGTTTAGTGCCCACAGCTGCAAGGAGCACATGGTATCCATGCCCACAAGGCATGCGGTGCACGTGTTGTCCACGTGCTATCCACGCCATACATGCCTGTAAGGCGCATGTGCTGTCCATGCCTGTAAGGCTTATGTCATATCCACACCTGCAAGGCACGTGGTATCCACACGCCTACAAAGCATGTGGCAAAAGCCTATAAATACCCAGGATTTCCTTGTAGTGTATGTATGTGTGGTGTAGTAGTAGTAGGAGTAGTGGTATGTGTATGGTGGAGACAGTAAAGAAGACTTTACTACAGATCCTCTGGCTTGTCTCTATTCTTCGCGGCTCTTCCCCTTCTTCCCCCCACTCTCTCTCTTGCTAGACCCTGACTTGCGGAACAGAGCGGGCTGCTATAGTTTGGCCCCCAAACGTGGGCCAGAGTGGTCCTTTACAGTTTACAGCTCGGGCTTTTACACCCAATAACAAAAGGTAACATAGTGATAGAGGAAAACTAATAAGTAGAGTTTTTAAAGCATGAAATTTATATATTCTTGTAAAAAGAAATGAAAATTGTCAGAGAAAATGATGTGCTATAACGAATGTGTACACAAACTCTGTAAGCCAACTATGTTCACCAAAGAACCAAGTGCTGGCTCCTCTCCTCCTTCACCTGCCTAGGTTGTCTATAGAGGCTGTGCTGAGGAGAGCCAGCAGCATGACTCAGAGACTCAGTGGTGTACTCTGTGGCCAGGCTTGCTAAGGCCAAGGATTCTCATGGGCTAGAATTACCCACACAGCTTTCCATGCCTAAGTGATCACAGTTCTGGGGATCAATGGAGGACCTGAGATTCCTGACTGATTGATGCTCTAACCATTCCTTCATGTGCTTGATGACAGCTATGAATTACCTCTCCTTATTCGAAACAGTGTTTCAAAGTCTTAAATAGACTTTTAATATCACAGTCTTAGCTTCGTTTCTGATCTACAAAAAGGAGAGCCTGGGACAAGACCTTGAGGAAATACTAGGGAGAGGATTCCAAGGAGGAGAGAAACCAGAAGGGTGAGCAAAGATAGAGAGAAAAAAAAAATGTGTTGCCGGAGCTGCAGAAGTGGCTCAGAGGGTAAGAATATGTGCTGCTCTTTCAGAGGACCCAGGTTTAGTTTCCAGCCCCACATGGAGGCTCACAATCATCTAAAACTCCAGTTTCAGGAGATCTGACCTCTTCTGACCTCTGCAGGTACAAGGTATGCATGTTTCACACACAGATACACCCAAGAAAAATACTCATACATGTAATAATAATAATAATGAGGAGGAGAAGGAGGAAGAGGAGGAGGAGGAGGAGGAGGAGGAGGAGGAGGAGAAGGAGAAGGAGAAGGAGAAGGAGAAGGAGAAGAAGAAGAAGAAGAAGAAGAAGAAGAAGAAGAAGAAGAAGAAG
>JANHMN010000028.1:2364942-2378706 GCA_030674055.1 Rhabdomys pumilio | reverse complement strand
AGAAGAAGAAGAAGAAGAAGAAGAAGAAGAAGAAGAAGAAGAAGAAGAAGAAGAAGAAGAAGAAGAAGAAGAAATGTTTAATACTTTTTAAAGGCAGTTTATTTGCCCAGCTTCCCAATGAGAAATGGGATATGGTTTTCTCAGGACTTCTGAGGAGCATGCTTGTCCACACAAATGACAGCAAGCTGGGACACTGGCCGAGGGTTGACCTTGAGGTTATGACATCCCCACATTTTGCGGCTGCACTTGCATGTAGATAGAGTCATAATCCAAGAGAGCCCCGGGGAAGAGAGCACAGAGACACCTGCTGCCCAGCTTCAGAGCAAGGTGAGTGTGAACTTGTTCGGATCTGTCCACTGCAGCAGCCACTGAAAGCAGATGCAGGCAATGAAACGTGACACTGGGCACCAGAGGCACTCACTGCTCACATCAGATGCAGACGGGTTATAGCCCAGCGAGCAAACAGACTGCAATCGCCAAGACCTAAAGACAACTGCACATTTAAAGCATGTGGCATTTCATCACTGATCCAAATACTGAGAAACAGTTTGTATACATTTCCTTCACCTGCTCAAAGAGCCCAGTAGGCAGGATATTGACTTCCTCATGTTTGCAACTCTTAACTGCTCTTAGACTCTATCCAGCGTGCTGAGGATTCTGATTTAAGATGGCTGATCAATGTCATGTCTCCTCATTGTTTCCCCAAATCCAAAGACTGTGGCATGAACAACGGACAGAAATCCTTTCAATCACATAAAATGAGTAAGTTAATTAATGGGGGAAAAGCGAATCCCTTTCAATCAGCTGCAGCATTGGATGCAGAGGTGGTTCCTGCCAACCAAAAGAAGAGACCTCTGGGAATCTAAAGGCTGGTGAGGACAGTGGTGGCATCCCTGCACCACTGTTTGGCTTGAATTTTGCTGTCTTATGAGTAAAGGGCTACAGAGGGACACCTTGCCACACTCCTAAAGTAGAGAGATGCTGTGTGCAGTGGGACAGGAGCTCCCAGCTTTAGTAACTGTAGTAACGGGTTTCTCTCCATCATGGTAGCAATTCTTGACAGAACTCTAACAGACACAGAGAGTCTGCAACCCTTAAGACATGTATTTACCCTTAAGACTCCCTTAGAATGGCCTCTACATGACTAAACACCTGACTCCTGCCAAACCCTGAAGACTGTGACCTGAATACAGAAAGATTACTATAAGATACAAATTATTTACTTGTTCCTCACACATTAAACTACACTGACTGCTTACTGAGAGATGCTGTTGTGCCCTTCACCTTTATCCATGCATGTGTGTGTGTGTGTGTGTGTGCATGAGTGTACATGTGTATATGATATGCATGTGCATGAGTACATGTGTGTGTCTATCTGTTTGTCTGCTTATGTGTACAGGTGCTTGCCCATGCCTGTGGAGACCAGAAGTCAAATCTCAGTCATCAATTCTCCGTGATGTCCATCTATTTTTTGAGACAGGATCTCTCACTGGTCTTAAACTAGACGAGTAAACTAGGCTGGCCAGTGAGCTCCAGAGACCATCCTGTGACTGGCTCCCCAGCACTCAGGTAACAAGCAAGCCACTAAGCCACTACATCTAGCTGTTTCACATGTGTAGTTGGAATTTAAGTCATGTCCTCATATTTGCAAACAAGGACTTAACTGCCTGACCATCTTCCAGGCCCCATCTTCCTGAGCCATCCCAGCCTCCTACATTACCAGTATAAGGGTGATGGGAGATCCAAGGTCTTACACGCACACACAGCTTCAATTTGTCAGTGAGGTGTGGAAAATTCCCTGTGATGTCCTATCTCTCTAGCCCAAGAAATAGGCTTTGCAAGAATTAAAAGCACAGATGCTGAGAAGAAAATGAAGGTCTTGAGCAGCAGGCAGGCCCATTTGATAACAGCCCACACCATAAGAAAATTCACCCATAATTCTTCCCCAGAAAAGAGCACATGAAGACATGAAAATGACAGCTCCAATAGGAGAGCTACATAGGTTTGTGTTCCTCAGCTAGTCCTCCTTGGTTAGTCCTCCTTGGTTAGTGCTCCTTGGTTAGTCCTCCTCAGTTCTCCTCAGTTAGGTGCTCCTGGGTTAGTGCTCCTTGGAGTGGTGGAGTATTTCATCTAACTTAAGGAATACAACAAAAGAGAAACGACCTGTTCTCATCCTAGCCAGTGAGCATCAGACAAAAGAAGTAGCCTCCAAAGACTGGCACAACCTACTCCTCAGAACCTGGGACCACATTCCTCACAAGGAAAGGGAGAGTTTGTAAAAAGTATTGCATTGATAATCCAGTGGATCTAAGGTATTCATGGAGGTTTTAAGCAGGAAAGGAAGGCAGAGAGATCACTAATATAGAGTAGAGAAAAAAGCAGGCACCAGCAAAGCTATTTCTCTCTGTGAACAGAAAGGAGGGTCTTGAGCTAAAGGCAGGGCAGAAACTCAAGGCAGCAATCTGCAGGCAGGAGCTGACACAGAGGCAAGGAGGGCTGCTGCCTACTGACTTGTCCCTCAGCTCACTGTCAAATACCTTTCTTACACCTTCCAGGATAACCTGCCAAGGGGTAGCACAATTCCCGGTGAGCTCGACCCTCTGACTGCAGTCATTAATCAAGAAAATGTCTGCACAGACTTGCCTACAGTCTACTCAGATGAAGCATTTCCTCAAGTGGGGCTCCCTCTTTCCAAATGACTCTAGTTTGTGTCAAGTTGATGAGAAAACAAACAGAAACAAAAACAGAAGAAAAACTGATCACCACAGATAGGTAGTTAAAACAGGATCTTCTCTGGTTCTAAATCCAAACTGTCTTTGACTTATGTGAGGACATTTAGAGAGACTCAGAACAGCCTGGTGTAATGGCACACACTTAAATCTCAGCACTTGGCTGAGGATAAACAAGAGACTTGAATTGTCAGTTTTCGGTACACAGCCAGACCCTGTCTTAAGAAAAGAAAGAGTTAAGCGAAGGCTGGAGAGATGGTGGCTCACAGGGCAGAGAGGTGAGTGCCCTTAATCCGCCCACACAGTGGCTCACAGCTGTCTGTATCTTCAGTTCTGAGGGACCCCACACCCTCTTCTGGTTCTGTGGACACTGAACACACATGGTGCATAAGTACATATGCAGGTAAGACATCCCTCCCCCCAAAAAATAAACTTTTAAAAAATTTAAAATACGAGTCTCAGTGGGGGAGGTACCTGGAAACGGGTGGGGGGGAGTGTAGGAGAAGAAGAAGAAGGAAATGGGGGCAGCAGAGGGAGGTAAGCCCTCAAGGAGGCTTTAATACAGGAAACAAGAGAATGGTTAAAGGAGCACTGAACAGAAACTCTCTTTTATATAGGGAAAATGGCAGGAGGCTAGTCAACAAAAGTCTTATGCATTTAAAATACTAATGTTTATCCAGCTAAAAGCCTCCAACAGGACAGACATTAGAATAATGTCCTGAAGTATGACACTGAGGACTGTTCCTGGGATGCAATGGAAAAGAACAAAGAGGCTTTAAAACACAACGGAGGGGAAAGTTAGCAGGCAGGAATGACAGGACCATGAGTTCCTGTTGCTTTTCAGAAAGCAGTGAAATAGATACAAAAGTTGGTGATATATTAAGACCTCAAAGAAATCATCACCACATGTAACTTATAAACACTAAAATATCTAACATATCATCCAAAATTAGAAAGTGATGGGTGTGTGTGTGTGTGTGTGTGTGTGTGTGCACGCTCGCGCAGGGGAGGAGGGAGGGAAAAGGTACTCGGCAGTGTGGTGCTTGCTTTGACTGTGCAAAGACCTGGATTTCATCCTCAACAATTCAGGGAGAAAATTGAAAACAAGAAAAGAATCTTCTTGGTAATTTAAAAGGAAAGAAAAAAAACCCTGTGGAATACCAAATTCTAAAAGACCATACAAAGTAAGTAAGATTGTAACTAAATAAAGGGAAGGAAAAAAATCAGAAAGGAATCCCAAGGGAACACCAAGAAAGAGAACAGAAAGGAGAGCAGGTGGGCACTCCTAGAGAGCTGGTGGTCGCCCATTCTGAAATTAACCATGGAGAGCTGGTGGTCAGCTGTGGAACGCGTGTGGTAGTTCGTGGAGGGCGCGTGGTCGCCCGTGTTGAAATGAACAATATCCATACAGCAAGCAAAGATCTCAGTATCTTCTCGGCGCTCCACAACCCAGACAAGCTCACACCCAGGTCCATATAGAGAGGCCCTGTGGCTCAGTACAAAGTGCCTGCTGAGCGAAGAATAGAGAGTTAATCTTTACCTTTTATTATTTACTAAAATAAAAGATGTTTCTACACTAACAATGTAAAATTTAAAATGAAATCATGTAAAATATAAGTATATATGTAATTTAGAAGTAATAGGATAGGTATTTTCTGACATAAAACCTAAGACTACAATATAAGACTGGTGAATTTGAATAAATTAAAATATACAACTTCTGAATGTCAAAAATTAAGTAAAATTAAAATTAAATTTAATTAATTAATAAAATAAATAAAAATTAAAAAATTAAATTAAAACCAACTACAAACTAAGAAACTAAATGCAGTAGAAACAGTTAGTATCTTTAATCTTGTAAAACGTTCACATGACTCAATACCAATAAATAAAAATAAGTTATCAGCAAAACATTTAGGGAACATGTCAAGTTAAAATGGCAATGATATCCCTTTCTGTCACAGTGAAAAATGGTACTTATGTTGCTATCGGGACTGAAAATTGTCATTTCACAAGTAAGCTGAAAAGTTTAACTACCTGCAGTTTGCTTAGCTTAGTTTTAATTGCAGGAGGGGGTGCATTGCATATGACAAACATGAATATGTATGCCCATGGGGACCAGACGGGACATCAGCTCCACTGGAGTTGGAGTCACAGGGGGGGTGAGCCACCTGACAGTACATGTTCTTAACCACTCAGCCACCACTCCACCCCCGGCCCCTACATAGTTTTACATTTATTTTTTAGAATTTCATATACGTGTACTAGGTTAACTTCATTTGCACCCACTTTACCTCCTCTGATTCTTTCTGTGTCCCTCACTCTCTCAGAATTCATGACTTCATTTTATGTGTGTGTGTGTGTGTGCATGTGCGTGTGTGTTCTGTATGCAGTTTACACAGTATGCACACACACACATGTATGTATGTATAAATTCTACTTGCAGTGTCTATTTAGTGTTTATAATGCTGGGCATTTGGGATCACATGATCTATCACCTGTCCCTGGAGAACACAATTTCTTCCCTCTAACCTGCCTTCATCCTTCATGTAGGAGTGGAGCCTTGTAAGACAGACTTCCCCAGTCTGCTTAGTATTGCTAACTGATACTGGTCATTGTTCGAGTCTTGATTAGGCAACCACGCTGTGAGGAATTCAGGATACAGCTTCCTTGTCTTTTAGAAGATACTATGCTGCAGCAGGCCTCCTGGTCCTCTGGCTCTCCATGCTTCCTCCTCCACAGGGCACACTCTTCCATGGAGAGCCCTGACGCTTCAGTGAAAGGCTTGTGTATCAGCGGCCAGGCACCCTGCAGTCAGCTGATCTCTGCATTTTGAGCAGCTGTGCATTTCTGCTATGGTTTCTGCTTCTGGGTAGAGGGCTAAGGGCTGCACCTAGACTTTTAAGTGACAGTCTAGGAAGTTGTCACAGACAAATAACTTAAAATGTACGAAAGAGGGTTATATAAGGCTCTTCTCAGAGTAATCTCAAGAGATGATGGCAGTGGTCTCCCGGCACAGCAGTGATTCACTGAACGAGTTACAAAGGAATGATGAAGAAAACAGATTGTAACGTGGTCATTGATAAAGAAACATCAACGCCGGGTAGTGATATCGCACGCCTTTAATCCCAGCACTTGGGAGGCAGAGGCAGGCGGATTTCTGAGTTCAAGGCCAGCCTGGTCTACAGAGTGAGTTCCAGGACAGCCAGGGCTACACAGAGAAACCCTGTCTCAAAAAACCAAAAAAAAAAAAAAAAATCAGAACACATCAGCGTGTATATAAACATATGCTAGTAATAAAAATGAAAGAGTAGGTGACGCTAGATTATCATTCAGTGTGTGCATTGTTCCTTTCCTATGAATATATCAGTCATCTAGCATATAACAATGTCTCCATAAATATGATTAGTGTATGAACTGTGAAGTACAATTATTTATCTAGGTAATCACACTGAAAATTAATTGTAAACACAAACTCTACAGTTTAAACTAAACCATGAAGTCTAATCTTAATATATACAATAAACTTTAATAAAATACATAGAATATGGGGCTAGGGAGATAGCACAGTAGATAAGGACATTGCCATACATGAGAGCCTGAGTTCATCTCCAGAACCCACATAAAAAAGCCAGTGTACAGTGTATGGGGTGAGAGCTTGTAATCTTAGTCAGGGGAGCTAGAAACAGGTAGATCCCAGGGCATATTGAGAAACCAGCCTTGGATAGTTCCTAGTCAACGAGAGATTCTGTCTGAAAAACACACTGGATGGCAACTGAGGAGGATTGCCACTTGGAGGCTGTCCTCTAGCTAAGCACACACACACACACACACACACACACACCCGCATACATGAGTGTCTTAGTAACTGTTCTGCTGTTTAGAGACAACCTGAGCAAGGCAACTCTTAGAAAGGAATGCCTTTAGAGGATGATTTACAGTTTCAGAGGCTTAGTCTCTCATCATCATAGCAGGGAGTATGGCAGTAGGCATGGTGCTAGAGAGTAGCTAAGAGCTACATCCTGATCCACACGCAGAGAGGGAGCGAGACATGGTCAGCCTGATATGGGCTTCTGAAACATCAAAGCCCACTCCCAGTGGTTCACTTCCTCTGACAAGGCCACACCTCCTAATCCTTCTCAACTAGTGTCACTCCCTGGTGACTGAGCATTCAAATATGTGAGCCTAGGAGGGCCACTTTTATTCAGACTACCATACATGATCATTCACATACATGCATAACACCCACACACACACACACACACACACACACACACACACACACTGGATAGATTATAAATGATAGAGATGACTGAGATACCTACAGAAACAATGAGAAGATGGAATTTTTATATTAAAATTATCAGTGATTTTACATTTCTTCTTTTCATGGTTTTCACATGATTCATTGGCAATGAATACTTCATACTGGGAAACAAAGAACAAGCTTCATGCTCTGAAACCATGGCACTTTAAATTACACTTTAGAAGAATATATAGTTTATGAAAAATAATCATATAATATAATATTATAATATAAGACAAGGATTTGTGTACACCATAATACACAAAATTACCACAAATATACATGCAGGGGTTTGAAGACCACACAGCATATTAATCTATAATTTGATTTTACTCAGTGAGTAATAAAATTATTTTTATCTCCTTGTAATATTCTCTATTTTTCAGATAGTCAGTCTACCCAAAAGGAGTATCTCTCTTCTGTAATCAGGAAAAAGCACGACAGGAAAAGGATGGAGAAGATGTTTTTGCTCTTAAAAAATGGGAAATGGATGGATGGGCTGAAGGTCAGACCACAATCCTTAGCAGATTGTCTTACACTGCAGGAATTTATTCTCATCTTAAACTCATCTGTCCCTCGAGGACACAGTTTCTGCAACTGTTCATGCTCTGCTCTGAACATCATTAAAATATTAATGTACTCTTCTCGTGTAGGTCTCTCACATTGCCCACTTTCTATCTGAGCCATGAATCTATACTTCTCCAGTCTCTGAAAGATCAGGAAGCTCACCCAAGGTGGCAGGTACCCCACTTGTCGGTGGAGAGGCTGGGGTGCAGGAGTCCTGGCTCGTGGGCTCATCTTCTCAGAAAACAAGGTCTTTAGATCTCTGGGATAAATTCTGAGTGTCTGTGCTTTGTGCCTCCCAAATCAGAGTCAAGCATACTGCTGACCATTTGGTTAGGGACCCTGTTCTAAAAAGCCTTCAAGGCCTCCTGCCTCACGAAGAGAGGACTGAACAATGAGTTGTGCATCAAGGTGGCCCTCAAGAGTGGCACCTAAGGGATACTTTAAGGCTACTTTTCCTTTGATTACTGCCCTGCATTGCTGGTGAGGTTAAGCCTCCAAAACTGCAGAACCAGAGAAGCCTGTCTTTGGCTGTCACGCAGTCTCCTTACTCATGTGTAATGTACTCTGGAATTTGACAAGCTCCTTCAACCCCAGGGCTACATGCTACATCAGAAATGCTAGCCATTTATTCACACCTATGCAAGACATATGTACATTTCATTCAGGAGACATTCTGCCAAGGCTCCTTCCTGGCCCAAACCAGAAAAGAAAACAGATTTCAACAATCTATCAGAGTCTAAGTGGCACAGCGTTGAATAACCCACAGTAGGTTCTAAAACACATCAAAACAGCTTTTTAAGAGGTAAGTTTCCATGAACTATTAATGAAACAGCTTTGCTGTTTTGGAAAAAGAAAAGTCTTCAAGTCTAGCATTTGAAATTTAATCCAACACAGAACTCTTTAAACATCAAATCTAACATGCCGAGCACAGTAAACACCAAGTCCAGAAAGCATCATTAGCCTAAGTTAAGAGCGAAGTGTTTGCCGCTCTTTCCTCTCATCATGAGAGAGACTGCTCAGGGGAAATGTTAGAGAGTCCATGCCATGTGAACCTCATAAATATATGACTCTCATCACCTTTAAGTATCAATCACATGAAGGAAATGAATTCCCTGGCAACATTCTTTTTACTTTGCCAAAAAAAACTCTCTCAACTAACATGCTCATCTTAAGAAGCAATGAATTCAAATTAACTCCTCCACAATTTGGTGCGCTGTTTACATCTCGAGGTATGTAACTGTCCATTTTAATCTCCTTCCAGAAGGAAAACCGGAAGCACTTGAGGTCTTTCTGCTTCCAGGCCCACAATCATGGTGCAGAAAAAAAAAATAGAAAGGCTCCCCCGAGAGCTTCCAACACCACCATGAATTCCTCTGTACTCATAACGCTGACTTTCATGTTTTAGAATTTTAGGGTGCTGAGACAAATCTCTTTTGGTGTTTAAGGAAAGTATATTCACTTCAGAGGAAACCACCATTTCCTGCTTTGAAAGACAAAACAGTGTGTTGGCAGGAATGGAGATGCAGAAGCACACTAATTGATGGCTTTCTAAAGACAGTGGGATGCTGGGTGGTACTACACCCCTCATCTTGAGTGTCAAATCATCTCCTCACTAGGTGGACCCAGACTGGATATTTTGTGTTTCAATCCATCTTTAATCAAGTTAATGAGGACAGTTTTCAGCTAGTGACAAATGATACATTTTTTTTCAGGCCAATACAAGAAAACTAGAAGAGTTCTTGTGAGAAGAGACATAGTATCAATTTGAACTAGGTTAAGATAGAAGACATAGTATCAGTTTCAACTAGATTAAGATGCCTAGTTTAAAACTCATCGAGCACATGAATCAGAAGCAAAAGTTAGTTAACACTAACTGCCTAGCATCTGCACATAAGAAAAGCTGTCAGCAAAGGCGGGGTCGATTTGAGAACACTCTAAAAAGCTGCAAGTTTGAGCTAATTTAAAGTTGGCTGGTTTCAAAAACAACATAACCAGATATTTACTTTCAAGTTATATACTCATGTGGTGAGAATGGTCATTAGGACAGAAAGAGGGTAGCCCATGTGCCCCTCTTTTTTTGGTATCTAGGTAATTCATTTGGGTGGCCCAATGTAAACATCTGATAGTAAATGCTCTGAGATGGGGACAGAAAACTCTAGCCTAACCCACAGGCCAAATGCTGTAGTCCACGTGTATGTAGATAAATGTTGTACTGCTCATGAGACATGGCTGTAGTCACTGAGAGACCATGGCAAACAAATATAGACTCATGGTACAGAACACCATTCCAGAAAGTAATCTATGTGTCTGTAGCCATTCTCAATGATAACACACACACACACACACACACACACACACACACACACACCCCAGACAGACAGACAGACAGACAGACAGATAGACAGACAGACAGACAAAAATGCTGGAAAAAAACAGTATGTCCAGTAAAGGAAAATTGGACACCTACCTGCAAAGTATCCCTTTTGGACCAGGACTCTTATCTCTCATCATATACAAAGTTCACCTCAAAATGAATCAAATTCCAAAAATAAGACTCCCAAATAGACATTTCTAAAAGAAAACATAAGGAAAAAGACTTCAAGGTATTATATAGTGTCCATGTACAAGCTTGCACAGTCTGGTACTCATGTGTACAATCCATTATACATTATAGCACGATATAGAGTGTCAACAGGCATTAAAAGACTAAATTTCACCAATTTTCATAGAAATACAAATCAAAACCACCATGAAAGCCAGGTGTGGCAACAAAGCCTGGGCTGCACAGGAAGTTGAAGGCAAGCCTGGGCTGCATAGTGAGACCCAGCCTGAAGCGCACACACACAGAACAGGTGTGGTGGTGCATTCCAGAGCTCTTATTACTTACGAGGCTGAAGCAGGATGATTATTTAAATCTGAAACCTCAAGGCCAGCCTAGGAAAAATGCAAGCTCCTATCTTAAAAATGAAAACAACAAAAACAATGGAAAAATCATCAACCATTAGATCCCAGTTGGAATTATCAAAAATGCAAAAAAAAAAAAAAAAAAAAAAAAAAAACATGGCAAAGGCCACACACTGAATTCCACACGAAAGCCTACTGTCTTAATTAGCATATCTATTGCTGTGATAAAACATAGTGACCAAAAGCAACTTGGGTAGGAAAGGGTTTGTTGGCTCAGACTTCCGCGTTCATAGTCCTAGGGCAGGAACTCAAGCAAGGCAGGAACCTGGAGGCAGGAACTAAGGCAGAGGCCATGGAGGAGTCCTTGGAGAAATACCAGGCTGTTCCTCATGGCTTGTTCAGCCTGCTTTCTCACATACTGCAGGACTACATGCACAGTGGTGCCACAACCCACACTGAACTACACACACACACACACACACACACACACACACACACACGTATGCACACATAATCAAGACCAGGCCCATAAACTTGCCTACAGGTCAATCATATGGAAGTATTTTCTTATTAAGGCCTCCTCTTCCCAGATATGTCCAGATTTGTGTCAGGTTGACAGCAACCATTACATCTCCCAAACAAAACCTCTGAAACTAGCATTTTATTAGTAAGCAATAAATCTATGAATCAAAGCACTCTCTGTGTACTTAATGTGAAGTCCATAAAGGAAAATGGGACTCGTTTCGTTTGTGAGAGAATCAGAACAGCATCAGGTGACAGCAGCTGTCAGCGCAGCAGCCTGGTCATTATTTGAGGAAATGTCTTTGCATGTGTATATTCTGTTCTTGTTGCAGAGAATTGCTAAACACAGATAAGCGGTTGCAAATAGTAAGGGGTGCCCTGAAGTTAAAAAGATTATTGGAGTTTTATTCCAAGAAATTGCCTGACTTAACCTGGCACCCAAAGCTAACACATCGCTGATCTCCACGGCTGTAAAATCAGTTCCTAACACTTTTGTTTATTACCATTTTTCAAACAGATTTTTTTTAATTTAAGGGAAATTTTAGCATACAGTGAGAGTTAATTACATGTAAAGTATATACAAACTGTCAAGTGTTCCCTCAAGTTTTAGAAAAATCTTTCCCCTACAAATCTCAAACCTGTGCTCTTTCTAAGAAAGACCATATGCCCTGATGACTCCTCCTTCCAGCAAAATGGTTGGCTCAAATCAGCCTAACCCTGGCTCCTTCCTGGTAGTGTTTCTCTAGCTGTCAGTACACAGATGTTTCGTTTCCTCTTTGATGACTGAATGAGAAGAGCAGAGGCCTGGATGTGGGTGGAGAATGTGTTTGTGGTCCTGAAGGGTGTGTAGCCAAATGACTGGGACAAACCACCGAGAACAGATCGGGAAGCTGGTGAGAGCTCAGTGGACCAAAGTCCATGTTTCTCATCATCCTCCAGGCAGCCGCATGTAACCATCCCTGAGGGCGGGTTATAAAAGCCAAGGATTTCTATCCTCCCTGTCTCACACAGTATAAACCAAAAAAGGGTCTAGTATCCAAATATTTACACACAAACATAAAAATACAAGAATCCAAGACAGTGGACACGGGCAGGGTCGTGATAGAACCCGCCAAAGGCAATGTTGACTTTTAGTGTTGTTTTAGTGACTGAGCAATGGCAACCCCATTGTCTGAGATGGAACCAAGAAGGGTCCAAGGCTATATGAGGAGACAGTGACTTCAGCTCTGAATGTCTACAAGATATCTATATATCCAACAAGCAGTTGCAAATGGCTACTTAGCATCCACATATTTAATAGGGATCACAAAGATATTCATAGAAATGTAAATTATGGTGCTGGAAAGACAGGTCAGCAGTTAAGAGCTCTTGTGGCTCTTCTGGAGGACCTGAACTTGGTTCTCAGCAGTCACAGAGGGTGACTTTGAAACTGCCTGAGGTCCAGGTCTAGGGAGCTGATGCATTCTTCTGGCTTCCTCAAGCACCTGCACAAGTGTCTCACACACACACAGAAACACACACACTCACACACAACTCATACACTCATACACTCACAACTCACAGACACACAACTCACACACACACACACACACAACTCACACTACACTCTCACACACAAGTCACACTACACCCACACACATACTCATACACTAACACACACTCACACACACAACTCACACACTTTCACACACTCATACATTCTCACACTAACACACACTCACATACTCACATGCACACATCACACACAGAGAGGGTGGGGGAGACAGAAAAAGATTAATAAAAAATAAAAGTTTTATAAAATAAATATAAACTATATCTCTTTACACCTGTTGAATATCAATATTTACACTGGCTTTCAGGCGATCTAGTGAGGATGCCCAGGGATTTTGAATTTAGAATATATGATCAAGCCAGATGAGGGCAATGCTGGAAGTTCCAGTCTACATTCACAATGTATTTAGGACACCTAGAATTTAAATGTAAATAACAGTAGATGGTATCAAGATTCTGCTATGACTGGCAGTTTGCAAGTAATTGGGCTCTGATTCTGAGGGGAAAGGCAATTCCTTATTCTCTCTGGAGGTGCAGAAACCCATGGTCTCTTTCTTCACACAGCAGAAAGAATTACAAATCATGTGCTCTTGAACATACACTCTCTCCTCTGTTTTTATTACATTTTAAATAAGACTTTAAAAATGCTAACTTATCAGAAATACACCAGAGAAAACAGCAGCAGCGTGGCTGTAACCCCCACTAATGAGGCACTAATGCATAATTACTGTAATACACGCACTTCTCTCCACAGACGAGTATTTATAAACACTGAAACAGTCTAGTTTGCAGTGAAGCCTTGTGCACAGATTGTTTTTCTCTTGTGGTTTGTCCCTTCTTCTTATTGTGGTAATATTTAATGAATTTTACAGGCTCTGCTCCTTCTCTGGAAATACTGAATGAACCTGTGCACCAAGTGTGTGCCTCCTATGGATGGAGGGATGCTGCACCAGGACACCAGCGAGAGCATCTCCTACTAAGGATGTAAAGATGCCGCACCTCGACACCGGTGAGAGAGCTCACCCACCCTCATTTCACACTAAGAGTTGGACTTAGTGACTAAAAGCAAACACTGCTCTTGTGAAGAACCAGAATTTGGTTTTCGGTACCATACAGGGTGGCTCGGGACAGCCTGTAATTCCAGCTCTTGAGACTCCAATGCTGTCTTCTATCCTTGCATGCTCA
>JANHMN010000028.1:2342186-2352306 GCA_030674055.1 Rhabdomys pumilio | reverse complement strand
TTCCCACCATCTCTCTGTTCCCACCATCTCTCTGTTCCCACCATCTCCCCAAACAGCAGCATCAACATGGAACCATATGCTTAACACACAAGCCTGTGGGGAACATTTCCTACTCTAATTGTGGCAGCAGGCAAGGTCTGAGCTCTGTTCAGACTTCACGTGGTTGCCGCAAGCTAGCCAGCCTGCTGCCTGCCTTTCTGGAACAGGGAAGAAGCCAGGATGGATACTAACATGCAACAAAGTTCCCATGAGGGTAACAGGCCATAGTCCTTCTAGGGTTCTCAGATGTTTGCCTAACATCTAAGGATTGTCTAGATTTGGAGTAAGAAGGGTGGAGCGTGATCTTTCTGTACCTTTCACCCACTGGTATCAGGGCTGCCCTAAGAGCATATCAATTCCCATGTTCTTTAAGCATTCATGGGAAAGTAGGCCATCCACAGCCTTATAACCTGGTTTGCTAGCAAAGTAATGGGGTGACAGACTGTGGAGACCTCTAAGTCTAGGTATGGTGCCTTGTGCTTCATCTGAACATATATGTGAACTCCACCAGAATCAGCACAGAAAAGCATGGAGAATTTCTCTACCTACAGTAGATACCAGAATTGCAAAGTGATTTATAGATAACACTGTAAAGTCTTTAAAAACTATACCAACCTTGGAACCAAGACCAGAGAAGCCAAGTCAGAAGGGAGGGAGGGAGAAGGAGGAGAAAGAGGAAGATGATGCGAATGAGCCATGAAAGCGGGAAGCACAGTAAAACCTCTAGACAATAAAAGACCAAGAGGAAACACTACAAAAAAAGTTCCCTGAGTATCAATTTAATGAGGGAAATAAAGGAATTCTTCAAAAGATACTAAGTACCACTAAGTAGCAAAACTCAATCAAGAGAGACAGGTAAAGCAACCTCTTAAGCAAGTAAAAGTCTGTTAAACAGTAGAACAACTGAAACCTTTCCAGTAAAAAAGTCGCCACAATCAGGTGGCAGGCTTGAAAGATTCTTAGTCCTAGAGAATGTCATACATGTAGACATTTTTATTATATGTAGACAAGTTATTTTTACTGTGCTCGCCCTCCTCTGCCCCCAATTCTTCCTATCACATCTCCTGCAATTTCATGTCCTTTCTTCATGGCCCACTCTGTCCACCCTGTGCTATCTGTGTGTTCATGTTAGCGAATAAGCCTAGGCATCTACTAGAGTCAACAGTCCTGAAGAAAACCGACTCTCCCTGTGGGACAGCATTCAGTTGTCAAAGCTCCTGAATTCTGACTGGCTTGATCTCGTTCAGGTCTTGCGCAGGCAACCAAAGCTGCTATTAAGTTTACAAGAGCTAATAGAATGATTTAAAAAAAAAAAAACATTGCTAATCAACTTATGAAGCCAATCAGACAGTGATACAAGAAAATTACTGACCAAAATTCCTTATAACTGTAGATCTAAAACCGCTCCACAAAGCCTTCACAAATCAGACTTTGTTATATGTCCACCAGTTCAACACAACTCAGTAGGGCTTGTCTTAGGAAAAAAGGTGTTCTCCCATGTGAGAAGCAATCAGCACAACCTACCCACATTACAGAGCAAACAGGAAAAGCCACTTGACTGTACTACATGATGCAGAAAATAATCAACACCCATTTATGATTTTTTTAATGGAAGAAACTCCTCAGCAAAATAAAAACAATAACTGCTTTTCCTAGTGTGAGGAAAGATACATAAAAGGTCCCCAGGCATGATGGCACTTGTCTGTAAGCCCCCCATGCAGGAGGCTGTGGCAAGAGAGATTGAGAATTTGAGATCAGCCCAAGCTTCATGATGAGTGTTTATTTCAAAAAACTAAGTATATACTAAAGAACTAAATTTAGGAATCATGTTACCCATGTTAAGCTGTGGTTTTATGCTATAGCAATAAAGACACTGGTAATACATGACAGGCCAGACACATTAGAATATTCAGAAATAAAGCAACATAAATATAGTTGATCAACTTTTGACAAATGTACAAAGCCAGCTTAGCATAGAAAGGGCAACCTTTGCCAGCAGACGGACATACACCAACAGGGTCTCCATGTTCAAACCTGCAGTCTTCACCTGCACTTCTGCAAATGTCCACCCCCAAATTAGCCAGCAGCCTACATGTAAAAGTCAGAAGAAACCTGGGAAAACTCTCTACATCTTTAGATTAAAAAGTTCCCAGGTAGAACAATTCATTTCAAAAGCTCATAAGCTGAACTTCATCATGACTGTCATAGAACACAGTATTTTAGTTTTGATAAAGAGAGGAAGGAGACACATCATGAACTAGTTAATAGCACTAGACTCTAAGTCACATAGATGACAAAATAACTGTCCACAGACTAGGTTAAAAAACTTCTGAAGAATCAGCAAAAGAAAGGAAGGAAGGAAGGAAGGAAGGAAGGAAGAAAGAAAGAAAGAAAGAAAGGGAGGGAGGAAGAGAATAACAATTACCTGATTTTTCTCTATGTTGCTTGGAAACCTAATATCTTTAAGTGTAAACAGTACAGAATTGAGACTATAACTCTGCTGGTAAAGTCATTCATTGTCTGGTATCACAGAGCTCTGACTTTGATCTCCAGTACTTCACAACGGGGCATGATGATGCCACACACCTATATAATCTCAGTACCTGGAAGGTAGTGAGATGGGAGGAACAGAAGTTCAAGGTTATCCTTGGTTACACAGAAGGTTCAAGGCTAGTGTGGGACACACACACACACACACACCAAACTACCAGAGAAAAATATAAAAATACCAAGTGTACACACAAAAACTAGCACTGAACATTTTGGAGACAATTTGAGCCACAGTGACATGGCAACACTCATCAGTTACCACAGGTTTTAGAGAGACCTAAGCACAAACCAGGGACAATGGATCTGAGGCCAGCCTGGGAACCTCAGCAAGACAAGTCTCCTGATAAGATGAAACAAAACAAAGCTGAGGTAAGAGACACTAGCTATAGACTGCCCCCGTAGGTAGAAACAATCGTAAGCAGCAATGCTTGACAACTTGAATTTGAAATCCAGACCTCACAAAGTGACAAGACAGAGCTGTTTCCCAAGACAAAACAAAAACAAGCAAAACCCATAAGGGCTGAAGAGATGGCAGGGCAGACAAGAGTACGTGCTACTCTTACAGAGGACTCAGGTTGGGTCTTAGCACCACACAGTGGCTCACAGGCATCCGTCATCTTCTGACCTCCGAGGGCATCAGGCACACAATTGGTACACAAACATACAGGCAAACAAAGCACTCGTGCACATAAAATAATAAATCTAAAATATTTAGTAAATAAAATATAAAAGAGGAGGCCGGGAACATGGCTCAGTAGTAGTGATTACATCATACATGTGAAGCCCTGGGTTCAGCTCCCAGTGTAAACAAAGAAACATACAACCCACAGACACGCAACGAGGAGAGGTAATCACAGAGCAGCTGGCATCCGTGTGTGCCTGATGGAAAGGCAGCGAGTGGGGCTGGTTCACAGTCAGCACCCACATGAAAAACCGGCCACAGTACGTCAACGTCTGTAACCTCAGCACTAGGAAGGTATACTGGAGGATCCTGCATGCCCTCTGACCACCTGCTGCTCAAACTGCTGAGCTCCAGGTTCACTGAGGGACCCTGTCTCAAAAAATAAAGATATGATAACGGATGTCAGACACAGACTTCTGGTGTGTATATCTATGCACATCACATGTATGCACATGCTAAAAAATAAAGGGAAGGAGGGAGAGAAGGAGAGAGGGGGAGAGGCAAACCAATACGGTGTGGCTACTCTGAAAGTTTTGGCTTTCTTTTCTTTTCGTTTCTGAGACAGGGCCTTTCTATGCAGCCCTTGCTGTCCTGGAACTGGATATGTAGACAAGCCTGGCCTACAGAATAAACAGAAATCTGCCCACTTCTTCCTTCAGAGTGTTGGGATCAAAGGCATGTATCACCACAGTTTCTTATAAAAGGAAACCTATGCTGACTATACTGTGCAGCTTCCTGTGTCTAGATATTCATCCCGGAGAAAAGAAAAACTACATTCATTGAGAAATCTACACAGAAATGTATATAAGGTCTTGTTTTTAACCATACAACTCAGCAGAAGAATGCTCTTTCCAAAGTTACACCTGCTTCCTGGAGAAGCCGATACCCAGTGACTGGCCCAGGGAATTCAAAATCTTCAGCTCTCTCCTTCAAAAGATACAATTTGATCTGCGTACTGCAGCACACTGTCAGAGCAGCTAAATCATGTCATGGCTAAAGCAACTCCAGTTTCCAGAACCAGACCCACCCTTGCCTCACCTGGACTCCTAACCCGCTGTAGCCAGCAGTAGCCAGCATAGTAAGACAATCATCTTCCTTATTCTGACCAGCGTGTGTGTGCGCGCGCGCGCGCGCGCACTCACAAGAGCTGACTCAAGCCCATGAGCCTGCGGCCCAGTGGGTCCTCTGAAGGTTGATGATCACTAAAAGGCTGTATAGAAAAATTGTCCAAAGTAAAAATTCTGCCTACAAGGCCTGAACTTCCAGGAGTAAGGCAGAGTAAGGGCCAGATTAACGAAACTTCTGTACTTTGAGAACAGATTACACATCAAAAATGCACAGAAGAGACCCCTCAAAAGATTCTTTTTAAAACTTTTTGTTTAGTAGACTTCTTAATGCTTTCCCACAGAGAGTGAGATATGAAGCCAAGGAGTCAAGCCAGAGAAAGACCATTAAAGAGCGTAAGAAAGGGAACCGAAGAGCTGGACAGTGAACAAAGACTGAAACACGGTGGTGGGATGTTTTTTCTGGAGTCTGACTTAAACTACGGAAGCCTGAGGGAAAGAGTAAAAAGTCTTGGATAAAGGCTAAGACCTCAGGAAAGACTTGGGCTAGCAAGGAGGATGGCTCTGCAGAGGCAGCCAGAGGCTTTCTCAACGGCTGCCATCTGCTTTCTGGGACTGGGCTGTCTCAGTGATGGTTCCTAAGCATAATGTTCAAAACAAGGCGATGTCACCAGATGAGGTCTGGATTAAACAAAAACAAAAACAAGACAAAACAAAACATTTGCGTCTACTAAAACCAGTTAAATGACTGCAATAAAAAGCACGCCCTGCCTGGATCGATGTGCACAGCTGGAAAACAAAACAAAACCTCACCCTTGCTTTCCATGTGTTTCTTTTCCTATATACAAAAAAAAATGAATAAATAAATCTAAAATTAAAAAAAACATGATATTTAAATGTTAGGTTGATGCTTATTTAGTTAACTAGTGACAAATTCTGGGTGCGTACAGAAAACAGGAAAAGGACAGCGCTCTTAGTCATTGAGCCATCTCACCAGCTTCATCACCTTCTTGTGTGTGTGTGTGTGTGTGTGTGTGTGTGTGTGTGTGGTGTGAGACGGGGTCTTACCATGTAGCTCTAGCTGGCCTGTATCTCCCTGTGTAGACCATGTAGAGGAGTCTCGAACTCAGGCTTCTCTGAGTGATTCCAAGGCAGACTATTTCCAGCATAAAGTAAAGAACAGTGGGTGAATATTGCTTAAAAGAAGCTACATTTTATACATTAAACTTAAAAGAATATGAAGATGTTACAGACATGTCGTCCCTCTGTAGAGTCCTAAGGAAGACATGAGAACTGCTTCAAATGAGATTTTACTGAGACGTTTGCTGTGTTGCAGTCCCTCAAAAATTGCAGCTAGAGAGCTGGGCACAGGGCTGGAGAGATGGCTCAGCAACAGCACCAATCACGCTTGCAGAGGGCCCGAGTTCCAGAGAATCAGACACCCACCTGGTGCACAGGCACAGGGGCAGACAAATCACTCATGCACAAAAGCTGGAATGGCGGCACACACTTTTAATCCCAGCACTGCTGAGGCAGAGATGTGCAGAGCCCTGGGGCCTGCTGGCCAGCCATACCTAATTCCTGAGCTTTCGGCCAATGAGAAATCCTGTCTCAGAGAACAAGATGAGGGCCAGCTGTAGTATGATATTGGCTTTTAATCTCAGTACTCTGGAGGCTGAGACAGGCAGACCTGTCTGAGTTCAAGAGACTCCTCCTCTACATGATCTAAACAGAGCTATAGGCCAACTAGAGCTGCATGGTAATACCCTGTCTCACACACACACACACACACACACACACACACACACACGAAGGTGATGGGGCTGGTGAGATGGCTCAATGGCTAAGAGTGCTTGCTGTTTGTGCACCCAGTGTGGGTTCAAGTCCCAGCAGTCATGGTGAGAAGGTTACAACCATTGCTAACTCTGGTTTCAAGGCATCTAATGCCCTTCTGGCTTCTGTGGTCATTGGATTGTACATGGAGCATGTACACACAGATGGACACACACACACACACACACACACACACACACACACACACAGAGACACGTGCGTGTGTGCAATTAAAATGGGAGCACAGATGTTTTGTGGAGTAAATAAACAAGCAAATGAACTGCGAGTGGATGTGACTGCAGCTTGAGGTGGGACCGAGAGTGAACTATGAACTATGCAAAGTTCTGAGGTCTTCTTGGTTTGATTTTTCAAGACAGGGTTATGGCTGTCCTGGAACTTGCTCCATAGACTAGGCAGGCCTCAAAGTCAGAGATCTACTTGCTTCTGCCTCCCAAGTGCTGGGATGAAAGGCGTGCACCACCACTGCCCAGCTTGTAAAGTCTGAGGTTTTAACCTTACTAGCTAGTCTGCAACAGTTAGGTCTCTGTCCTAGAGACAAAAGTCCTACTCTCTATGAGCAGAGCAAGCCAGACTCTATATGATTCCATGACTTGTACTCTCAGCTCAAAAGAGCCCAGGAGAGCCTCACACCTGCAGAAGGGCCCAGGAGTCTCACACCTGCAGATGGTTTACAGCACAGCAGAGGCACACTGGGCTTCAAACAGCCCAAATCCTTTATGATTGGCACTAGCAGACTGGTTCCACAGGAAGACACAGTTTGACTCTACTGCACAGCAAACTACCCCATCCTGAGAAGATATTTCAAAATGCAAGAGCCCTCTGAAGCATGGCGTCCCAAAATAATAGAGTAGATGATGAGCACATGGGAAAAGAAAAATTATGACATGGGGGTTGAGAGGGGATAAGGGAGAGAAAATGGAGGTGAGGAACAATATGGCTTTCGACAGAGAAGGCAGCAAAATCACACTATGCCTGATGGCCAGATATTTGAACTGGAACTAAAAGGATAGAGGCAGGTGTGTAAGGCAAAACAAGCCAGTCTGTATCCCTTAGGTATCGATGCATAATTATATTGCCCCCAAATGTAGTGCTTTGAAACAATGTGGTGCTATGTTTCCTGCCAGAGAGTCTAGGAGCAGCTTATGTGAGCTGTTCTAGCTCAGGGTCTTCCAAGAGGTTGTAGTCTGGTTATTAGTGGCTACTGTCAGCCCGTGGCTTGCTTAGAACTGGACACTATCAAACTGGTCCTGCGCTCTCACGCCAGGATCGGTACTGGCTTTGGGTGTTAGCAAGCTTCAGTTTCCTACCACAAAGACCTCTTCCTGAGGCTATATCGTCCTCATGACATGCAAGCTGGCCTCCCCCAGATCCAAACATGTGATCCAATCATCCTATCATCAGGACCAAGCTTTACTACATGGAAAAGTGAGGTTGTTTATGTCTGACTCTGATTAGATGCCGTGCATATCAGATATTTACATTAGGATTCATAACAGTAACAAAATTAGTTATGAAGAATCAATAAAATAATTTTATAGTTGGGAGTCATCACAACATGAAGAACTGCATTAAAGGGTCCCAGCACTAGGAAGGTTGAGAACCACTGGACTATATAGTAATGCCCACAGCTCTCCTGTCCAGGTGAGGGGGTGGGGAACATCCATCCTGAGGAAGAAACTATGTTGCTCTCTAACCAACGTCATCCTCCTGGGGGTATAATCAGCCCCTTTCAGAGGTTCGGGTAGGGTGGAGAGCTAAGGAGTGTATGACAGAAGGCAATGACTCCACCCTTTCTAATATTTAGTGTGTGGCTAACCTTTCTAATGTTTAGCTGAATGGCTAAGCTCATCCTCACAGTGAGAGTGGGAGGGGCGTGAACTGCTCAGACTGTGTATTAAATAAATAAACTAAAGCCAAGGGTACCAAGTGGGCCGCACTCCCAGCAGGTGTGTCATGAGTAAATTAATAAAGGCCGAATGTAGATAATCACACTGACACAACAGGAGGGAGTTTTGAGGGAGACTTTTGAGATATGGTACTTGGGATTTAGTGACTCTGTTCAGGTAGGTGATAAATGTAGTAAATACTGACAGGCATCTAGTTGGGGAAATTTTGTAGATCACGGAGGTGACACGGTAGTCAGGTTGCCTGGGCCCTTATGAACTGAATGACCAAAGTCTCAGGAAGTATCCAGCCCCAGGCAATCTGTCCATTTGAGCTCTATATAATAAAAAGAAGGGTCTCTTTGTTGTTGTTGTTTAAGGGAATACAGGAGATGAAACATACCTGCTGTGCGAATGAATTCCAACCTGAGAAGGGTGGATTTGAGGTAACTCTGGGAGATGCGGGAGAAATTAGTTGGCAGCGCATTTTTGAGCCCTACAGAGAGGCAAGAGCTGGGTGTGGAGAGCTGAGGTAAGTGCCTTCAAGGGAATCTATTCAGATTCCAGATATCAGTGCTGAGAATCAAACCAGGAGAAAAACAAAAGTCAAAAGGTAAGGGGTGTTCACACAGAGAAGGGAATCCATCAAGAGAGGATAAGTAAACATTTCAAAAAACGAAAAAAGTAAAAACTTGTCCTAGAAGCCAAAGAAAGGACATTTTCAGAAGACCAGAGGAAGGATGAAAATGTCAAACCCCACAGAGAGGAGTCCACGGGATCCAGAAATTGGGTCTATTCCCCGTGGTGATGACAAACAGGTAGTTTTAGAATTAAATGCTCTGGCTGTAAAGAAAGATGGGGGCCCAGTCTCAGTTAGCAGAGAAGTTCATGGCCAGCAAATACCTGCCTAGCTGACCCTCTGAGAGCTGAGGCAGAAGGACAATGAGTCCTCAAGTCCAATCTACTCTTGATTTGCAGGCACTGGAAACCGGTCAACCGTCCCTGACAGCTTTTCTTTGTAACAACTAGTATTATTTTCAAGAAAAGTATGTGTCAAGTATCTTAAGTATTTATTCCTGTCTAATCTACATTGTAGCCTAATGAGAAACCTTTACAAAGACAGCATTTATCCCTCTTCAATGTCTTTCATTTAAAAAAAAATTGTAACACAGAATCAGCTTTTGTCAACATATTCTACTCCTGTATTCTTAGGCTTTTCAGGTTGTTACGAGTCTTTGGATCATGAGTCTCTACTGCCTGCTTTGCTCCCCAGAGGTCAAATGAGGGCACCTTAAATTGTGTATTCTTTTCTGGGGTACAATAACCCTAGTGACTCCATACAAGCTTCACAGCTAAGGAAATTTCTAAAAGAATATTTAATTGAAACACAATGTCTGCAGCTCTGGAATGTTGTCCTTGCAGCCTCTGCGATGCAAAGGTCTGACAGTTGCCTTGTGCCATAACTTTTGTCTGCTTTCCAAGTGACAGGTTCTGGATGCAGAAAGCAACATCCTTCTCTTCAGCTCTAGCACATAACAGATGTGGACACCGTAGGCATCTGTTATTATTTGATGACCATGTCCTAGTACTCAGAAACAAGCCGATGAGTAGAGAATGCGTGTACCCTCTCTGTAATGGTCCCCATCGTGTTCCTGGCTAGAACACTACTATTAGCGGTATTACTCCGAGTCCCTCTTTCCACATCATCTCTTGACCCACGGGATCAGTTTATACACTGGAGGAGTGGACAGACACAAAAACAAAAGAATGTGATGGTGTTTCTGAAATACCAAGTGAACAAACGCCCAAAACTGAGCTGACATCACCACAAGAGCCTTATTATAAAAATGAGTCTAAACTATTGTCTCGGTTGCACAAGCTTCTGTATTCCTTGTCCCTGTGATACTGATACGAGCAGGCATGCCGAATCCCAACTCACCCAAAGCTCAAACTCAGACACAGTACACAAATAAGCCACTAATCAATCAGCTTCTCTCTCTCCACCCTCCCCACCCCCATCTCTCTGTCTCTCTCTCTCTCTGTCTCTC
>JANHMN010000028.1:2310672-2342086 GCA_030674055.1 Rhabdomys pumilio | reverse complement strand
TCTCTCTCTCTGTCTCTCTCTCTGTCTCTCTCTCTCTCTCTCTCTCTCTCTCTCTCTCTCTCTCTCTCTCTGCCTGTCTCTCTGCATTACTCGTATGGAAAACAAAATTCAAAGCCATCAGTTCTCCTGCAAGACATGCAGGTCTAGGCTTGTATAACTATGATTTCTGCTAACTGGCCGCCGCCTGGTATTTTCACACCTTTCTTTGTACTAAATGGTTAGAACCGATCGCTCTACCAGAAGCTGTCAGGGAGGCATCTTCATTTAAAACTCACAATAAGACATGTAGCAACACAATTGAAATTTAAAATACTCTGTCCGTGCATTTTGGCAAACAACCAAGTGCAGACGCCATCCATCTGCCCTCCGTGCAATTCCACACACACAAAACACCTGTTAAGATCACTGAAAACAAATTAATCCACTTGTCATATGTAACCAGTACATATCTGGTTTAGGCAATTCTTTGGATAATTAGCTGTATTGTTGGTAAATATTTTAGATTGCTCATCTAACTTGGCAAAAACTGTTTGCTGAAGAAAACTTTGGGGTGGGGGGAGAAAACACAGAGTTTCACTAATAAATAGTTCTCAGAAATACCAGCTCCCAATTTGCTGCTTGTACACAACGGGCCAGTTGGAACTTGTATGGTGATCCAATTTGCCACAGCTCTTGTTTGTAGTCCTTGTGGCACTGCTGTGTGAACACAGTGGGAGCCTCTCCAGCATATCCCCTGAGTCAATCAGTGGGCTTTTGTTTCCTGCTGGTCAAAAATATCAGGTGGCTTCAGGAGTCTAATTATCAATGAAAAAATTAAATTCAATACAGAAATGTAGCCACAAGCACCCTCCCTCACCCTACCTGTGCCCTCACCACCCCACGCATGTGCTGGGGTATCAAGTTATTCCTGGTGATTTCAAAGACACGGCAAGAAGAAAAGGCATAGACCTAGGAAAGCAAACAGAAGAATCAATTCTTCCTTATGCACCATTCTCTTTCTTAGCGGAGGAACACTGTGATTACCGTGAGTGTGTTCTGGAAATTACAGACAGTAGGAGTTAGGCCATCCTTGCTTCAGACAAAACCCTGGCCATAGTGTCCCATGTTAATTCAACAGACAAAAAAGTAAAAGAAACTACCTGTGACTGCAAATAATTTCAATCTGTTTGACAAGGGAAACATTCCCATTTGTAGCGCAGGGAAACCATTCTCAATGATCACCGGCCTCTTTTCTTCCTCTGCTGAACTGCACCCAGGCAGTAGAGACCACATGAGGCTGGGAACGCTAATAACCTGCACTTAATTCTAAGTCACAAAATTGAATCTGGTGCTGTGTCAGCACTGTGTCCTGAGCTCTGCAACTGGCTCCTACACATGTTCTCTGTCAACCCTGGGCATCTAAAAAATGGTGTGTTTCATTAATAAACAACCAACTAAGGTTGCAGTGGGAGCAAAGTCCTACTGTCGCAAAATGACTTTCTCCTTACAGCCTTTCCTACGAGATGGTCACCCCTCAAAAACCAGGAAAAAGAAAGAAATCAGAAAACTTCCCCAGGTGCTCAAAACTTCCAGATATGGTTCCATCAAACTTTAGGGTAGTTTTGTTTTTGTTTTTGTTTTTGTTTTTTTAATGTATTTTTGTGGGGAAGCCCCCATGCCAAAGCATGCATGTGGAGATGAATATTACTGTGAGAGGTGGCTCTCTCCTTCTACTACATGAGTCTCAGGACCGTTCTCAGGCTTGTAGCCAGCACTCTCAGTAATATTAACAAAATGTAGCGTGTTTTTCCAAATGAGGGAAATTTGATATCAGTCTTGGGTTCAATATCTATGCAACTCAATTTTTTCTATGGATCTAGAGGTGGGTTCTGTAGAGATGGTTCAGCACTTAAGAGAACTTGTTGCTCTTCCAAAGATCCTGAGTTCGGTTCTCAGCACCAAAATGGTGGCTCACAACCATCTATAACTCCAGTTCCAGGAGATCTTGTTTCTGCCAGCACCAGGCGTGTATACACATAGAGTCAAAACATGCCCATAAAATAAAATAATACAATCTTGGGCTGGGTATAATGGTTCATGCCTTTGATCCCAACACTTGGGAGGCAGAGGCAGATGGTTCCATGAGATTGAGGCCAGCCTGGTCTACATAGTGAGTTCCAGGACAGCCAGGCTATGCAGAGAAACCCTGTTTTTAAAAAATGCCAATAAATAAATAAATAAACAAACACTCTTGAACACTTGTGGGAAAATATATTAGCCTAGAAATCCCTGCAGTTAAGGAAGACAATAATACAGTGCTTTGTCCTGTTTTTCAGCATCAAGAAGACTCGATAATCAGACTTTCAAGTTGTCCAAAGGCAATCCGGAAACTCAACAAGAAATACAACAGTTAAAGGGAAAAAAGGTAGTTTTATAATAAAAGAACATGTGCATTTGCTTTTTTAAGTTTTAAATAAAATCTATCTCTTCAGATATTAGCATCCAAAAGCATCCATTTATTCAAGAAATTGTGAAGATAAAAACAGTTTCTAGGAATACATTATTAAATCTGCTCTTTAGAATATTATTTTGACAATTCTGTACTCTGAAACTAAAGATTGGGCAATCTTTGAATATGGCAATTTTAGGAGAGATGAGGACTTTGGAGTGCCTTTGGCCTTATAGACACGGGTAAACTTTGCTAATTTCTTAGCCTGCCTAGCAGTATTGAAGTCAGAAACGGTATACAATGGGCATTTCTCACAAATGGACCCAAGGTTACCCTCCAACTGGTAAAAATGATATAACTCAAATAATAATGGAAATTTGAAAATGATAAAAATTCCATTTATTTCAGACTATAGAAACCATAAGCAGAAGAATGACTGTTTTCTCTGTGTTGATTGATCTCTGTTATAACTGGCTTAACTGAGCACAAGTGGCTTCTTAGAATTTCATGCTTTATGTTAGATGTCACCAAACAAAATAATCTACTCTACAGTTAAAAGGTACTGGACAGAGTGGGGCTTGGGGTGTATGCCTTTAATCCCAGCATATACATACATGCAACCAAGACACTTACACTCATAAAATGAAATAAGCAAAACCTTAGGCCAGTCAGTGGTGCATGCTTTTAATCTCAGCACTCGGTAGGCAGAAGTAGAAGGATCTCTGTGTCTGAGGCCAGTCTGGCTTACAGAGTGAGTTCCAGGACAGCCAGGGCTACACAATGAAAATTTGGCTCAAAGAAATAACAAAGCTCCATATGGTTCACCTGGAAGTCTCTGTAACTTTCTATTTTACCTAAAATTAAACATTGGCACCCAGGAGCGGTGGCACACACCTTTAATCCCAACATGCAGGCAGATCTCTGAGTTCGAGGCCACCCTGGTCTATAGCACAAGTTCCAGGACAGCCAGTGATATATACCCTGTCAAAAACAAAAACAAAAATCAAAAAGCTTACACATGCACACATGAATGCACACAACATAGTGCGCATTAAAATTTTAGCAACAGGCTTTTTCCTAGTGAAACATAAGAGAGACGAACGTGTTATGCAAATGCAGCTCAGGTTTTCTGGTCTTCTAAACATCCAGAACCTTCTGGAAAGAGAGCTGGACACGCTATTTAAAACTGTACCGTGCATCTTAAGCTGTAAATTATTAAATGACTTAATGCACAGCGCAATAGAAAGAAAGCAGGCAAATTACAGAATAATTTAACGTTGCAAAGAAACAAAGTAACTTGCAGGACATTAAACACTCCATTCCGACTTGGAGTGCCTGAAGCTGAAGCAATTAAAGCAGCAAACTATTGCTGGCTGACATGATGCATATGTAAATTTGTCATTCACTGGCAAAGGTTTGTTCCAATCACTGGGAACGTTCACAGAACAACAATCTTGTAGCACAAACTGTTTTAGGAAAGGCCTGTAACACAGGACTTGTCTATCGCTTAGTTATCTGATCATTTTCCATTGTCAGGTTTTGGTTTAATGGAGAGTCCTCTGTAGAAATGGCTTTAAGATGGAAGATTAGTTTTCAACATATTATGAATATGTGTGTTTAGTTCTTATAAGTAAAATAGCATTTTTAACATGCCCTACAACCACAAAGAAAAATGCACATTAAAACTTGTAATTATGTTCCATTTGCTTATGGTGCTTTCAGGGTCCCTCAAAAGGCCCACCTTGACTTATTGCATCTACTCTCCAGAAACAGTCTAAGGGAACCATGCTGAATTCAGCTAGTGACCTGATTCATCCCAGCTTAGAGTGGTATTCTCCCACAGGAGGTGGGAGGAGGGGCGATCACAGTAATCCCCCAAAGCACTGTTGCTATGGAAGAGGAGACACCTGCTGAGATTTAAAGTCACAAAATATTTGGGTAGTTGAAAAACTGGGTAGGCCCTTTCTCCACTGCCAACTTCTAAAGACTCTCCTTGCCAGGATCCCAGGGTTAGTCATCGTTGCCAAGAAAAGCTGGATGGAACCTGAGCAGCAGTGTGCGATGAAGAAACAAGAAACTCTTTTAATATTCACCCATGGAAGCCCTGAAGTTATCCTTTCAGATTGTGTGAACCAACTGCAAACCAGAAGCCAAGAGTACATTTCAAAAATATCGAACATTACTTCACCATAGAATAAATCATCAAAATGGAAGTTGGATGTCATTCCTGTAGTTAAGACATGTCACCAGTGAGGTTGACTTTCCAAGAGCGGCTGTGTTGTGGCCGTCTCTCACTTCTGCCCGAACTCTCTTGTGTTTTTGTTCTTGGTGGTTTGCTTTTTATTCTAGGAAACAGGTTCTGGATTGTAAGACTTCACAGCTCCATAACTCTGATTTTCCTTTCAAACACAATGTGTTCAGTTTTCTCCTACACTTCAGAAAAGATGGACTTAGTCTCCAGCCTTGTGTCTGAGAGAAAGTCATTGCTAATCATAGGATGTGTGTGCTAAACAAGGAGCTGGGCAGGAGGGGCCTAACCCACCAAATGCAACATGTTCTACATAAGCTTTGTATTGCTAACCCAGCCCACGTACCCTACACAAAACTGAGCAGACTTAAATGCATTAGACACTTAAAGTTATATTTGCAGGTACCAAGAGTAAGTGAAAATAAAAAAGAAAAAAGAAAAAAGAAAATCCCTGCTCTAAAGAACAGATAGTTCCCTGTGTGGCCTGCAAAATAAGAACACTAGCAGCGGGAGTTGTAGAACATTTGTTCAGCATCTCTGCAAGGCATCATGGGATTTTTAAATGTGTGTTGCAAGTCCCCGAAAGGAGAAAAATAGACAAGCAATCCTAATAGAGCATACAGAATAGCCACACAAGTAATAAATAGAAGTTGACCAGATACACAATGAGAAAGTAGGAGAGGAAGGGATTAAAGGGATGCAGCCAAGGGCAGGCTGTGGGTGAGTGGTGCCATAAATTTGCTTGAGTACCACCTGGTGTATTCATGCTGTCCGTCCATCCGTCTGTCCATCCACCCACCAGCCCTCCCACCACAAATACTTACTGCCTACAGTTAACAGTCTCACAATGACATTGGAAATGCATGACTCCACTGGTACTAAAAAAGTATGTTCATACGAACATGCTAGGATCCAGTTCATTACTGGAGTTAAGACAATTTAGAAACAGGACAAATAGCCGTAGAGTGTATGTGCCAGCAAAACAGTATTTCCACCTGGAGAGGGGGGAATGGTTGCGTATTTCATTGTTTCAAAAGCAATAAATGTGATCCCTAGTCATGCTTAACGTGAATAGACCCCAGATGTCCTAAGAATAGAACTCAAATAATTCTAAAATTATCTCAACCTCTGGACAGATGATTACCTTCAATCCTTTTTCATTCTGGAAGTTTAAAAATATTTTAATGCCCTTTTCCTCTACACCTTAATGTAGCAGACAGCCGAAATGCAGCTTCTTTGCTATGAGTGTGTTGTATCTCGAAGGGTAATATTAATCCCATTTGTATCATAAAAAGTACAAGCCACTTGAGCCCCATTCCCCCGTGAATTACGAACCATGTGGGTTCTCTGGAGAGAGTCGTTGTGTCTCTAAGGTTTCTGCTTTGTTGGTTTGCAGTTTTCCCTCAAATATCTTGATACCTACACTACTTAGAAAATTTGAAGTTTCCCTATGAAATATCTTAAGATGGTTTTTCAAAACATTCTCAACACTTCCCATATCCACAAATCATGTAGTATAAAAAACTGAATTCATCTGCTAAAATCACATTATTTTACGACCTTGGAAGAAAAGACAACTTATTACAGCCAGATCCCTCTGGCGAGGAGCTAAAATATCCAATTAGGTTTTTAACCATCAGACAGAATTTGTTAGAGAATAAAGAAAATGTGTTGTCATTACTTTCTTAGAACCCATGTGTGTGTTTGGGATGCGATTCATTAATAACTTATCTTCACCATTCTGTTTTCTAATTCTTCATATTCTCACATCTTTTTAACAAAATAATAGTACATAAATAATATCTGACAAAACGCTACAGATTCTCTGCCATTGGTGTGTGTCCGTTCGCCAAGAACCTTCAAGCATGGGTGTTGTAATACACAAGAGAGTCTGAGAGTGAGTGCTCTGTGAGCATGAGTGCTCTGCACAGGCAAGCATCCTTCTCCATCCACTGCACACATTATAGGTTCCGGTTATCAATGCATCAAGCAACGCAGAACAGTGACACCAAATACCTCAAGCAAAAAGCGGTTGCTAAATGTAGCTTCATTTTAAAAGTTGTTTTTATTAGCAGTGTCTTCTAACAAGCTTATTCAATAGCGGTACCATTAACCACGAAATCTTGATGCTTCTGTTTACTCTCTGAATTATACCTATTAAATTACTGACTCGGTTTCTTTCCCCAGTTGTCATTAGCCTGCTAGAAATATCCTTAATAAGCTGATGGTCTTGCTGCTTCTCTTCTAGGTCTATAAGGCTGCCTGAATGTACTTAACAACACAAGTTAGAATACCATCTCCCATGGAAAACAGCCTGAGTCCCTGACATTTGCTCACTCGTTATGAAGGAGGCATAATTTTAGAAAGTATAAAACTTAGACACTCGTTCCATAAATTTCTCTACAGCAATTTGTCAACAGCAACAACAGCACATATTGTTTTTCATCCTCCTGTGACTCCATGTTCAATTATATGAATGTTTTGAGTACCAACCTGGTAACTGACCTAGAGATTATGGACAAAAGGAGACGTTCATGTAACTTACATTTGTGCATATGATACACTAACATCATAAAAAAGTGCTTTCACATAGAAAAGGTGCTTTTAGGTATTAATTCACTAGCTATGACCCAAAGTGTGTATAGAATAATGCTCTTGACATAAATCTAGAGTTAAAACCCAGCATGAGAGGAAGAGAGAGGAAGATGTTTTATTTTGACTACATGGCCAGTGCTTTGTTACATAGTTCCTTGGCCAGTCCATAAGGAAGATGTCCGGTCTTGTTAAAGCAGACATCATGAAAGTACGTTGAAGTACTTTCAATGTGAAGACTGATCTCTCTCATCCTACACTGAGATAGGAAAGAGTTTTCAAGGGTAAAACCATGAACTGGAAAAAAGTCTGTGATGTGCATACCATACTCACGGAATGCAGAGCACTTTTTCCGATGAGGAAGTACCCACGGCTTTCCAACGTGGATGCATGCAAGGTGCAGACCATTCCTAAGAGGCTGGAGCAGTTAAACACAACAGACACCAAGTCAGGATTTTAGAACCTGGAACTCCTGAGTATTGAATTAAGTTTTCACACAATGGCAGGACCATATTCCCATGCTCTCTTTCATATAGCTATAAACGGGTTAATCTTAGTTTTCTGGGAGCCAAACACAGCACTGAATGCTGGGATGTGGGATAAGCTGGGAAAGGTCACTGAAGACTATATAGGGCGTGGCCAAAGTCACTGTTGTAAGCAGTTTAAGAAATCATCTTTCCTAAAGCTGGGGTGACAAACACACAAAGTTAAGATATCCCACAAATTCTATTCTTTCAAAAGTGTCCTTTCTACCTAGTATCCCATAATATTGTCCCTAGCAAAATCTTTAAAAAAAAAAAAAAGTTAAACATTCACTTCACTGTTAGGCTCCTCACACCAAAATGCTCCTATTAAAAGGTAACACTGTCAGGTTAAAAGAGAGAGAGAGAAAGAGAGAGAGAGAGAGAGAGAGAGAGAGAGAGAGAGAGAGAGAGAGTTTATTTCCATATTCCACCTAAATAAGTGTAAATGACCCATGTTTTGGTCGCGGCTGCGGAGGAATGGCATAGCTGTAGAATTCTTTCTATTGAGCAAACTAGGCCAAAGGAAGGTAAGGGCTAGGCCAGTAAATATGGTGCCGGGTGGGGTGGGGAATACTGAACACCATTTTAGGTCAACGGTCCCTATGTTTCAAGAGACTGACCTATGTTGTTCTGAGGAACATTGTGTGACTCCACAAATATTCCAAACTGATACAAGAATTTTGATCCAGATGTAACTCTAGAACTATGGAAAATGTAAACAAACTCAAAAGCATCTTTCTTGGAAAAATGTTTTCAATTAAAAACAAAACTATGTTAAAGACTCCTTTGGCTTTCTATGTTCACTCTTCGTATCTAGAGTACAAAGTCAATACATGAAAAGCGTGATTGTAAACCCTGCACAACACATAAAATCATTCTACATGTAATAGAATCCCCAATCTTCAAAACCTAAGCTTTATAAAAGCCATTAACCATGCTGCCCTCAAAGAAGCATCTAGAGGCCAAAGCCTGACAGCTGGAGGAGACCGGGGTTTGTGTTGATATCAGCAGCATCTCCTAACCAGTTTCTTCCTGTTCTGATTTGGGAAAGCGGTGGAACATTTTCATTACAGGCTCACAATGTAAACGTTGGGGTAGATCTCAGCGGTGGAGCACCTGATCGTGCAATATAAATGTTCATCACAAGACACTTTAAAGATACGTACTTTAAATTATAACGCTGAAAATCCTGACTTCATCTTCCAGATTCCACCAACCATGCTAGATGCTGACTCTTTCTGGGCTTTTACCGTTTTATTCCAGTCACCGCATCAGGAACTAATTATTATTTCAAAATCAACCAACAGGATTTTCAAATCAGAATTCCGCCAAGAAATCAGACCCGAGCATTGTGACATTTTTTTAAAAAACATCTGAAGAGCTGTGGAAATTTCTTGGCCACTGAAAGCCTTCCTTCTCATCGGGGCCTTGTATGATATTTATATAGGATAATAAGGGTAAGTACAGACACACGAATCAGTACAAACTTGTCTATATGGAGGAAGAAGCGCTTCTGTTTGCATATGGATATTCATGAAAATTAGGGGAAAGAGTCAAAACTAAATAAATATTTAATATTTCAGCACCTGTCATATAGGTTTTTGTATGTGTGTGCATTACTAATATTGACTAGAAGCGTTACCGCCGCTCTAACCAACTTCATTAAAGAATAAAAGAAAAGTAATAAGTCATTTCACACTCTGTCTGACCACTATACAATAATAGCAAGATTTCATGCAAGGGTACAACATTATGCCCATCTGCAATCACAGGCTCTTTGCAAAAATCTCAATTCACACTTCACATGCAGCTAACCTTGTTACCATCCCTTCCTAAATCCATCAGCGTTGCAGCTGCGCGTCTCCACAGCCCAACAACTTAAAATTCATCATTTTGGCACCTTAGCATCAGTATAGGTCAAGACAGAGAATCCAACCAAGAATAATTAAAGGGCACCCAGATGTTTAGTTTACTTATCTCGGGCCTTTCCTTTAGCGTACTTGATTTGCCGGTGTGTGCTGTTTCTTTCCTGTTTTAAGACACGTACAATGTGATTATTTTACAGGGATGAGACCTGGAACAATACATCTCAGACTGTTTTTTTTTTTTTTACAAGTGTAGTTCTTTGTAGTTGAAATTTGAACAAAAGGCGTGATAATGAGTAGGTTGAGGGAAGGAAAGGTGTTATCTCATTAAGGTAATTACTAAGACATCCCCACCATTACATTGGCTTGAAAATGTGGCAATTAAAGTAGCCTACATGGGCTCCTGGAGACAAGAGAACAAGACAGTTCGCCTGGAACTTCTATGGTGCGGTTAATGTGTGTCACGTAAATGAAAGGCTAGACTATTGCTGTTTAATTCTTTTACTCAACCCCCACCCCCGCACCCAAATTTCTTTGTAGGTTATGATTCTTCATTTTTTCCTCTTTAACCTGAATTTAATTCTTCTCAGTTGTGTTAGATAAAAAGCCCTAGAAGATATAGCTTCTACTTACCAAATAAAACTCAGAAAACACACACACATGCACACACGTGTGCATGCACATGCTTACATACCCACACACACTAGCACACAAGCACACATGCATGTACACAAACACAGACACACTTATGCACACACACATGCTCACACACACCATACAAATGCACACACAATCACACACACATGCTTGCAGCACACACATGCATGCACATACACACTAACACACACATGTACACATGAACACACACGCACATACACAAGCACACATGCTCACATACACTAACACACAAGCACACATGCATCCACATGAAGTAGACACGCTCACGCACACACAGATGCTCACACACACCATGCACATGCAAATACACAAGCATGTACATTATCACACACACTAAGACACACTGCTGATGTGCTCCCTCTGTCGGAAGGTAGCTGACCACCTTTCCCTCTCTGTAGACCCCTTATCTCCCGAGAAAGCTGACAAATTTAAGGCCAGAGTTAGGAAGGCTTTAAATGCCTTTGATAAAAATGCTAAGTGGTATTTTGTTGCACCTCACAGCCTTACCCCAGCTGACTCGGTGGCTCCTTACTCAAGCAGGATAAATTCACATTCCGCCCTGAAACCTGTCTCCAGTGAGTTTTCTCCTCCCCTCTGAAGCTACTCCTCTTCCAACTGTCTTCTCATCTCTTCCACTGCTCTAGTCAAGACCAATAAAAAGCTGACACACCAGCTGAGACATGAAACCCAGCCTGAAGTGCTTGCTCTTGGCACTACGGATAAAGATCTGTACTCAAGTGACTGCCTAGCACACATGAGATCTGGGTTCAATCCCTAGAACCATTTAAAAACCAGAATCTTGTTTTTATGCTCACTAAACTACTATTTATCTCAAATTAAGAAGACAATTCAGTCGGTAATAGTGGCCCATGCCTTTAATCTCGGCACTTGAGAGGCAGAGACAGGCAGATCTCTGAGTTTGAGGCCAGTTTGGTCTACAGAGTGAGTTCCAGGACAGCCAGGGCTACACAGAGAAACCTTCTCCAAAAAGAAAAAAAAAAAGCAAAGAGGAAGAAAGAAAGAAAGGGAAAGAGAAAGAAAGAAAGAAAGAAAAGAAAGAAGGAAGCAATCAGGAGCAGGGAGAGGGTTCAGTTCTTTACCTGTGGAGGGAAGAGATGAACAACCAGTTCCAACAAATTAATTTCTGATCTCATGTGTACTGTGGCACGTGTGTGCATGAACACGAACAATAGAGAGATGGATGATAGGTAGATGATAGATAGATAGATAGATAGACAGACAGACAGACAGACAGACAGACAGAGACAGACAGATAGGTATATAAAGTTGGAGGCACAGTTTAGTGGTGGAACACCTACTTAACATGTGCTAATAAGAGTGGGTAACACAATTCATGGGGGCAAGGGGAATATTATGTCTCAGATACCATACAAATCTAGAGTTTTAAAGACTATAGAGAAGTATTTGAATATGAAAAAAACAAAAGTTTAGCTATGTCCAACTGTATACGATGCACAGTAAACAAAACCTAGAGCTAGAAGCCACATGCTGGAAGTGACTGTCTCGCACCTGTTCTTCAGTGGACATGCATTACTTTTACAATATGAAGTCAGTTTTAAATTTTTACACAACATTTCCATTTCTTCTGTGGCAGGTGGATGTTGGCTGCATAGAGTTATCTCTTGGTCACCTGTAATCCCGCAGTTTCTTCTTCAGTTTTTCTTGTTTATCCTTGGAGGTTGGGGTGGAGGAGGCCACAAAGATTAAAAAGAGGAAGCTCCTAAAGAAATACACTGTAGAAAGACCTGCTGCTTCCAGCTGGTATTCAAGCAGATAACTTGAGATTCTTTCCAGTTCTGAGTTTGGGTAGAGATCAGTTCTGCGTACAAACCATCTGTTGGATGTAGCCTTCTGCCAAATTTCCAAGCAGAATCAGGTAAAGACAGTGAATCCCAAAGGATGAGGTACCTGGAGCCTGCAGAAGATCTTGCCAAGGGCTCCTTCCCAGGGTGCTGGGTTGAGGGGTGTTGTGTTTTGAATAGTTTGCAAGTTTCAAAACCTTGACCCAAAAATTAATTAGTAATAACCAGTAAACTTTTAAGCTTAGTTCTGCCCCCTTCCCACTAACACCCCTCTGTATGGATGTTTAACCTGTCACCTTTGCTTTCGTTAAAACACCCCACACATCTACAATAGCAAAGTTAAAAGCAGGACAAAAACCAAGCAGGAAAATGAAAAACAAAACAGACCCTCTGGGTCTCAACTTCATCCTGGCAGGCCTTCCTCTTCCCAGTAAACAGGCCAGAGGTTTTCCTCAGCTCTCCAGAGGCCTTCATATCTTCTTCCCATCCCAGGGATGAAACCGGCTGTTACTGCTGTCATAAACGAGGTGGGAGGGCCAATTCTAACCTAATAAGCGTCTTTGTGGGTGTACTTTGGGTATATGAAAATAATTGAGCCTTTTACAGGATGATGAGACCCCAGAGAAGGCAGATGGCATGTGCCCACTTGCGTGATGGCATCCTCTGGGCACTGGAGGGGGCAAAGGATTTTGAGCAAAATAAGAGAGGGTAAGAGAGAGGAAAACAGAAAGGGGAAGTTTAGGCCTGATTCTGCAATCTAGCTCTGCAGTCTGGGTAGCCTCTTCCCCACTCAAACAAACGGAAGCAAAAAGAAAGGAATCCAACAACTGGCACAAACCGCTGAGGTTGCTGTGCTCTGATTGGACGGGACTACGGTAGGCGGGACTAGCACAGCCACCGGCGCAAGGCTACACAGAAGGCAGAGGTGGAAAGAACTGCCTTTTGGTAGTTAGCTCTGACGTAAACCTAGAGATTCATGGGAACATCTAAAATGTGGACTGCCAGGAATTTCAAAGGCAAAGAAAAAAGTCAAAAGTGCGTGGGTTCGTCAATTTGTGCTGTGAGTTTTTGGTCTATTACTGCATAGCAAGGAAAGATGTGACACTCGTCCCATAATTACATATGTGACTCAGTGTCTTCACTCGAGGCCAATGAGGACTCATACGTTCCCTTTAAAATCTTAATTTAATAACACAATATTGCAAGCTTCTACTATTCTATTTATGGAATATGGGACAGATAAGAAAGTCATATGTTAAATGGTCCTGAATCCCCCTACTCTCGATGGGAAACGGCTGACACTCGGACACGAACCTTTCGACTTAGACCTATAAATACCCAGCCTTCAGGAGGGCAACTGTTAGTTCAAGAAGCTGAGAGACAGGTTTAGTGGTTTCACCAAATATTATTTTCATCTCCTGAGTACAATCAAGACAATTTTTAATGAAATTGGGCGTATTAGCAATTCATCTTAAAACTATATCATTAAGTCTATTCACTCAGCAGGAAACCTGGCATGTCTGAAAGAGACCTGTCATGAGACGCTCATATTTGAACTGTCCCACACAGCTTGGCTTCTCCGTGGTACTGTAGGAAGGACAACCTTCCAAGCCATTTCTTAGCACCCAGCCAAGTGTTTAGAACACTTTGCCTTCCACGGGGCACTCTAGATTTGTGGCTTAGGAGTATATTTTAAATTCGAATTGCTCTCTAGAAAACATGCCTCCGCTTTCCCGTAGACACGGCCTAACTGAGGCCTTTGAGTGCCTCTTCCTCCCGCCTTCCACAAGCATTGGGAAAAAATTCTGATCCCCAATGGTGCCTGAACCCACAATCGTGGATAATTCACACTCCTAAAACCCCCGTAAGTTCCTAATTTCCATTAACCTTTCTATCCCTCTAGCCCAGCTAGAAAGAGAAAGAAGGGAACCAGAAGGTTGAAGAAATTGACTCAAGGAACTGTAAAAAGGTTTTAACCTTCGTGCAGATCTGAGCTCTTAGGAAGAATGAAGCCAGAGATGGGTTCTGATGCAGAGAGCTGCAAAGCCTATTTTATTATCTTCACGGAAGATGGAGACTGGCTTTTTATTTCCTCCACAACACTATTCTGGAGACCATTCCGAGGACCGTTCCTGAAAGATGTCTGGATTTTTGACTCGGGTCTATCTATTGGTGCCTTTCCCAGACTGTCATCTTGAAAACTCATCTGTCACCTCTGTCACCACCAGCACAGGAGCGTACAGGTCGCCAGACTGCCCTGAGGCGGCAAGCACAGAGACCTGGAGCCAAATTAAGGGGACTTGGAGACGCCAGCGCCTGGTGCATTCTGCGCGGCAGTCCGGGAGTGGCGCAGGGCCATGCCCTCCCACGGACAGCACCAAGGGCCAAGTCGGGTTCTGCCTCGCGCTCGCGATGCTGTTTTCCTTTTAGGGCCTCGCATCCGGGCAACCCTCTGTCTCTGCTCAGACGGTCGCGAAGAGTCGTGAGCACGCGGGGAGGGAGAAGCGCTGCAGATCCCGGACCCCGAGAGTGGCAAGACCTCCTCCTCAGAGCTTGTCCTTGGCTTGCAGCTGCCAAGACCACGCGAGACTGAAGCAGAAGAGCCGAGGGGGCATGTTCCAAGGGAGACCTTGCGGCGGCCGGGGTGCACAGCTCGGGGGCTGCAGAGCTCGGGGGGCCTTCCGTTAAGAACTTATTAAGTGGGGGGCGGATAAGAGTTGACCTGTCGCAGAGCGCTACTTATCCCCAGATCTTTGGGATTTTTGAATTACTTGTATTGATCTACAGACTGTTTGGAATGTGACCCTGTCGGACTTAGAGTTAATCAGGAAGCGCTGCCGAAGAGGGCTGCTTGTAATTACCCCAGGACCTCCTCCCGTGGGCACACTCCTCCACTCCACCCCACCCTTCCTAGTAGCCTGGGCCGTTCCCGGAACCGCCTGCCCTCGGATCCTCGCTCCACTGCGCGACCTGGGAGCTGTCTGTGGTGCTAGCAGAGAGAACCTGCAAGATGGCCAGGAGGGACAAGAGAGGAGAGGTAAAGAGGAAGAAACAGAATGGCAGTGCACCCAGAAAAGCTCAAAATGACAGAGGCCTTCACATTTCAAGTAGAAGAAAGCAAGGCAAAGGTCTCCTCTGAGTTTTCCCATCCCCCTTAAGATAGTGGGGCTCATTTTCCAAAGCAAAAGGCCAGTGTCACCTCCCTTGAGAAAGACACCCTGGAGCCCATCCACTCACCCAACCAATCTGGGCGTCCACACTTACTCTCGTTCAGACAGAAGCAAGCTGTCTTCTACAGGCGACATGGAGAAGTGCTGGGGCACTGGCTCCCAACTCAAAAAACAAAACAAAACAAAAAAAACCCTCAAGTGGTAGAGAGGACTTGAGTCTCCCAGAAAGTTCATTCAAGGTCAGCCCTGGAGATGGGTCCACTCGACCTTGTGCCCAAAACTGTCTGTGGTCAGCCTCCAGGACACAGAGTGGGCCAACAAGGGTTCAAAGCTGCCCAGGAAAAGACGGTTTTAGGTTTTATCTCGTCCTGACCTGTCAGTGTGTGGTGAGAAGTCTGAGTTTGCTTTCCAAGCCTGTTGACTTCAAGCCCTGCCTGGCTTTTTCTTCCAGTGTTTTTTTTTTTTTTTTTTTTTTTTTGTAACCTCATGGTTTAACAAGCACCGAAGTTTTCCTAGCCCTGGGGAGGGCTTTTCCCAATGTTTTTAGAAAGTTAAAAATATAACAAACCAAACTACTCCCAAGCCACCTTGTTTAAGGGGTGGGAGTTGAGCAAACTCTCCTGAAGGGTTGCCTAGGCAGAAGCAGATTGTGGGTGGGAGGAAGGGAGAGACTTTAAGAGTAAGATGCTTTTTGCAGCAACACAGGAAATTGGCTGTCTAATTTGCACTGTGTGGGCTTTCCTTTCAAGGTGGGGGAGGCAAAAATAAATTGATACAGGGTGGTAAATATATTTTCTGGGGCTGGAGCCAAGCAGCAAGTGTTACTTTGCAGTTTATTGAAAATAGCTTGGTTGGGCTGCAATGACTGGCTGCTGGCCAGGAAGTTTAACTTCTTCCTTAACAAGTAGATTACTGATTGTTTATACTGTGTTTGCCAGATCCCCCTGGCGGATCCCCAGGCTAGGAAGCCTTGAGGATGGACTTTTTGAGGTTTGTAAGCGTCCCTCTGAAATAAGTCTATTTTCCTGTGTTCTGGTGGGAAGCAAAGAATGCCGTCACGGCTTTCTGTTTGTCTAGACTTTACTTAATCAGTTCAGGGACCAGCCATAGTTTGCCCGTTGGACAGGGGAAAGACAAGGAATGCATCTAGCTGCCAATGACAGTCACTCAGGGAATCTTTACTCAGCTAAGTCTCACATGCACTTACCCCTCCCTTTTTACCTCACCCCACCCCAAATTTAACAGGGCAAGCACAAAAGCTCAAAGGGACCCCCTTGTAAAGGAATGAAGTTTTGTACGTGACTTTTAAGCAGTAGTTCGCAGACTTTAGTTTTGTGGGCACCTATAAAGGTCTCTTGCAGCAACGTTCAAGGAGAGGAAGGGACTTAGTACCTAACCTCTTCCCAGAACAACTCCTCTTGCAACACCCAATCTAATGATCTGTGATGAACAGCAAGTAGCTGAAACCAAAACAAATGGAGAAAAGAAGAACGGACATTTTCAACCACGTGGTTTAGGAGACGCAAGAAAACATGATCACAGGGAAAAGTGAACCTGCAGAAATCTTGATGTATGCACAACAGTTAGAACCAGCAGTGGAAAGAGTTGCCCCACACACACACGCTGACCACCCATAAAGGTCCAAGTTCAAGCTTGAGAGGGAAATTACAGTGGACCGGCTCCCCAGCAGGGGTCTGGTGGGCCGCTGGCCAAGGCCTTGCCTAGGATGGTAAGTTTGCTCATACATTCTCCTACCAGACACTGGATAATTCTCTATGTGGATTTTTTCCACACATGAGACCTGTGCTTTCCCTAGGTAAACCTCTTTGGCACTGAGTTTACGGGATCCAGTGTGAACAGAAGATACTTAGCATCCTCACACCTTAGAAAATGATTTTATAGGCCTAGGCAAATCATCATAAACTATTGAAACTTGATTTTAAGAACAATCCAACCAATGCCAAGATAGAACAGGGGTGTCTGCTGAGTACCCAGGCGTTGGACCTTCCCACTGAACAGGGTGACATCCTTTTCCCACCAAGCCCAGCTGTCTGAGTTTATCCCCACTCAGCAGGCAAAAATAAATAAGTAAAAATAAAGATAAAATGTAGAAGGACTAGCCCAGACTCTAGTTAGAATCAGAAAAAGACCAAGACCATTTTGATTCAACTCATCAGCTGGGGTGAAATCTGCAAGCCACTCCTTAATTAGCCTTGGTCTGATGCAGGCGCCTGAGGCCATTTCCTCTCTCTCTCTCTCTCTCTCTTTCTCTCTCTCTCCTCTCTCCTTTCTCCTCTCTCCTCTCTCCTCTCGTTTTCCTTCCCACCTCTCTTACATTTCCACATCACATTTTAAAAAACCATTTTTTTAACCCGAAGTTTAAGCACCAAGCCTAAATTAGAGGCCAGGTCTGGCTGTGGATTAGCTGCTTCTCTGGCCTCTTTGTCAGAGGGCTGAGACTCTCATAGACCCAGGTTTCCCCCGCTGCTGAGGAACGAACCTGACACTAAATAGGAACACGAATAATTCCATAGCTTTGTCCGTCCAGCCTGTCTCTCAGCCTTACAGTTTTTCTTAAAACAATCCTTAATGCTGGATTTAGTAGTCAGCCTGACCCTGGGCACCTGCAGCCCAACATCAAGCCGTGGCTCTTGTACACACACACACACACACACACACACACACACACACACACACACGCTGAGGAAGCCCGCAAGGGCCTCCTCTCTAAAAGCTGGGCAGGGTCTTTCGTTTTTTTTTTGGGTGCCAGCCTTTCCAGAGCACAGATAAAAGACTTGGCAACCTCGTCTCTACTAGAGTTTGACGTTGTGTTCCCGCTTCGCAGATCCAAGCACAACTCATTAGGGCAAGCGACTAGGTGAGGGGCTGGAGAGGATAGAAGGTCGCCGTTGGGGACTAAGAAGGCAAGGATCAAAGCGGCGACAAGGGTTTGTTAGCAGGGCACCCGGCGTCCCCCGGGCTTTCCTAATTGCTCGGCCCACAGCCTCCCGCTCGCAGGCTGTCCGGCAGTGCGGGCGCCCAGCCGCAGGCGGCTGAACAGCTGCAAGGCCGCCCAGTGTCCGCCTGCCGCCCAGCTCCTTCTGGCTTTGCTGGCCAGTGCTCGGGGACACTCTGAGCCCCGGGAAGAACTCTGGAAGGGGAGGGGCTAAACACAGAAGAATCCACACACAGGGCAAAACCTACACATCTAAGCGGGAACAGCAGGGAAAAGTAGCTGCCTACTTAGCTGGCACTAACAGTCCACAAACAAGTGTTCCTTCTTTAAACCATTCTTCTAAAAAGACAGACACCACACGAAGTCAACATGGCTCAGAAGAGGTGGGCACCTAGAATGAATCGGTCTGACTACAAACCAGACCTAAGTCTGGACAGATTTTGTACACTACTACTGAAGGGATATTTTATGCGCCCAGGTCACGCGTTTCACAATGGGTGCGTGTTTTTTTTTTTTAAAGTAAAATCAGCTCCCTGGGATTTCATTGCTTGTTAAAAAAAGATAAACTTTATTTTTGTAATTTTCAATCACAAAAAATCTATACTTTTGTCTAAGCATTTATTTTACTGAATCAAAAAGACATGAAAAGAAAACTCATGTTATTACTGACGTATATAAGTGACTCTTTTCTGGACAACATATAATAAATATGATATATCACTTATCGCTCAGTCTTTCAAATGTACATTTTTCATATTATGTAGCATGCCACTTTGCCAAAAGGAAAAAAAGCTCATGAGAAATCAGTGCAAAGTTCTCCGTCACCCTCCTCTGCCTTGAGGCAGACCGGATGTCCAGGGTACCGCCTTCTGCCTGGGGGTGAACTTCAGGCTTCCGTCCAGTAACAATTCTCGCTGCCCGAAGGCCCCTCTCCATCCTTTCTCTCATCCCCTCTTAGCCCTCCCCTTCCCTCCCTGCTGCTTGTCCCTAAAGTCATTTTGTTAAAAACAAAAACAAAAACTCGAGGGTTCCGTTTTTGTCGTGTGTGGGGCTGTTTTCACTTACTGGTTGCACTTTCAATGGGGTCAGTATTTTCTTCAGTCACACTTGGGGAGCTCTGCGGCCCTGCCTCCGAGGGGGGCAGATGGAGAGCAGAGGGTTGGCTGGTCCTTGGGGACCCAGGCCCACCGGTGAGCTCCCCCCTTTACTCCTCTGCCTCTATTCCTGTTGGTTTGGTGCTGGGGGGAGAGGCGGGACAGCTGTCCGGGGTGGGGCGGGAACCTGGAGGGCTGCAGCACTGTCCCTCCTTCCTCACCGGGGATGCGGGGTGCCTGGGATGGGGTTGGACAAAGGGTTGAGGGCCGGCTGTCCCCCAGGCCCCAGGCCATGGATGAGCACGCGGGGCACCAGCGGCCGCTGCAGCTGCGGATGAGGTGCTGGAGGAGTTCGGTACATGCTGCTGTACATAGCCGCGGCCGCCGCCGCCGCCGTGGTGCTGTCCATGCTCCCCAGCAAGCTTGGGTGATAGAAATAAGGCGACGGAAACATCCTCTGCAGCGCGGAGTAGTTCCCGGCCTCGGCTAGCAGCTCCAGGCCCACTGCGGTCTGCCGCTTCCACTTGGTTCTGAAAGAAATCGGGCGGGCGCGGCGGCGGCTGCGGAGGACGGTCCCGACACCGTGCCCTCAGCACCCCGCTCTCCTACCCTCCCTACTCAAAGAAGGCCTGAGGAACCCCAGATGCACGTCCCTCTCCCCGCCCCCACGCTCTCAGGACGGCCCAAACAAAAAATCAGTTCTTCAAACTCCATCTTCTACGTGGAGACACTCGCGGATGGAGTCATACAAGCTTTGCTGCCTTCTCTGGCCCTCTGCCCTGCTGTCTGCCCCACGATTTAACTACGTCCTGCAACTTTCCTGGAGGCCAAATGAGATCCCATCTTTTCACCAGCGGTCTTCCTTTGGTCCTCCAATTCTCCTCCAATGTTCTCTGACCAGCAATCTAAAAGGTTGGCTCTCAGCCCCTCCCCCACCGCACCCAAGGAAACCAAAACCAGAACAAAGGGCAGCATACTCCCGGTTTGCACTCTTCGAAGGCTGCTGGGACAATTCTTCCTTAAGTCTGACCAGTCATTACAGGCTTAGGGCAGAAGGGCGACCAAGGTTCAAAAACGGAATTCGTTTTGAGTGAGTTCTCCCTAGGGAGCGGCATCTCCTAACCATTCTAGGTGACAGGAAATGGATCTCAAGATATTTTCTTCTTAAAGAGAAAGTAATGCTTAATTAAACCCTGTGATCCATTTTGGGGGGGTCTCCTCTCTCCCCACTGCACCAAGCTAGGGCAGAGTTCTTTACTCGAATGCCCTAGGAAGGAAGGCAAGCTTGGTGGGGCATCCATACCCAGCAGCTCCAGCCAAATTAATAAACATGTCGCCCGTTTTAAATTGGCTACAGATGACACTAATGTTCTCCGACAGAATTAGGGTGGCTGAAACCGTATGTAATGAGACAGAAAATTATGGTAAGATAACAACTGGATGGGCATTTCCAACCCCACTTATGAACGATTAGGACACAAACGACAGAGGGGGCAGAGAATTGAGCCCAGAGAGTTTAGCGCCAGGTGTGGAAACAGGACATAACTTCAACTCCTATTGCCCAAGTCTGTCCCTAGCCACCAGGGTGAGGCCAGACACTTTCTTAATGTCTTTTTTAAATCCATCATGTGGGATAGGGTTTGTGTCCCCTCCCCAATCTTTCTCTTTATGAGACTGCAGAAACAACCAGGACAGGGGACAGACATCCCCGCCCCTTCCCCCGTGTACACTCCAGAGTGGATGCTCAAGCAGCTGCCTGATTCTCCAGCCCATGGCCTCCAGTCCAATTCGAACCCAGATGGCCTTCCCTCATCTTCCATGTTATGGCAACCAAGGCTTGGATGTTGGCTTTCCCAACTGCCTAGCATTTAAGCCAAGGCTGATGGAACAGCTCTGTGGAGACTTCAACAGCCAGGTCATGTTGCCCTATGCAGACGCAGACATTTGGAGCCAGCCTGTGGCGGCTCTGAGGGTATTCTGTGCACACAGACTCATCCTCGGTGTCAGCTACACAGATATTTCAGTCTGAGTGTGGCTCGGTTTGAGGACAAAATGGGGGAGATTGTGGTGCCTCAAGTTTCACAGGGAAAAATAACCGAATGTTAAGACATTGAGAGCACAGAAGTATTCAAACTCCGGGTGCCCTTAGTCACTCACTCCCATTTGGATATGTGCCTAACCTCTGCCTCAAAGCACACACTACAGACCCTCTGACTCTCTGTCCCTAGTGTCTCTCTCTCTCTCTCTCTCTCTCTCTCTCTCTCTCTCTCTCTCTCTCTCTCTCTCTCTCTCTCTCCAAGACTCCAGAGGGCAGGAGAGAAGACAGTCACAACCTGGCAGGCAGGGACCCACCAGCTCTCCTCACCTGCGGTTCTGGTACCAGGTCTTGACTTGGGTGTCAGTGAGGTTGAGTGCAGCTGCCAGGTCCATGCGGTCCTGGACACTTAGGTACTTCTGCCGCTCAAAGCTACGCTCCAGCTGATTGAGCTGGTGGTCTGAGAAAGCTGTCCGGGCCTTTCGAGGTTTCTTGGCTCTCACGGGGGGACTCTCTCGGCTACTTGTAATCTCCCGGTCTCCTTCCTCCTTTGTTCCTAGGGTAGAAACAGCGGCAGGGCTCTGTAAATCAGCCTGAACTGCAGAAGAGAGTAGTGCCCACCTGGCAAAGCCCCCCAACACTCTTCACTGGGCCTTGGAGAGCAGAGAGGCCTGGGAGAGTTTAAGTGTATATGGTCCTTGTTTCTGGTTTTCTTTGGTCTGAGAGGAGGTTATGTGAACCCTCTTTATTGTTTTCAAAGGGAGGTCCTTTATTAGGCACTCTCCAAAGTCTTTCTACTCTGTTTTCAAGACAGGCAGAGGTCACACTGCTCCAAGATTTTCCTGCTAGCTGGAACTTAAGATGCCTTTGTTTCTTTTCGGATGCATTTGGAAAATATTAGGCTCAAGCTTTCTGCAAACCTCCTCTGTATAGGTCCTTTCCAAGCTTCAGAGAGAATGTGTCACCCAGACACTGAACTGAGCTCAAAAATACACTTGAGCCTATCCAGGTGACAGAGCAGAAATTTCCGGATTCTATTTGTCAACTTTGGTTTTTTTGCTGAAATGCTGGGAAATCGATATGTCAATCCCTCTCTGTTTGTACCGGTTTGTGCAGTACTCCTTGATCTTCCCTGCAGGAAGAACAATAATCTCTCTAATTGACCCACTGGGGAGGTTGGTGAACGAGAAATCGCCAGACCAGACTGTACATCTGTTTGGGGCACTATTATGCTAATGCTATAAACAGCAAAATGAAGAGCCCATATCCTACCTTCTAGACAGCAATCTTTACCAGATAATTAAACATTAATAATAATAATAATAATAATAATAATAATAATAATAATAATAAATAATCCCAGTTAAGGAGGGGGGAACCCTCCCTGGTGTTTTAAAATCTTTTGCAATGCAAAGACCAGAACAGTTACTTATGAAATTGAAATTGCCCAAGAAGAAAACAGAGTATTAAAAGATAATTTCCATTGTTGTCTTGATTTTACAAAAACAAATTCAATTCCATAAAACTTAGTTTTTGTAAGTATTTCGTTACTGGAAAGGACCAGAAGAGTGGTATTGGTGAGAAGGGTGTTCTTTAAAACGGACTATGATTTGTTTTCTGAATTAGTCACGAGCTAGTAAAAATAAATTGCTCCTGTAATAATGTTTGGAATTTTTCCAACATTAAATTAGACAATTCATGTGATGGCATTTAGAAAATATTAGGGGTGTAGTATTGGAAAATACTGGAGTGGTGTTTGCATTCAAAAATAAACATCAAGTTGTGACCACAGACCTAGACAACCACAACTAGCTATCAGGTCCTCTCCACCCCTCCCACTTCCATTCCCAAGGTCTCAGCTAAAAGGAAAAAAAAAAAAAAACAAATCCCAAGTCCGCCCCTGTTTTCAACGAAAAGTGTCTCCTATCCTATCCCTTCCAGCTGCTGCCCTCCTGCCAGCACATTTAAAATTAAGGAAAACAAAGAACGGAGCTGGACACTGGTGAAGGTCGTGAGGCAGAAATGTAACCCACAGAACTTAAGGTGCGTTGCCTAGGCCCCTCTCCTTCAGCGGTCACTCAAGTGGCCCGGCAGCTCCGGCGCAACTCACCGTGGCATTTGATGTCGCTCTGGGAGTCTTCCCTCTTATCCAGCTTTGTTTTGCCGTCCTCCTGCTCCACCTTTGGCCTGAAGCTCTCGTGCGCCGCGTTGCTCTCCTGCTTCGGGGTGTGATGAGGAGAAGACACGCTGGTGCTGTAGGGTGCACAAGCCGCCAGAGGTTTGCTGTCTCCCAAGATGTCCTTAATCAAAAAGGAAGAGGTGGAAGTCCTGGGGGCCGCGGCGGCCGAGCCGAGCTGCTGGGCTGCAGACTGCGGCGGTGGCGGCGGCGGTTGCTGTTGGGGCGAAGGCTGCAAAGTTTGCGCGGGGGCCACGGACGGCGGCGGCGGTTGTTGGCCGTGGTGGAGGTGATGGTGATGCTGGGGTCCGTCTGTCACAAGATGCGGCTCCGGGGGATCCAGGGTGACCGAGATCGGTGAAGAAGGCGCCGTTCCCACGGTGTCAATCTCCGAACAGGGTGAGGGGGTGGCCTGGCTCCTAAAATCCGTGGTCCTCGCTTCACCGAGCGATCGGAAATCCCCGTTCATCATGCCGGGGCTGCCGGAACCGGCACCGGACAAAATCGTGTCTATTCCAAAACTCGACCCGCTAGCCCCTTCCATGGCTGTCATTTTCTACATGAGGTCCATGCCACTCCGCGGATTAGCGGCCGCCGGGACCAAGCAAGGGAAACTATCGATCGTAAAACAAAATAGACACTAAAAAACCCCGTTGACAGTACTTTAGGAAAAAAAAAGTGGAGCGGGAATGAAGGATAATGGGAAGGTGGCAATTGGTGGGCACTTTCGACTCAAAATTTCCCTCTTATACAAAAAGTAAAGAGAAAAAAAATGAGAGGGCAAAGCCCCCAAATGCCACAAGCCAGAAGGTGTGCTCCGCTAGAGCACCGCGCACGTGGGCGGCGGCGGCCGCGGCGAGCCGCACCGAGGCTAAGATGCTGGCTGCGGGAGCGACCCCGCCGCCGCCACTTCCACCGCCACCGCCGCCGCCTGGGTCTGCCCACTGCCCCGTCCCGGGCGGCGGCGGCGGCGGCCGGGGCAGGTGCAGCGACCGCTAAGCCCGGGCGGCCCCCGAGGTGACTGCCGTGCGTGACCCGGCCGTCCCGGAGCCGAGTTTCTGAACTTTGTTGGAAAGTTGCGGAGCGAATACGGCCGCCGCCGCCGCCCCGGGAGGAGGAGAAGCAGCGAAGGAGCAAGCGCGGGCGCAGGAGACCGCGGACAGGCGGCGCCCGGCGACTCCCGCCGCTGCCCCGCGCGTTGGCTTGTCATCCGCGGGCTCGCGGGCGGCGCCGACCCCCTCCCGTGACGTCACGGCCCCCGCCGCTTCTCGCCGCCCGCGCCCCCGCCGCCCGGGCCCCCGCGCCCCATTGGTCGCAGCGCGCCAACGAGCGACGCTGGCGTGCGGTGAGCCAATAGGCGCGCGCCTGGCCAGCCCGTCAGCAGCGCGCCCCGAACCCCGCTGCTCTTTTGAGAACCCGAACCTCGGTGTACCCGCAGCCCTGAGCCCAGCGCCTACTCCAGGGGTCCAAGTGGTACCCACTGTAACGCGTGCCCGGCCAGGGAGATGGGGGAGAGCAGAGAGGGCACTGGAGAAGGGAGCCCCCGGGCGGGAAGCGGGGACGCGGTACCGAGCGTTAGATGTGCCCGTGCTAAGTCGGGTTGGAGGGTGAGTGGAGAGGCCGCGAAGGGCAAGTGGATCCCGCGGCTCCCCGTGGCCTGCAGCGCGGCCACGCTCGCACGGTCCCAAGCACTCTTGAGCAGAGAGGAAACACGAGGGGCAGGGGGAGGGGGTGCTAGGAGACCCCTCGGGGAAGTGTGTGACACCCAGAGCCACAGCTCCGGGTGGGCCTTCAGCCTCTGAGCTCCGCTCTCCAGGAGCCGGTGCGCTCCAGCTCGGTCCAGCCGGGGAGCAGATTCTGGAGAAGCACTGAGCCCGGGGTTACATCCTTGACCCTGTCGGGGAGGATCGGGCCTTTGGCTCCAAATCCCGCTTTGTCTCCACTCAGAGCCTGTGCTGGAAGAAATGCCGGGCCAAGCACTTTCTCCGGAGCCGGGAAAATCCCAGACCGAGGCGTTCTCCAGTGGCGTGGGCAGCTGCGGTTCCCTGCAGTGTCAGGCTGTGGTGGGGCCTCGGGAACCGGGTGGCTAGTTCGCAGCCTGCGCTCTCCCGCTCCTCCCTCCAGGGCTTCCATCCCTTCCCCACTGTAGCAGGTCGTGGTTTTGGAAAGGAAACAGTCACCACGGATCCATTTGGGACCTGGAGCGCGCCTGTGACGCCGCCTTGTCGGAGGGTATCAACTTGCGTTCTTTCTTCAGGACGTCTCCAACCTGTCTCTTGTTGAATGTCAGAGTAATGGGAAGCGCCAGTGACAAGACGGCATATTACTCCTGATTAAGTGCCGTGTCAACCTAATTAGCAGAGTAATTATAAGGTGCTAATGAATGATTCAAAGTTCTTTGAGTTACATTTTACTCCAAATTACCATTTTTAAGAACCTTATGAATCTGCGTGGTTGGCATCGTTTCCGTGACTGTGTAGAATGATGTCAGTAAAGAACAGGGTTTAGTGGCAATTATGGATGTCGCTTTCTTCTCTCTCTTCTCTTCTCTTCTCTTCTCTTCTCTTCTCTTCTCTTCTCTTCTCTTCTCTTCTCTCTCTCTCTCTCTCTCTCTCTCTCTCTCTCTCTCTCTCTCTCTCTTTCTTGTTGAGGACCCTCTTGAAAGGTATCCCGGAGGCAAATGACCTCCTGAGATCTTGCTTCCTCCGGTGTGATTCCCAGATCTAAAAGATGGAGGTGCGTGGCGATTCATACTAAAGACATCTAGATCTTTGATCTGGGTCGGGGTGGGGGTGGGGGTCCCGCGTTATTTCCAGAATTGTTTCCTACCACCATGGTGTCATTTATCGTCCTGCTGTCTCTGAAAAGGGACCCGGCTACCAAGACTTACCCTCTAGATAGCTCTCTCCTTTCTTAGGAGGCGAGCAGACATTTAACTGGGGTTGGTGAGCCGAAGCCAAGACGTGCTGCGGACAGACACTGGTGGCCTGAGGGATCCGAGAACCCCTTTATAGCCACGTGGCTCTCCCCCGCGGGTGGCGATGGGGCTGTCTAGGCTGAAGCCTCAGAATCCTTAGACAGTGGCCTTTGGCGCTAGAACTGGGTGATGGCCCTGCAGACCTTCCCAGGTTAGGCCTTGGCTTTTCCGTCAGAGGTTGCGACCACGGACTGAGGTCTGATCTTACTGAGGCAATTGATCTAGACTCCAAGGCCCAGATGGACAGTGTTGCCACCCTGAGCCTCTGGCACAGATGACCCTTGCGGAAAGGGCTTAAGGGTGCCTGGGCTGCAGGAGAATGCGAGCAAACGCTACTCTTCCTTCCTGGTCGGTTATCGATTAGTCTCCATTCTGACATCATCCCCAAACAATCCAAATTAAGCGCTCCTCGCGCTGGAGGCCCCAGTTCACAGCCTGCTTTCGAAAGCGAGGAGGGGAGGAAACATTTAAAATCCAGCACTGACGGCCCTGCACAAATCAATTATTCTCGACCTTGATAAATAATTCATTTAAGCCTGTTTTTGTTTTGTTCCAACGCCTACAATGACTCAAGAGCTCAAAGGCTGACGGCACAGCTTGTGCGGGGCAGGGCGGCAGGGTATTTTTCTTGAAATAATTCGCAACATTGGCAGGGAGGCGATGGGGATATGACCTACGAAAAGATGGAATGTGAAGAGAGAAAGGAAGAGAGGAGGGCGAGTGTGTGTGTGTGTGTGTGTGTGTGTGTGCAGGGATTAGGGGTTTTCATAAAATTCCGAAGCAAATTCCGTAGGTCCCACCTTGTGAATGTTTCTGATTGTATTTTTAAAGGAAAGTCAGTCAGCTCTTAGTCTTCCGAAGCAATTGTGGTGAAGAGAATAAATACCACGGATTGAGGTACCAGAGAATTTGAGGAATGTCCTCAAAACTCAAAGGAGACAATCTTAATGAACAAATCCCCCAGAGCTAGGAATAACTTTTCTCGGTTCTGCCCCACCCCAGATACATATCTGCTTTGTAATTTTCTTAAGAGAGTATATGCAATATATACCCAAAAAGGCATTTTCTGCCAAAAAAAAAAAAAAAAAAAAAAACCCTCACTTTTCATCTTTAAAAAAAAAAATCAAAATTGGGGCGTGGTGATGCTTGAGACAGACCTTTAAGTTCTAGGCCAACCTGATCTACACAGTGAGTTCCAGGACACCCTGGGCTATTTACAGAGACCCTGTCTGGTGGGGACACAGATTTATTTTCCTTGTTTTCAAGCAAATAAATATGGTGCATTGACTGAATTTTAAATACGAAAAAATCATGTGCTAAACTAACATAAATCTACAAATAATCTTTCACCTCCAGACTTTCATTGTCTCCCTTTCTTTGGAAAAAAAATTCTTAAATTGGGGGAGGTTTTTTTTTTTTAATTTGTTGCTCAGAAAGCAGTGTATTTGCTAACTGTGACTAACAGAGCCGATTTCACTCTAGGTTGTGCAAGCACATCAATGCCAATGAACGGCAGAGATTTCCCCCCTCCCCAAAGAATGATCCAAACACAAAACATGAGTTCCGTGTGCACGACATCCTCCACCACCCACTTTTACTGTCTAATTTTGAAATTCTTTTAAACTGAAATATCAAATTTTTAAAATGGAATTTTAATGAAATTCGCCACCAAATTATGATGAACTTGAAACTTGTTTCTTGTCATATATTTATTTGAGCATTTAAAGAATCTCTATGACAGGGCCAGTCAACAGAAATGGGATGCAAAGGCGCCTCTTTCCACTGGGCGGCGCCAAGAACCTCAACCCCGTACTCTGCTATTGTTTTTCTATAAAAGATGCATGATACACAAATAGGCTCTCCACATTCTAAGGCTGATTCCGAAACCATGGCATGACCTTACAATCTCATGATTGGGCTCTCCTGGAAGGCTCTTTTCTCTTTTTACAGCTATTAATACATTCCCAACTTCTTTAGATACACAATATGTATCTGCTTAGAAAAAAATGATCTATTAAAGAGACAGATAATGAAAATACGGAAACAGAGTCTTTTCTTCAGTCTGGTTCTTAGACTGGAGTTGGGAGGGTGTAGACTGGGAGCAAAGAGACAAAGGTGAAAATTTTTTTAAAAGCAGCAGAGTTGTTCTAACAGAAAAGAGTTAAAACTGGAACTTGTGAGACTGAAAGTTTTGAGAGAGAATTCTGGCATCCTAAAGTTTGCAGAAGTTACCACTTTACCAAAACATTAAAGCTGGCAAGTTGGGAAAGAAATTTATGTATGTACTGGGGAAGTAGTCTTGTGGTCCCGGGGCACTCAGAGGGGACACTGACAGGGTAGAGGGGAGACTGGGGGAGAGAGTTGGGCCTGTTCTGCCAGCTTCTAGTGTTCCTGGTAAAGCTTTGAACCTTCCCCACCACGAGGCCCAGTATTTCCTGCCATGGACAGTCCATTCATCTTACTTTTTCTCCTCATTCATCCCATCCACGTATTGTTTAATAAACATTACTGAATGTGCATTCTATGACAGGTGCTTGTATGTTCTGGGAATTGTCACAATGAACTTGCTACAGTGGGAGCTCGACAGAAGGCAGGAAGTCTCACCTGGGCAAAGGTGTTTGGTACAGCAGGAAGGTTTTTATACAAGAAGGAGAAACAGACCGTGGGATGTAACCCAAGCAGTGGGACCCAGAAAGATTTGTATGATAGCTAAAGATTAAGGTGGTGCAAAGACATCCACAAATCCACCAGGACTGGGCTTCAGTAAGCAGGTATATGCTGGCTCAAGAGATCTCTCTTGAATGCAGGCAGGGGAAGTGCAACTCCATATACCCTTCCCTATACCTGCACCCCGGAGAGTGTGGCAGGGCACACACTTTTCATTTTGAGTCCAGGAGATAGTTCAGCAACCCTTCCAAAAGGACAGCGTTGTACCCCCTTTTCCCGCTGTCTCTCCAGCCTTCTTCACCTTTTAGATTGCCAAATTCTGGAAAACTAGATGATCTTAGTAGGTCTAAGAAAACCGCGCTTCAAATTCAAGGGCGAAGGAAGAAAGGATGACAACGTGAAAGAGTGGGCGGGGGTGAGGGGGACAAGGGGACAGTGGGGGAAAACTCTTAATTTTACTCTAAATTGAACCATTGTCCACCAAGATCAACTCCTGGAGAAGTTTAAAAAGCCGCCGTGTGACACACAAATAAAGGAACCCTGCCATCTATGAAATGATTCTGATATCAATTCCTGAGGTTAAAGGCATTGGAGAGGCTGTAAAGAAGGAATCCTGCCCCCCCCCCATGCCAATCAGAGAAGGAGAAATTCATTTACGATGTTAATTAACAAGCGGCTAATTAAAACGGCACTTTGAGCGCTAATCAATCGCCTTATTAAGTAAGAGCCATCACTGGAACAAATTGGAAGCTCCCCGCCCAGTCTCCAGCCTTGACGCAGGCGGGGCTGGGTTCCCAGATCTCGCTCTGCGGGTGGGAAACTGCTCTCCCACCAGACAGCGGACAGCAAAGCTCTCCGGGTCTCGACTTAACGCCTGTGGAACTGCCTGCCTGTGCCCCAGGATCGTAGGGACTGGACAAGTCTAGAGGACCGTTTGTAGTACAATCGCTCTCTCTTGGGAGTAAGGGATTGGTTGCATAGAAAAGCAACGTTTTCGCTGCTGAAACACCAAGTTTGTCTGGGAAAGAGCTCTTCTCCGACCTGCCAGCAACACGCAGGGGGGTCGCCAGTAGTAGAACAAGGCAATTCAGCCTGAGAGGGGGCGCTCTCGGCCCAGGATGCCGAGGTTCCATTCCTCCAGCCGACCCACCATCCCAAGATGAAAATTCTCAGGACCTTCCCCTGGTGTGGCCCCCAAAATAGAAAAACGAGATCCCATTTTTAAGAACAAGACACAGCCATCTCCTAGGAGCTCCATAAGAAAGGGTGAGTGTTGCGGGAGGGAAGAGTGAGAGAGAGTGAAGGTCTGGAACCCTGTCACACACCAGCCCGCCTGTATGAGCCTCCCTTCTAGCTTCTCCGTGGTCAGGCCCCATAAACTCGTAAAAAGATTAAGATTTAGAATCTGTATTTTGAGGAGCCTTCCTCATTTTCTAATTGTTTATTACCCGTTTTTCACCATAATCCCAAGAGAAAATCTTCGGTAGTAAGAGGGGGGGGGGGGGACTGTGAATTTAAATGTTAATTAAGCAGTCCCCGCCCCCGTCCTCCCCAGCTCCACCTGCCTGGCAGTTTGTGTTTAGACTGAACGTCGGGCGCGCACACTGTAACATTCCAGAATTTCAGAAAGGGACACAGTAAAAAGAAACCTGAGTGAACTTCAGCCTGGTTTGCTTCTTGTTAGCTTCATTTGGAAAAGGGGGAGGCACATTTGGAAGAGGGTTTTTGGATGGTGGGTGGTGTGTATCATGGCCCAAGGACTGGCTTACGTGCTTGAAATGACACATGGATGTCTGAGCTGGCCTTGGGTTCGCCTTGCTCCCGGAGGTGCGCCTGATCGCATCTGCTGTTGGATCTGAGCTTGCTCCGGGTGTCCCGGGAGGACCGGAAGAACGGCTCCCCTGTGCAAAGTTCAAAAGCATTAATATTTTCATCGTATTACCATTATTCAATATAATAATATTTGCTCGGTTAGCGGCACTAATTAGGCCACATTAAAACCGTAGCGTCTCCCTAATGGTGCGTAATGTGCCCACACTCACATTTTTCTCTCTGAGGATGGGCGGCTGGCAGGCAGAGGAGGGGAGATCCGCAAGGATTAAGGTGTGAAGCCCCCGCCTCCAACACACACACACACACACACACACACACACACACACACACACACACACACACACACAC